>VSWD01000005.1:40507249-41107249 GCA_033119305.1 Pinctada imbricata | reverse complement strand
ATACTTTGGTTGATAAAATATTGAGCTTTGATCAGATTAAGATCAATCTTGAAAAGAATTACCTCAAATACTTATCTTTTTTCCGTGACCTTTATTCACGGTCAAATGATCATTCTCAGGGTCATAACAAACTCACTCTTGTAGAATTAGCAGTTTTTGTCCTACGCTATTTATCCTTCACTCAAGTAGTCTTTCTTATTTGAAAATAACATAGTATAAGAAACATAACTCTTTTGCTCTTTGTCTCTGTTTTTTTTTTTTTTTTTTTCTTAGTAGCATTACTAGGCTGTATTTTGATTCTATTGTCATTTTCTAATTATAGAAATTCTCTCATTGCAAAATCATTGTGCAATTCTGTTTTGAGATAGTAATTTTAAAGGATTTAGAATTGATAGATCATGGAGTATAAAGCTTTTTTGAACATGAAAGGTATTTATTATCTATTTTGTTGACAAATCAATTAGAGTCCCAAATTAGACTAAAGCTCTTAAGACTCAGTTGCTGAAGTTAATAAGGTTCAAAAGCAACTATTCATTTTTCCATCTTCTTTATTCGGATTTTAACTCTTCAGTTCCGAGGAAGGTCTAATAAAGGAGGAATCCGTCTGTTGCTTGCAACAGTAGCCATCTAGTTAAGGATTCCGACTATTCCGTCGGAATCCTTTCTGTTATTGCAATGTCTTTTCTTTATTAAGGATTCCGACTATTCCGTCGGAATCCTTTCTGTTATTGCAATGTCTTTTCTTTATTCTTATTATTATTCTTATTATTATTATTTTTATTCTTACCCCCCCCCCCATCATTTCCAGACACTTTATTCAAAGGTCTTTTAACACAGAGCAAAAGGGATGGTACTATTAGAAAGAGCATACCAAGATCTTCTTTAACTAATTTTTGTTTGTCGATAAGCTCACCAATGCCCCCGCTGGAGGTCATCAAAGGTCAAATCTTTAAACACTTATAACTCCTAAACTAACCGTGCGATTTGAACGAAATTTGTTTTAAAATGTTCTTTGGGAAAATTGACAACTTTTATACGATTACATGCTCGATAAAATATTTACGGTTTTCGCGCTATTCTGAGTTGAAAATGGAACTTTAAATTGGCACAGTGCCAATTTCTACAGTTTTTGAGATTTTGAGTTGAAACTTTAATAGTAGGTTACATATAGGTGGTCATTTGATGTTGACCTACTTTCAAGGTCAAATTTTGATTCTCAAGGTCCACAACAAACTTTTGCCAAAAGAACAAAAAGTATTGTCCTTCAGAGTTCAAACTTCATACATATTATCATTAAACCAAGCTCTTTCACCTTGACCTTGACCCAAGGTCAAATTTTGATTCTCAAGGTCATAACAAAGTTTTGCCTATAGAACAAAGACTATTTGACCTTCAGAGTTCAAACTTAATACATATCATTGTTCAGTCAAGCTCTTTCTCCTTGACCTTGACCGAAGGTCAAATTTTAATTCTCAAGGTCACTAACAAACTTTAGTCTATAAAACAAAGATTATTTGACCTTGTGAGTTCAAACATTACACAAATATCCCTTGCATCAAAGCCTTTCACCATGATCTTGACTCGAGGTCATTTGTTCGATTTCAAGGTCACAACCGACTTTGGTTGATTAGATATTGAGCTTTGCTCAGATTAAGATCAATCGTGATGAGAATGATCACAATTCTTATCTTTCATTTATGACATTGGTTCAAGGTCAAATAATCATTCTCAAGGTCATAACAATCATTTACTCTTGTAGAATTCTCACTTTTTTTCCTATACTATTTATTCTTCACACAAGTAGTCCTTCTTATTTGAACTTAACATAGTATAAGAAAGATAACTCTTTTCTTCATGTTCTCTGTTTCTTTTTTTTTTCTTAGTAGCATACATATCTGTACTTTCATGTTGTTGTCATATTCATATAATAGAAATTATCTCATTGCAGAATCATTGTGTCATTCTGTTTTGAGAAAGTAATTATAAACGATCTGATATTGATAGAGCATGGAGTTTAAAGCTTTCGTAAAAATGAAAGGCATTTTTTTTTTTCTTCTATTTTGTTGAAAAATGAATAAGAGTCCCAAATTAGACATAAGCTCTTTTGACTCATTTGCTGAAATGAATAAGGTTATGAAGCAACTATTCATTTTTCCATCTTCTTTACTCGGATTTTATCACTTCAGTTCCGAGGAAGGTCTAATAAAGGAGGAATCCGTCTGTTGCTTGCAACAGTAGCCATCTAGTTCTTATTATTATTCTTATTATTATTATTTTTATTCTTACCCCCTCATCATTTCCAGAGACTTTATTCAAAGGTCTTTTAACACAGAGCAAAAAGGATGGTACCATCAGAAAGAGCATACCAAGATCTTCTTTAACTATTTTTTGTTTGTCGATAAGTTCACCAATGCCCCCGCTGGAGGTCATCAAATGTCAAATCTTTAAACACTTATAACTCCTAAACTAACCGTACGATTTGGACGAAATTTGTTTTAAAATATTCTTTGGGAAAATTGAAAACTTTTTTACGCTTACATGCTCGATAAAATATTTACGGTTTTCGCGCTATGCCAAGTTGAAAATGGAACTTTAAATTGGCACAGTGCCAATTTCTACAGTTTTTGATATTTTGAGTTGAAACTTGGGTGGTAGGCTACTAATAGGTAGTCATTGATGATGACCTAGTTTCAAGGTCACATTATGATTCTCAAGGTCACAACAAACTTTTGCCTTTAGAACAAAGACTATTTGACCTTGACAGTTCAAACTTCATAAATACAATCATTGAGTCAAGCCCTTTCACCTTGACCTTGGCCCAAGGTCAAATTTTGATTCTCAAGGTCACAACAAACTTTTGCCTATAAAACAAAGACCATTTGACCTTGAGAGTTCAAACTTCGCACAAATATTTCTTGCATCAAGTCCTTTCACCTTGACCTTGACCCAAGGTCATTTGTTTGATTTCAAGGTTACAACAGACTTTTGTCGATAGAATATTGAGCTTTGATTAGATTAAGAGGACTCATGATGAGAATAAATTCAAATGCTTATCTTTTATCCATGACCTTGGTTAAAGGTCAAATTAACTTTTTCAAGGTCATAACAAACATTTACTATTGTAGAATACACAGGATTTTGTCCTTAACTATATATATTCTTCACACAAGTGGTACTTCTTATATATATTCTGAACTTTACATAGTAAGATAGATAACTCTTTTATTCTTGTTCTCTGTTTCTTTCTTTTTTATTCTTAGTAGCATTACATATCAATAGTGTCATGTTGATGTCATTTTCTATTAATAGACATTATCTCATTGCAAAATCATTGTGCAATTCTTTTTTGAGAAAGTCATTGTAAAGGATTATATATTGATTGTGCATGGAGTTTAAAGCTTTCGTAAACATGAAAGGTATTTATTATTTTTTCTTCTATTTTGTTGATAAATAAATAAGAGTCCCAAATTAGACATAAGCTCTTTTGACTCATTTGCTGAAGTTAATATGGTACTTAAGCAACTATTCTTTTTTCCATCTTCTTTATTCGGATTTTAGCACTTCAGTTCCGAGGAAGGTCTAATAAAGGAGGAATCCGTCTGTTGCTTGCAACAGTAGCCATCTAGTTCTTATTAAGGATTCCGACTATTCCGTCGGAATCCTTTCTGTTATTGTATTGTCTTTTCTTTCTTCTTATTATTATTCTTATTATTATTCTTACCTCCTCATCGTTCCGGTCACTTTACAAACAAGTTCCGCATCATGTGATAAAATGAATAGTACCATGTGAAAGAACATACAAAGATCTGAATTGAAATTTTTTTTGTTGTCGAAAAGTTCACATATGCCCCCGCTAGAGGTCACCAAAGGTCAAATCTTTAAACTCTTGTAACTCCAAAACTAACCGTACGATTTGAACGAAATTTGTTTTAAAATGTTCTTTGGGAAATTTGTAAACTTTTATACACTTACATGCTCGATAAAATATTTACGGTTTTCGCGCTATTCCGAGTTGAAAATGGAACTTTAAATTGGCACAGTGCCAATTTCTACAGTTTTTGAGATTTTGAGTTGAAACTTGAATACTATGTTACTTATAGGTAGTCATTTAATGTTGACCTACTTTCAAGGTCAAATTTGTATTCTCAAGGTCACAACAAACTTTGACCTATAGAACAAAGACTACTTGACCTTCAGAGTTCAAACTTCATACATAATATCGTTAAACCAAGCTCTTTCACATTGACCTTGACCCAAGGTCAAATTTTGATTCTCAAGGTCACAACAAACTTTTGCCTATAGAACAAAGACTTTTAGACCTGCTAAGTTCAAACTTCATACATAATATCATTAAACCAAGCTCTTTCACCTTGACCTTGAACCAAGGTCAAATTTTGATTCTCAAGGTCACAACAAACATTTGCCTATAGAACAAAGACTATTAGACATTCAAAGTTCAAACTTCATACATAATATCATTAAACCAAGCTTTTTCACCTTGACCTTGACCCAAGGTCAAATTCTGATTCTCAAGGTCACAACAAAATTTTCCCTATATAACAAAGACTATACGACCTTCAGAGTTATAACGTAATACAAATAATTGTTCAGTCATGCTCTTTCACTTTGACCTTGACACAAGGTCAAATTCTGATTCTCAAGGTCACAGCAACTTTTGCCTACAAAACAAAAACTACTTGACCTTCAGAGTTCATACTTTATACATATCATGCTTGGGCCCATGTCTTTCACCTTGACCTTGACCCAAGGTCAAATTCTGATTGTAAAGGTCACAACAAACTTTAGTCTATAAAACAAAGACTGTTTGACCTTGACAGTTTAAACTTTACACAAATATTCCTTGCATCAAACTCTTTCATCATGACCTTGACCAAGGTCATTTGTTTGATTTCAAGGTCACAACTGACTTTGGATGATTGGATATTGAGCTTTGCCCAGATTAAGATCAATCGTGATGAGAATAATCACAATAATTAGCTTTCATCCATGACATTGCTTAAAGGCCAAATAATCATTCTCAAGGTCTTAACAATCATTTACTCTTGTAGAATTTACACTTTTTGTCCTATACTATTTATTCTTCACACAAGTAGTCCTTCTTATTTGAACTTAACATAGTATAAGAAAGATAACTCTATTATTCATGTTCTCTGTTTTTTTTTTCTTAGTAGCATTACATATCTGTACTTTCATGTTGTTGTCATTTTCTATTAATAGAAATTATCTCATTGCAAAATCATTCTGCAATTCTGTTTTGAGAAAAGAATTGTAAAGGATTTGATATCCATAGAGCATGGAGTTTAAAGCTTTCGTAAAGATGAAAGGTACTTAATTTGTTTTCTTCTATTTTGTCGATAAATAAATAAGAGTCCCAAATTAGACATAAGCTCTTTTGATACATTTTCTGAAGTGAATAAGGTACTTAAGCAACTTTTCTTTTTTCCATCTTCTTTATTCGGATTTTAACACTCCAGTTCCGAGAAAGGTCTAAGAAAGGAGGAATCCGTCTGTTGCTTGCAACAGTAGCCATCTAGTTATTATTCTTATTATTATTATTATTCTTACCCCCCAAACCGTTCCAGACACTTTACCAAAAAGTACAGCATCAGACGAAAAAACGGAAAGTACCATGTGAAAGAGCATATGAAGATCTTGAATGAAATTTTTTTTCTTATCAAATGGTTCACATATGCCCCCGCTGGAGGTCATCAAAGGTCAAATCTTTAAACTCTTATAACTCCTAAACTAACTGTTCGATTTGAACAAAATTTGTTTTATATTGTTCTTTGGGAAATTTGCAAACTTTTATACGCTTACATGCTCGATAAAATATTTACGGTTTTCGCGCTATTCAGAGTTGAAAATGGAACTTTAAATTGGCACAGTGCCAATTTCTTCATTTTTTGAGATTTTGAGTTGAAACTTGGATAGTAAGTTACTTATAAGTAGTCATTTAATGTTGACCTACTTTCAAGGTCAAATTTTTATTCTCAAGGTCACAACAAATTGTGGCCTATAGAACAAAGACTACTTGAACTTCAGAGTTCAAACTTCATACATACTATCGTTTAGCCAAGCTCTTTCACCTTGACCTTGACCCAAGGTCAAATTTTGATTCTCAAGGTCACAACATACTTTTGTCTATAGAACAAAGACTATTTGACCTTCAGCGTTCAAACTTCATACATACTATCGTTAAACCAAGCTCTTTCACCTTGACCTTGACCCAAGGTGAAATTTTGATTCGCAAGGTCACAACAAAGTTTTGCCTATAGAATAAAGACTATTTGACCTTCAGAGTTCAAACTTCATACATATTATCGTTAAGCCACGCTCTATCACCTTGACCTTGACCCAAGGGCAAATTTTTATTCTCAAGGTCACAACAAACTTTTGCCTATAGAACAAAGAATATTTAACATTAAGAATTCAAACTTAACACAAATATTCCTTGCATCAAGCCCTTTTACCTTGACCTTGACCCAAGGTCATTTGTTCGATTTCAAGGTCACAACATACTTTGGTTGATAAAATATTGAGCTTTGATCAGATTAAGATCAATCTTGAAAAGAATTACCTCAAATACTTATCTTTTTTCCGTCACCTTTATTCACGGTCAAATGATCATTCTCAGGGTCATAACAAACTTACTCTTGTAGACTTAGCAGTTTTTGTCCTACGCTATTTATTCTTCACTCAAGTAGTCTTTCTTATTTGAACATAACATAGTATAAGAAACATTACTCTTTTACTCTTGGTCTCTGTTTTTTTTCCTTAGTAGCATTACTTGGCTGTATATTGATTCTATTGTCATTTTCTATTTATAGAAATGCTCTCATTGCAAAATCATTGTGCAATTCTGTTTGGAGATAGTAATTTTAAAGGATTTAGAATTGATCGATCATGGAGTATAAAGCTTTCGTAAACATGAAAGGTAATTATTATCTTTTAGTTCTATTTTGTTGATAAATAAATGAGAGTCCCAAATTAGACTAAAGCTCTTAAGACTCATTTGCTGAATGAATAAGGTACAAAAGCAACTATTCATTTTGCCATCTTCTTTATTCGGATTTTAACACTTCAGTTCCAAGGAAGGTCTAATAAAGGAGGAATCCGTCTGTTGCTTGCAACAGTAGCCATCTAGTTTGTTCCATACTTTTGTAGATGAATAAGTCTTTTCCATAGCGTGTAGTTTCGTTTTCAGTTTGATAATCAGATTTCTTTGTTTTCACAAACTTTCCCAGCTTTTGTCCGACTTACATTTTTTTAAATTACCTCTAAACATTTGTTTTCCGTTAATAGTTTTTCTTTGCTCTGCATTCATATATGGTATATAATCTTTTCTGATTTGCCTTTTTAAATTGTGCCTGTTACACAGAGATCTTTTTATTTAACTGCTTAGGTAGAATATCCGGAACAGTGATATTTCGGAGATCATTTTTAATTTATCAGAATTGAAGTGCTTATGACCTTTGTCTTTGTCTACTTATTTGTCTTTAATTATTCAATGTAAAAGACATACAATGATTTCTAAGACGTTTATGGTTCATATGTACAAACAATACACCGAGTAATATTTAAATGCAGTAAAATATCGCATTTCACTCTCAGATGATTAGACTTTGATACTTGACAGAAATTGATGTTTACATGACTGTATTGTTATAGACCAATTAAAATGAAAAAGAAGAACCTATCTAATATGTTCATACATAATACATGTTATGATTTCTTTAATATCTATCCTTAAGTAAATCATATTTGACTTTATGATATTTGACAGAATCAAATCAAATTTGACTACAAGAATTCAAAACACTCGACAGAAATTGATGTTTACGTGTAATTGTTGAGACCAATTTAAATGAAATGTATAGAACTATTGTTCATAGCATAAACATGTTTTGATTTCTTTAATATCTATTTTGCAGTAAATCATATGCGACTTCTAAACTCCAAGATATATGACAGAAATCAATGTCTACGTGTTATCCTACAGACCAATTAAAATGAAAACTAAAGAACTTTGCTCATACCATAAACATGTTTTGATTTCTTTTTAAAGATCTATTTTTGGCGTAAAATATATTTGATCTCAGAAAGGATTCACTGAACACCTACTTTCAATGAGTAGAATTTGCGCATAGTTGTTACAAAGAGCCAATCAAATTCTTCTCTCTCTCTCTCTCTCTCTCTTTCTCTCTCTTAATGACAGAGAAAAGATTCACCTTAATTGAATCTTTTCCAGCTTTTTAACAATAATTCATCAAAGAGATATTTTGTAAGACAGAAGTCTTTAATCTTTTCATATTCCTCTGAATCGATACATACGTGTGTTCTTAAATCGTCCGAGCTAAATACACCACCGTTTCATATCATAATCGATATTTCTTTGGGAATATTATGTGGACAATTTCCTTAGAAGTAACCAATGCTTTTCATTTAATGAGATATTTATTTCTTTTCCCATTCTTTATTACAAAGAAATCATAGGTTATCAATATTTCCAGAGACAGAAAAAAGAACATAACACTGTGGCGAAAATAAGTTTCCTCAATTACTCTTTAATGACCTCAATAAAAAAAAACAAGTTTCTTGAATAAGGAAATACAATTATTTCACATATAACTAGAACCTTTATTCAATGATAAGAGATTCTTACATTAATTTTTTTTCTTCTTCTTCTTCTTCTCTTAGAATCTTGCAATCTACTATGTGACAGGCTGTATTGATACAAAAGAAAGCTTTAAAAAATTAGATTCTTTCAAATCTTTAGAGCTAGACTTTGGCTTTTCTTTTTCGTGCGGGTTTAGAATATTTCTTTTTTTTTTTCGTCCTTTTAGGATATACATGTATTTCTCTAAATGGCATTCAGTGTTACATAAATTATTGTAATACAATACAGATATTAATCATCTTATATTAAAGACGAACAATGATGTCTTTGTTGTTTCTTCTTCTTCTTCTTCTTCTTTTGTATCCATTCGTATTTTCTGAAAATGCAAAATTCATATACCATGACGCATGAAAATAGATTGCTTTCGTAATCGGAGATTTTTGGGCATGTAATTTTTTTTCAATCTTTCACATTTGATGTATCCTTGAAATTACATCTTAATTCTTAAATATTTGTTTCAGCTCACGAGTAGAATTTGTTTTCGTGTTAACTTTCTCGTTTGTCAACTTTACAATCCTTTTTCTCTCGATGAGATAGTAGTTTTCATTTCACCTTGCCCTTCTTTACCTTTTTTCTAATTGTTATATTCCGTGATGAAATTAAAAGCTTAGACATGTTATAACGAGCTGAATGTACGATTAATTACTACATTGTTGTAATCATTTGTGATAAGCACTAAAAAAGTTTAGTATCCCGTCAATTGTCGATCCCGAGCGATAAAACCAAGAAACTTAGAAATAACTTTCTTTGATGTTGGATTTTTCATTGTTGTTTTCTCGCATTTCATCGAAAAGTAATATAATAAAATGCAATTAAATATCACTGAATAATTAGTCTGACAAAAATCCTACTCAAGAATAATCGGTCGTTTATTTATTCATTATTCTACTAATTTGTTATCCATTCATTATAATTAACTCAGACTTGTCATGTAAATAAACGGGATCAATATCAATGTTAAACAAAAGTCATTTCTAAAATTATATATACATGTATGTTAGTGGCAATAAGCAAAATTAGGCATTAAGCCTATTCCCTGGGCATTAGCTTAATAACTAGTCACTTAGTAAATACCTAGAAAAATCAGGCATTAAGCCTAATCCCTAAAAATCTTGTTCAAAAATTCAGTCTATTGCCTAGATATCAATAACTGTTTCACAGAAACTGCATATTATCTAATTCGATTTTGGTTTGATGTAGTTTAACGTCACATTCGGCGATATAACATAATCAAATACGGAAGTGTTCAACTCTATATCTTCATGAAGAAAATTTCAAACCAATTTTTCCTGCAACAGACACGTGTTTCGAATATTAAATTTTCATCAGTGATGCTTCCAGCGGAGCCAGCGCCCTCTTTTAGTTTTTGAATTTAAATTTGTACATTTACTTTACAGAGAGTGCGCGGTTCCAAATTTCCTGTTGGGTCTATTCAGTAGCATATCCAAATAAAATATATTTTCAAAATTGCATTGGAGGGATGGTGCTAAAATGTTAACCTTCTTTGATTTCAATGATAGTTTTGATGTCAAATCGATAAAGGGCCAAAACGAAGCTTCTTTCATGTGACAGAGCTGGAAAGAAGTCATTAATACAATTCTAAACATCAAGTCACGGGGAACGATTTTAACTGCTCCACACTGCAACAAGAAATAAGTGTTTATAATAACATTCATTTGATTTAACATGACTAAATTATTTTCAGTCAGCAGGCGGTACATCCGACGGCAACACAACATGCGACGCTAACACGACATCAGAAGACAGCACAAATGACGCCACTGTTACTGATGATGAAGAGGTGAGATGTAATGATAATTCCTGGTGCCCATTCCTGTGGTGAATGATGCCATATGTGGGAAACAAGGTGACGATGAAGGATTTGGGACTTAAGTTATACATGTATGCCCTAACTGTTATGTAGCTAAAGGACGGATACGTCATCGATAAGGGTCAAGGTTTCCCTAGATAAGCAAGCAGTTGCGATGATCAAGCGCAACAAAAATGTCCTTGGAACGCCACAGGTTGGCCAGACGGTTGCTGTGCCAATCCCGCTATATGACCACGGAAAAGGTGAAAGCATAGACCTCCAATATGTCGTTTATATTTTGGACATTTTGATGAATTAAGTTCGTGTACAAATCCTCATAAAATATGGATTACATTTATACTGAAAAATCTTCACCCCAATCAGGAATCAAACTGATGCCCACATAAAACTTTTTTCCAACAATTGGCTATTTTCATCAAGGTAAAAAAAGAAGGTATTTGCAAGGTGAACAAAATAGACAGCCAAAACAAAAGAGGCGAGTGACATTTGATGTAAACTAAATTAGATAGAGCACCTACGCAGTTTTTACCTCATTTTCGTTCAGAATAGACCTTAGACTGCAACTTTACGGTAAATGTCGATATCCATCACGAAATGAGCTGTAATTCAGTAGCTTTATCAATTTTTCACAACTTCAAAGTATAGTATAGAGTTAAGGTTTCACAACTTTATGCTTCAAGTTCAGATATCTTTGCCACGTGCCTATTTGCACGTTTCTGTTTAATATAATGTATGTACCTGAACTTAAAATGAATTACTAATACATAAAAAATAGTAGACTCAAAAGAAAACGAGCTTCATATACATATAATCATGAATGCATCATTTTATATTTATTTTGCAAAGTTTTACTGTTATTTCAAAACACAACAGCCAAAGCCAAGTTGGGAACTGTGAATGAAACCATATATAATCAATAAGCAATATGAAAATCATAAAACCGAACAGCAACAAAGTCAAGACAAATGTGGAAAATAAAGCAAACAATACTAAAACGGTCCACAGTCAAAGCAGATGTCAAGTCCAAAACTCTGAATGAGACCAGGCGTCAGTGAAGATTAAATATGACTGTCCTGCTGGTATACAACCTCGATTTAGATTCAGTGGTCAGAGTCTCAATGATGAGCATTATAGACGACGAGATGATATCTACCGTATGACTTACTCAGCCACTTGACCGAATTACAACCATAACCATGAAAGAGAGGAAGTGTTGCCCCCAAAACACAGTCGGTGTAATTCTGGCACATCTTAACATAGCATATTGACTGACAGTAAACGTATTTTGTAAGAAAGGAAGACAATTGAGGAAAGGTCGTGATTCTGAAATTGAAGTTACCGTACATGTAGTTTAAAAAAGGTGTTCAGGCAACCATTTACGTCATGAGATAGCACTAAACAGATATTATGGCATCTTTGGTCTTTAAAATGCTTCATTCATTATAGAATGGATAGCATTGTAAGGTTGCAGCATCTATAGCAACACACCGATACAATCAAATACATGTGCTAAAACACAGAGGGATACGGACATGAAAGATTAAACACACTATCAAAACACTAATTACAAAAGACTACTCAGACAAACGAGCCCAATGGGTAACTAGGGCAGACTTGAGACGGTCATCCGCTACGTCAGAAGCAAATTGTGCAGTTATATGGAACGCACACTAGCTGTATATGTTAAACGTCATCAAATTCGATAGCATCATTTAAGGATAGATAAATTTGCAGCATGGACCAGACATGCACGTGTCGGGTTCTAAACCCTCGTCAGTGATCCTCAATCAAAACAATGTGATATGGCCAAAAAGTTTGAAAGGTATCATGTCCAAAGCGTACAAAAAGACGTAGCAGGATGGGTGGGATATGATGCTGCAGGACCCACGTGTTAGAAATTTCAAGAAATTTTGATAACAGAATTTTTTATTACGTTGAAGAAACTTGGCAAACTTGGCTACATGTGCCCTCGGGGACTCCTAGTCCACCAGCAGTTACATGTACACTCACCAAGTGGTACAAATGTTGATTATAATAGCTTCCTCACTCTGTGATGACCACATAAACACAGTAAAACACAGTAAAACATAAGGACCATAGTAAAACAGATGAATTATAAATAGATATCAAAAGTATAAGGGCGTACGAAAAATAGTCCGTGCTCTGTCCGCTGTCTAGCTAATTTGTATCCTCATATGTACGAACGCAGAAATAAGTCAGAAAGGAGGGAACGCAATAAAAGACCATAAGGTTGCCGATAATTGGCTACAAGCCGTTCTTTAAAAAGAAAAAGAATGAAAATTGAACATCTATATGAGATCTGTCTCAGCGCAATTGTCTTTAGATTCAGAGAGTTCTGGTACAAGATATGCTTTGTCGCAACGAAAAACTTTCCACTTACTATTGTATTAGATAACAAAAGCATGTCTTATTATGTTGTAAAATCTGACAGTTAATTTCGTATTTGGGATGTTGTACACACTCTCGAAAATCGATGGCTTTAATAGAATAAATGTCATTGTGTTGATTTCATATCTTCTAAGAGATCTTTCGAATCTTTGAAAATCCACGTTTAATTGATTTCTGTATCTTTGAACCTCAGATTTTATATCAGACAACATTTTTGTGAATATAGTTGATACAGATTTAGTGAAACAGTATAAGGCTCCAGCAATATTGAAAAATATGTACTGTTGATATATCAGTGCACCGAAAGTCTTTCGTGATGAGTTATGTACAATTTTGGTATTTAAAACGTGTATGGTTAATTCAAGTACAATCGTTTTATGCATGTATGTGACCATGTTGGTGTAAAGATAGAATTTCCAGGAGTCGAATTCAATCCAATTTAAAACACTTTCACTAAATAATGATATTAATGGAAGCATATTTGAAGCATTGGTTACTGACGTGATGGTATAGTCATCTTGAAGGTGAAGTTAGGTTATCAAATTAGGGTCGATGAAATTCGAAACCAGCACTTGCTTGCATGTCTTTATTTGTTATGATTTTTGTTAATTCGAAAAAAAAGTGTAATTCTACACATCTTCCTTCTTTGTCGATTGTCCTCTATATACCCGACATGAATTTATAATTATCTGTGTGTTTCGGTTCCATGAAAAAGAAACCCGTACGTACATGTACATGAGACATTTTTCTTGCTTATAATTAAGAAGATTTCCTTTTCACTTCTCATTTCATGACCACACTTTGCCGGTACTTCATTGCCGGTCTGCGGTTGTGTTCCACTGAATTCGCTCAAAGATGACCTTCTTAGAGATTTTAGCATAGATTTCATGTAGATGATCCGCAAAGTTCGGATTATTGATGGGCAACACGTCATCTATTTATCTAAATATTAAAATGAACTGAGATGTGAGGTGCTTTCGCTCAGTCGAGATCAAGGTCTAGATGAAGTCAGCTTCGTATGAATATAAAAATAAGTCCGCAAGCAGTGGGGTGCAATTGGTACCAATGGGGATGCCGACTATCTGCTGAAATTCGGTTCCTCCAAACACAACAAAAATGTTGTCAATCAAAAACTCAAGCATCCAGATGATATCGTCTTCTGTATACGTTTTGTTTCAATCAGAGTGTTCCTTCACGAAATAAGTTTCCTCCCGCCCAATTACGAGGTATTTGTATCTTCAATTACCATTTTTTGGTCAGTCTGTTTTTGAGCTTTTGATGGAATGGTAGTGTAGAGCGTGGAGAAGGCGAAAGATTTTATGCTGGTAATATGATTGGAAATTGGTGGCTTTTAAATTTTCCAAAAGTTCTTTAGAAATCTTTAAGATCAACATCAGATTGATTCCATCTCTGGAATATGTTGTCTCGCAGTATGTTTGAAGACCTTGCTTGATGCGAGTTAATATTTTTTAAGCAAAATGAAAAGAGGTTTTGTTGAGCACCTGGACGAACCTGCTATGAATCGGTGTTTGTAAGGATTTTTGTGCATTTTTGGAATCCAGTACATTTTGTAGATATAAGGCAATTCAAGATCGAAGTCATTGAATACCGAAGGACTCAAAAACAGATTTGTGGTTGTCAAGTATTTCAGATACAGATAAATTTGTAAGTGTGTATGTTGGATTTCCATATGCTGAATGTAGTCCTAGTTCCTCTCTCAAGCATTTGAAATGGTATGACTTTCAAAAGAAAGTAAAATTGTTTGCCGCTTTGTCAGCAGGAACAATGATATATTTTTCATGGAGGTCAGAAAGTACTTTGGCAACAACAGGGTTATGAAAAATTGACTCGTGTCTGTTGTTAACTGAGTGCCGAAGACGCCCAATTCTTCTTTTAAGTAATTATCCGATGGATTTCATACATTCGGAGAGTTTGTCTAGTTCCACGTCCTCCCTTTTTGCCCGACGTCTGGCGTACTCCTCACATGCATCCATAATAATTTCAAAGTTATCCCGCCATGTGAAAGAACGGGGCTCCCCGTATGTTGGACTGAGAAGGTTTCTAAGTTTACTGTTACAAATGTACCAACGATATTAAGGTCACCAGTAACCACATGACCACATGGTAGATGAAAGGAAAGGATGAACATGTGCATTTTATGGAGTTTTGTGAAAGGTGGTGTACATCTAGACATTTCAAATTTTGTTTATTGTTAAATATTTTGGAAGCGACGGATAATGAAACAGATAAATGAAACAGATATGGCCTTCAAATCAGCATAATGTTAGGATTTTTTCTGGAACAATGGTCAAAATGGAACCAAAGTCCATTTGAATGACATGTCAAAAAATCTCTACTTTCACTTTCGTTTCCAGGGTGAAAATGGTATGGGAAAGGCATATATCATTTAGTTCCAATGAAATCTACAGGAAATGATCTTTCTTTTGATAGATCACTTTCTATATAAGCAATTTATTTTTAGTAAATAAATAATGTCAGCTTTTGGGTGTAGAACACTTGTTTTTGAGGTCAAATTCCATTCTGACAATTGACAAACCACTTTAAATGTTTGCATGAAACTGTTATATTGTTATAACCGTTACTTGTAAATATGTTGATGTCGGTCTAAAAGTTCATCAGAGCTTGTGTTGTATTGTTTAACTGACATGCCGACCCTTAATAAATCTTAATAAATCTAATCTTATATTAAACCTTTATACCATTGTAACATAGGGTTTCTTTTATCATTTGGATCCTTCATAATTATGGAAGAAATCTGAAGCAAGGCAAACCTGCACTGGCCACTGCGGCATACACCCACATCCTGTAACATATACAATAAACATAAGAAAAAAACAAACGACTAGCAACAGGGTTTAGTAAGACACAAATACAGCCACAACCAACGGTTAATCAAACAACCAAGTATCTATTAAAGTTAAATACTTCAGTTTCAATACAGTGCATGGTATGGACTTTACTTCATATCTACATGTGTTATATTGACCATCGGTGTAATTTTGAGAACAATGTTTACCGCTTGGTCCAACATATCAATTTTGGGCTTTTTGTACTAAAAAGTTTTCACAAAGAGATATTGATAAGGGCAAGTAACTGTTCTAATGGAAAGTTTCTTATGATTTTGTCTAACCTTCTCGAATTTGAGACTAAGTATGTATAACATATAGAGAATAAGTGTCTTAATTTGTGTTTTGTTACGGGTATACAACACACAGCAAGTGCATTTATCGTACTTGTAATGCGCGTTAGCGCATTTCATGCGATAAATGCACTTGCTGTGTGTTGTATACCCGTAACAAAACACAAATTATGACATTTATTCTATATATATGCACTACAGTTGTCTATTTCATTCTTGTTTTCTGAAATTGCCTTTTCTAGGTAAAAGAGTGACGTCAAAATTCATCTCACCGCGGGCTCAGTTTGCAGGTTAGAACAGCATGTTTCTTTAGATCTTATGCATTGTGATGTCATGAGTGTTATTACACGAATTGCAGCACTTTCCTTTCAATAGTAACATCTCAGGGAATTACATTGGTTGTGCATATATACATGAACATATAACGCTTTTCTTGAAAACAGTTAATAATACTGTGGAGGAACATATTTCAATACACTATGTGCGCATGTCCAGAAATTATGTCTTACACGATGTACAATATGAATGTATTGGCCAGTCAATCGAGCACAGAAGAACCGATCCATATAAATGTACAATATCAGACAATTTTATTTACAGAACCGACGTCAGAGACTGTCAGCAACAATAATACAGTTGTCAATGGTCCATGGCGCAGTATGTATAATGCTGACGTGTGAATAAGGTTATTCTCTTAACAAGCTCTTCTCACGTTTTCCGAAATACGTTTTTCTTATGAAAGTCTTAAAATATGCATCTATGAAAAAAAATATATTTGCAGTCTAGAAATCCATGTTTTCTGAATAGACAGTGTCTTTCTCGTGATGACGTGTTTTTATTAGACCTTACATTTCTTTAACTTAACATCAGTTGTAACACACCTTATCAGAACTTATGTGTATTCTAAATGAGATAAAGACGATCCTGACGACAATCTCAACAGAACTCACAAAGAGCACCCATTGAGCATCGACGGACCCCTAGCAAGCTTAAGGTAAAGCTAAAGAAAACATATGGTCTTTAGCTGCCCTACAATTTATGTTGAAACGTTCAATAGAGTAAGACGATGAGGAATCATGTACAATGTATGTGCCTACAAATCAATGGTCGTTTTGAGGGTTTGTCGCATCTTTTCATTGTGTGTTTTCTGTTAAGTCCCAATCATCCTCTTCTTAGACATGTATGATGACTGTCGCGTATTTAGTAAATACACTGCAAAATCAAAAATGCGATATACTGCCTGTATGTCAGAATCTCTTTTGTGATTGGACAGGATGAATGCACGGTACATGTACCTCTTTCCTCGGTATAACTTTGAGTACTGCAGTGAATCCCCCAATTGTTTGGGGAGAGTAAACATCTCCTTTCCAGCAGCACCTGTCACTTACGCCATCCAGAAAATGTCAAACCAGGGCTTAGCACCACAAACGTTAGGAAAGTCTCAAACAAAATTTTGTCTTATAACTTTTTATATTCTCAGTATATCAGTTTCAGTTTAACCATTTTTTTGCGATATGAATACACCGTAAGAATATCAAAACTATTGTTAAATTGTGGTTTTGTATTTCGTGTACATATGTTTCCTTACTGGTTTTTTTTCTTGCAATGTCCGTCTTTTCGTGCGAATCTACATGTCTTATTGGTATTTGTTGTTGTTTGTTGGGGTTTTTCTCTTTTTTTTGTGTTCTTGATTTAGCTTGCAGCTATTGAGAGAATTTCAATGACAACTCTTATGTGCTATATAAAGTATAGTCTACATAATTATCAAAATGTAGCGATAACTTTCAAAGGTACCATTGATACACAAACGATTTTTAGCTCACCTGAGCGAAGCTCAAGTGAGCTATTGTCATAGCGCACCGTCCGGCGTCCGTCCGTCCGTCGTCCGGCGTCCGTCGTCCGTCGTAAACTTTTCACATTTTCGACTTCTTCTCCAGAACGGCTGAAGGGATTTTGATGAAACTTGGTAGGTATGAAGTACTCATGGTCCCCTACAAGTGTTGTTGTTTTTCGTCCGGATCTGTCAACAGGTGGCGCCACCACAGCCAAAAGTAGGTCACGGGGGGTACCCTCCTTTGACAAACTTCTTCTTCAGAACCGAAGCATGTATCGACAAACCGAAAGCATCAGGATGATCTAGAGAGATGTCTTAAGAAGTGTTGTTATTTTTGGTTCCACTTCGAAGTCAAATTTTTGACGCGTTTTTGACGTCTTTTCGGACTTAATCAGAAATGCACATTTTTGCACTATTTCTTTAAATAACTCAATAAGTGTATGATTTTACACACTCATTTACTACATATTTATCATATTTAACTTACCTATTGCTTTGATATGTATTTTATGCTTAAATTTTATTTTTTTGATTTTTTATGAATTTTTTTCTTATGTAAAAAGGAAGGGGGGGGGGATGATTTTCATACATTTTCTGCTTCTTTTCTATAACCACTCTTCAGATTGTCATGACAATTTGTAGGTATGAGGTACTCATGCATGGTACCCTACAAGTGAAAGAATTTTGTCAAGATATCCACTTTTGGATTTTTAAGGAATATTTTTTAAGATTGTACATAGGTATAATGTATGTTTTCCATGCCCAATGGACCCATGGGGAGTGGCTTCAAACCCCGGCGGGACCCCAACAAAAATTTTTTCCCCTTTTTAGCTCACCTGAGCGAAGCTCAAGTGAGCTATTGTCAAAGCGCACCGTCCGGCGTCCGTCCGTCCGTCGTCCGGCGTCGTCCGTCGTAAACTTTTCACATTTTCGACTTCTTCTCCAGAACGGCTGAAGGGATTTTGATGAAACTTGGTAGGTATGAAGTACTCATGGTCCCCTACAAGTGTTGTTGTTTTTCGTCCGGATCTGTCAACAGGTGGCGCCACCACAGCCAAAAGTAGGTCACGGGGGGTACCCTCCTTTGACAAACTTCTTCTTCAGAACCGAAGCATGTATCGACAAACCGAAAGCATCAGGATGATCTAGAGAGATGTCTTAAGAAGTGTTGTTATTTTTGGTTCCACTTCGAAGTCAAATTTTTGACGCGTTTTTGACGTCTTTTCGGACTTAGTCAGAAATGCACATTTTTGCACTATTTCTTTAAATAACTCAATAAGTGTATGATTTTACACACTCATTTACTACATATTTATCATATTTAACTTACCTAATGCTTTGATATGTAATTTATGCTTAAATTTTATTTTTTTGATTTTTTATGAATTTTTTTCTTATGTAAAAAGGAAGGGGGGGGATGATTTTCATACATTTTCTGCTTATTTTCTATAACCACTCTTCAGATTGTCATGACAATTTGTAGGTATGAGGTACTCATACGTGGTACCCTACAAGTGAAAGAATTTTGTCAAGATATCCACTTTTGGATTTTTAAGGAATATTTTTTAAGATTGTACATAGGTATAATGTATGTTTTCCATTTTTAGATCGACCTTTCATCCATAGTTACAGCTGATAATTCAACAAGTGACACATGCTCCAATGTCTTATTGATTGACCTTTTATGTGATATGATTCAATTATTTAAATTCTTTATACTTGTTTAGAATTTTATTTTTAAAGTCGGGAACATAAGCCATTTTTTGCCGTGTAGGATCCAGATCCCAGTTATTTTTCAAGTACTTTCTTACCAAAAATAGGAGAAAAATTCTCAATTCGCACCGGCTTAAACACATTGACACTACTTTTGAATGTTTAGAAATTTTATTTGAATTACATAGAAAAAAATGCCATAAAGATTAAAAGTACACAACTTTTTAAATATTTTTTTCAAAGCCATGCACCTGGTTCCGGACCGGAATTATACGAATTTTATGATCTGAGGACCCATTTTCACACGTATTCTTCCACACATGTAGATGTCTCACACACTTTAAACTATATTCAAAATTTTATTTCATCTATCTAGTAAACAATCACGGGAAGACAATTCAAGATAAACATTGTGTGTATTTTCCACCAATTGTTGAAAATAATAAGAAAATAATGGGAACTATTTGACAGGACAATGACCTAGATAATGACCTGGACAATGATCTAGATAATGACCTAGATATGCATATCTGTATCCTGTACCCGAAGGGGATTCCCCATGTAGTAATGTGATACCTTTAGTACTGCGATACATTTCAGGAGATACAGTGCAAACGGAATAGATTTTTATACTTGGAACACTTTCGTAATGGTTATCATTCATGTACTTGGAACACTTGCATGTACTTGTTATCATATATAAAGTTTGCTCGAATTTCCTCTGTCTTAGACTCTCTTAGATGAAGTAATTTACGGACTGATTTCTTGAAGAAACGTCTAATGAGTAATCTCTTCCTCTGGATTTTGAGAATGCATAGGACATTTAATATCTGAAATTCTTGAAAATAAATAATTCAGTTCAGAGTTCCTGAAATCTTCCAATGTCAATGAAATGTTGGACCACAGAAAGCTGTTATTTTATTAGAGAAAATAAATTATTATTCACAACCTTAAGCCACTGTGTTCGTCATCTTGTATGTATAATATTTCTAAGAGGAACACAGAGGCCTGAGGTTTTGAATAATAAAACATTTTCTCTCATAAAACGACAGGTTCCTGTGTTAAGACATTTGGGAATTTTTATCTGTTCAAATAATAGATACATGATGAGTTTTTATCGGACCAAATAACTTTTTTGTCGGCAAATCCGATGCAATCGATACATTTCATGAACTCTCTCCGCTAACAGACCTATGCATGATGAGGTAAAACAATTAGTTAACAGTAAGTAACGATGTCGTAGGTCTGCTAGTTGGACAAGCTTAACAATTTCATGGGCCTTTTAATTTGTTTCAAACTGCGAAACCTTGAGAAACCACTTGGGTTGTTGAACAGCGTATGCTGAAATGCAACGCTCCTTCTCGCCTGTTGAAATATGCATAGGCAAGAAGCGCCGCATTTCAGCATATTTTACTGAAAATTATTTGTTCAAGTGGCTTCACTGGGTCATGAGATTTGATACAACATACACTGCTTTTTTGGAAAACAAACTGGCCCAATTTCTGCACAACTCACTTGAATTGATAAATATTGGATCAAAATGATTTTAACAGTACGTTTCATGTATTTGAGATGAAATCAATACTATTCAAAAGCATAATTCATAGATTTCAGTGAATAAAGGCAAAACCGAAAAATCTTTGTTTTTTATGCCCCTGGAATAAAAGATTCGGGAGCATATAGTTTTTGGCCTGTCCGTCTGTCTGTTTGTCTGTCTGTTTTCCGAAAAACTTTAACATTGGGCATAACTTTTGAATGGAAGCTGGTGATAGAGGTTTCATATTTCACATGTGTATTCCTTGTGACAATACCTTTCCATTGACCTCATGACCATAACCTTGACCTTTCACGTACTTCTCAAAAACTTTAACATTGGGCATAACTTTTGAAACGTTAGTGATAGGGCTTTCATATTGTACATGTGTATTCCTTGTGACAAGATCTTTCCATTGATACCAATATTACGCTGACCCTGATCTCTCACATACTTGACAGAAAATGGCGTTTATACTAACAAAGATGCCGCTGGGGGCATTCTCATTTCGCAAACACAGGCTTTATAATTTCTGGCATCCTAGCTATCAATAATGAAAGGTTTTGTGTTCAATTTTAAATAAACTTAATTTATGAAATCATTTCATTGTTTTATTCTTTTTCTGCTGCACATTAATGTGGAATGTTACAATATGATTTTATTTTTGATGTTGCATAATTGAACTATACTAGCTGGGCATATGACATTGGACCACTTTATCCGTCTTTTCAAATCAGTAAAAAAGTTATTGTTTTGAAATGTGACTATTTTTTCTTTTTTGTACTTTTAAAGGTTGTCTGAAAAAAAAACTTCTCTGCATCCGGCAAAAATCTTTTTAGAAAGGTTGTGGGCTAAAATCCTGGTACTGGCACTATCAGTATTCAATGTCAGTATGTCAATTAGAGCGTGCATGGGTATCAGGTGAGCGTTGTGCCCCCTGGGGCTCTTGTTTAACCATGGAATCGGATACATGTATGTTTTTTTTTTTATTTGTGAACAAAGACATATGTACAAATTGTCAATGCACAGAAAACAGGAACATCTCTCAGTCTTACTTATCTTCTTGATGCAGTAAGAAAGACAACTGCAATAAGTTTATTCGACAAAGGATATACTAGTACTCTTTACTCATTTTTTTCTTTTGAATCTTGTTTCAGTCAAATTTTCAATCTTATAAAAATTAAGAATATAACATTTTCCTGACTTTTAATTGATTCAATACTTTTTATCATACATGATTTATAAATAAATTAATATTTGCACGTAATGACAGTACACTGCTCGTGCAAAGAGATTAAATTATGTAATATAGCACAATTATTGCATGAATTCTCATCTACAAAAGCATCGGTAAAATCATTTACGTAACGTTTGTAAACATTGCAAGTGGTGTTCATCGTGTTCTGATATATTCATACTCTCTGATAAACCTTCATACTTATGATAAAAACATGTGCGAAGCTGAGACATCGCCAAGAAAGAAAGGCAGATGAATGCTTTTTATATAAATCTACAATTATGTGCTATCAAATCTAAATATTTTTTCTCTGTAGTCGTCGGAGTATGTAATCAAATGCAACTTGGCGCCAAACTAGTATATTACCTGAGCGATAGTTTCTGGGAAATTTGTGCACCAGGAGCTGTAAATGTAAATAATGTTACCTCGGGGCTCTTTTTTCTGGGTTTTTTTTTTTTCTTTTCGTTTTTGGACATGTATTTTAGATATTTGAAAAATCTAATGTTAATATGATTTCTCCTTAGAACCATTTTCTATGATTTTACATTCACTAATGAAATAACGCATGGATTGTGCTTACATTGACACAATCTATCCGTGTGAACTAGAGGTGCCTAAGTGCACGACCTAAGTGACTGCATGGTGATGCTAGCAAACATGAGATGCTTACTTTTCCCGGGCATCTGATTTTATCTCCGTTGGGGATTGCATATGCAATAATGTTTAACGATGCAAAAATGCAATATTCTAATGTTTAGATTGATTTATTATTTGTTGTGAATCTTTATGTTTCTATCTTGTATATAATAGCAGATTCTGCTAGTAATTATTATATTTGGCAGGCTTTTGGATCAATTGAATTGCATTTTTCGGTTATAATGACTATGAGATAAAGAAGATCCTGACGACAATTTCAATGGCACTCACAATAATGTACTCGTGCTTCTAATTTCTGCATTGATTTTTTTCCAAAGTGGCACCGCTTTCTAAATTCTGAGTGAAACCCCCCCCCCTCCCCTTTTTTAAGATAATACAGCGAGAGAAAATAAGTTTTAAGCTTCCTTTTTGAAGAATTGTAGATCTTTTAATTATGGTTTTTGGAATCTGATTTCGGGTTTCATTGATTGTTACCACCAGAAAGGTTAAATAAAAAAAAAACTTATGTATCAGTAACTAATATTTTAGCAGGTTAGTAATTTATCATATTTTTATGTCGATATGTTTTTTTTAGGAATGAGTATTTTATCTTTTGAGTTCATGGATTTTACACTCTGGTTCGATAGACTCAAAACTGGTGGATTAAGTCAGTGCTGCATATATTCAATTCAGTAGCGCCATCTACATTCAAGTACACATGAACTCTGTGGAAGTTCACGTTTAAAAATAAACTGTTAAAAACGTTTTCATGATGATAAACAATTTAAAGAGAATAAAGCCTTATTTATAATATCAGAGTGGTCAGCGCTGCATAAATTCTTTTCGGTAGCGCCGTCTACATTGAAGTACACATAAACTCTGTGGAAACTTTACATATATATCAATGGTTTCAAGGATATTTGAGGGGGGGGGGTGTCCCAGTCTGTTTGTTCTCTTTTATACCGTCTCATTTTCCGTACACATGTTGGGAATCTCCTCCTGATCGCAAATTCAGCATCAGTAAGCCCCGCCCACTGTTTGAATTTCTTGCGCGCACGTTATAACGTGATTGCCAACCTAATTGAACAGGTGTTTAACATAGGAAATCAACTTGCAATGTAAATATAAAGTACATAGCATTTTCAACAAAATAACTTGATTTGAAATCATCAAACGTAAAATTCCATTAAAGGAAAAGGCATCAACTTGCAATGTAAATATAAAGTACATAGCATTTTCAACAAAATAACTTGATTTGAAATCATCAAACGTAAAATTCCATTAAAGGAAAAGGCATCGTCCTATCGTCCTAGGAGCTGAACATATAATGTAGTGAAGGGTGTTGCTGTCAAGCATGAGAAGCTTACTCTCCCCTGTACCTGATTTCATGGAAGACCTTGAGCGACTTGATGTTATATCTGTTTGTCTGTTGTTTGTTTGTTTTTTTTACTGGGTTTGTTTTGTTTTGTTTTGTTTTTTTGGGTTGACTTACTTACACATTGTGACTACTATTGTGTCGCATTCTTTAGGTTCTAAATTCACATTTGACCTCTTTTCCTCATCTCATCTCATCTTCTTTTTTTTTTCTTCTTTTTTTTTTTGTATTCTTCAAGGTCTTGCGATGACTTTTGGATTCTGAGTTACGGTTGTATGTTTGACTTTTATTCGCTTAACTACTAATATATATTTATATCGCTCCTCGTATGTTCCTCTATTACAATGTACGACCTAGAGAATCACTAATGAGAAATAAGTTATTGAAATGCGCATATGGTGCATTGATTAATTATCACCGTAGAAAATATACTATGATAATTATAACAAATCGTTCGGTCAGAATAGTAGGAGATACAAGTACTTGAAAAATATACTTTAGTAACTAATATGATAAGGAGCGAAATTTGTATAGGCATTAATCAAAATATACAAACAGTAAAAAAAAGAAGAATAGTTGTGCAGAAAGACAATCCCTGAAAGTACGTTTTTACGTCATTTAAACATTGCCCAATGGAAATACTTCCTCTTTCTGTTTACATTGAATTTCTTTCTTCTTTTATAAATTTCCACACCTTTGAAAAAAGAAAAGTAAATTCACTTAATGAAACGCAAATGTTTAATAGAGCTTTGGCAAATTATGATTCAAGTGGCCCCTTGATCTGCGTGTACTTATAACACATGTAGAAACTGGATCTAAATTGTATCCAAGTGGCACATCCGTGTGAGGATAGGCAAAGAATACGGGGGAACCCCTCCAAGAAAAATAAATTGTTGTTTACCTTATTCCCCTTTACAAATTGGAATTGTACAAGGAACTAATTTGAGGGAGCTTCAACGCTGGGTCTGGATTATATGTAAAATGTGGTTGTGATTCGGCGGCAACTTTACCTGTCCTTCATTAACGTGTATTTTAGATTTATATGATATTCATATTGGCATTATGAAGGAATATTATATTGGATGTGTTTTAATTTTTGTGTTTTATTTTACCTCGTCAAACATTGAATGTTCTAAGACTCTCGAAGGTATGTATGATATGAATATCAGCTCCTTTCATCAAACATAAAAACTGAGAGTAGTATGTGCGCTTTTCTTGGATATTAAAACCAAATGATACTGTGGTAGATTAATATAATCTTACACCACCATGAGGGAGGGTTGGCGATTTCTCAACCCGAGTGCACAAATTTTGCACGTCAATGACGAGGCTTACCGAGTCATGGACAAGCAAAATTTTTACACGAGGGTTGAGAAATAGCCATCCCTCCCTCATGGTGGCGTTTGATTGTTTTTCTCCCACGTCGTCAACTATAGAGTGTCTGTTAAAATCACCTGTTTGTTGCCTTACTTCCATAACGTCGCTTTGGTAGCGATGACGTCAGAGGGTGAGATCGATGACGTCAGAGGGTGAGATCGATTTATCTCACCCCAGGAAAATTGGAGAGTTCTCAGTCTCAAGTGGGAGAAAACAAGTTCTGATGTAATCAATATCGGTCTCAGTTCGTATAAAAGGATAGTGTCGACATAAAATATATGTGAATTGTGTACCAAAATTTTATTTTGACAATGGTGGAGTCAAATTAAATATTTTTAATACACACTCTAGAAATATTATTATATGATTGCAAATATGCCAGTTTTTATTCATTTATAATCTTTCATTTTTGGAGCGATAAAAATTGATGTTCAACACATGGAAAATGTGAACAGAAAATCGAATTCTTATACGCTATTATATTATACATTGAATAAAATATGTGTAATACTGTGCATACTTGCTCACCATTTTGATGTTAAATGTGTCATTCTGTTTTGTCCTTGTCTTGGATGTTGATATTATTGGTGGTGGTGCTGTTGTGGTCTCCGCAGTGATGACTTAATTGTTAAGGAATCTGTTTATGAGGCGGATTTTATTTCTTCTTTGCTCGATGATGATGATGATGATGATGATGATGATGATGATGATGATGATGATGATGATGATGATGATAAAGACCATGATGATAAAGACCATGATGATGCTGAGGCTGACCATCAAATTTCATTTCATTAAATCGTGTTAAGGACGCTTTATACATTTTATTGCCAGTATCCTTAGAGCCTATTGTTCATAGAGAGAGGCTGAGTTTAACTAAGTACAAAGTAATCTACGTAATCCATGTTCTGACGTTGATGTCGATTTTAGTGTGATTTATAGACCGTTTCATCTGTCTTGAAATTAACGGGCTTGTATGTTTTTGATTAGTCCTACGTTTGTATCCCGATACTGAAGGAGACATATAAGAACAACCCTCTGTTCGTGATGATGTCGATTTTTGTGGGCACTATAAGCACTGTCAATGATTTATATATGAAACAAATGACCATATGTGACAAAGTGTTACCTTAAAAGACCCTGATGAATTACTTCTTCTATTTCTTGTAAATATCATAATCATTTCTGCTGTTCTACAAATTCTGTTATTCAACTTATTGAATTTCAAATAAACTACATAGACCTTTGGTTGAAATATTAGCTTAACTTAATTCTATGTTACTTATTATTCAAGAGTGTACAATTTTTACATATATTTTATGTGACTTTGTTCATTTCAGCTCTAAGAGGCGAAAAGAAGGTGACTAGACAGAAAAGAGAGGATGGCGGTCAACTTCCGGTAAGATCTTGTCGTGAAAAAAAAAACATCTTCAGATTCCTTAATTTCAATGTCACATAAAATACAATGCACTAGTCATACAGCTCGGGATAAGCGCGTGCGTGTCCAGCGCGTGCGTTAATTTTTGTAGTGTTAGATCTTTGACTTTGCGTATCATTACAATGCAAATTTTAATAAAATTCTGATAATTTAATAAAGCAGTTCTTGACTTTTGACTTTGGTCTACTCGTGACTATACAGACCTGTTCAGGCCTTCTGCCTCGGTCAACCAATACCTGACCAGGTCTGTATAGTCACGAGTAGACCTCATCAAAAGTCAATAATTGTATAAAATGTTACCTTTTCGTCATTTGAGTAAAAGAAAATAACAATGTACATGTATTATGTAAATCCTTCATGATACATGTACAAATTGTGATAATACTTTGCGATTATTACTTGTATCAATTTCTAACAAAATATCTGACAAAAAAGAATATCATGGAAAGGGCTTATGAATTATTTTACCAAAACAAAGAAGTCAACTTTGTAAAGACCCTTTAAACACTTTGTTTAAATGTAATTATATTGAAATATTACATTTGTACATGTAAGTATTTATAATCAAACCTAGGTTCGGTACGACTTGACAGAAATTTTCAAAAACACACACTTGTTCTGTTCCGAGGCAAATGTTTCTCAGTAAATGTTTGAGATCATTAGATAGATAAAGAACATCATTTGTTGTAATATGTGATTTATGTTCATGACAGTTGCTCATGAAAGATGCTATTTTTAAGTTATGAACTCAAAATATTTGGATTAGATCATGTACCTCGAAATTGTACTCAGATGAAATATAAGGTCTTTTTTGGAGAAGTTTATTCTAATTTTTCTGAATTCCCCTTCAAAAAGTCCTAAATTATTTTATGTTCTTTCTTTTTAAATTAATTATTACATCCTAACAGGCCCTGACCGTAACATCATTCATAGTATAAACCATTTACATTTTGTACTAGTATGTAAAAAAATTGAAGGTGGTGTAAAATATATTTAACAAATGAATTGTTCGTGAACAATTCCATGTTATATTCAAGAAAATTATAGACATGTACAGCATATTGACTTTTCAATTTATTTTTGTTGTAAAAGAACAACTGCATGGTAGAGTAGAGCCAATGTGAAACCTTATATATATGTAATATATGTGTAAGAATATTAGCTATCCTGAATAGATGTACATGCTTTTGTTTACATGCTTATATAAGAGACAAAATTCGTAATTTCTCGTAATACAATCAAAACTTGATTTATTTTAGAATTTGCTAACTTTGAAGACTTGATTTGAAAATAACAGCATCTTTTTCAACAAGTGCTGCGTAAAGAAAACTCTAAGGACACCTGTTAAAATCATTACTAACGTATTTATGGAGATAGGTTGATTATACTTTCAGTTTGCCAAAATGAAATTGCTTTTATTACGTATAGATCCAATCTCCTTGGCAAGCTGTCTATAAAATTAAAGGAAAAAGAAATCAAATTCTATGTAAACACACGGTAAGACCACTGACAGATTTTCACTGATTTTTTTTCATGGCTCAAATATTTATCAAACTCTCTTTCCAATGATACCAAATACATGGCTTTTAAGCAGAAATGACAAAGAAAGGTGACGTTAAATGTATCTAGCACGTAAAATGGGCACCAGTACCGTCCATCACGTCGTTATGTACATGTACAAAATACTAGCTTCTCCACAATTCTGCTCTGTATTCTTCAATTTGGTATTCTAAAGCAAAATCCGATTGGGAAAGAAAATCATAAAATCTATCAAGTGCAACTGTTTTACTTAATCCATATGCCTTACATTCCCGAAACATAAATTATCGTCTTTTGTCAGTCCCATCTCTTCAGATTGCACATATATCAAATATTTCCTATGATACGAATAACACCTAGCATGCTTAGCAAAGGGAAAGCAATCTGCGTGAAATGAAGTTAGATACGAAAAAGGTCGCGGTATTGATTATTTTCCAAGAAATCAAAAGTAAAGATAAGTATTGCCCGCTCGTGTAACATATGATTAGATAGGTTTAATATAAGTTACGTAATGAAGGAACAGATGTATTTGAGTTGTTTGATATTTACTACACTCCCTCCCTCGTTTTTGTGGTACCATAATGATGTATTGATCCACCTCAATACATGCCTCTTATGTAATAAACATTTCATTAGCGTTGAAAAAGTATTTTCTTCTTTAAGCAATATGAACGTTTCTTCGTCGTTTTAGAAAACATTTATTGGTTTCCCTCGGTTAATTTATTGTCATTCGAGTTTCATGTTTTACTGAGTATATATTGATTGTGTAGCGTAGCCTTGAATGCGTAGTAATTTTGATAGCGTGTCTATCTTAGACAAATCTTTGGTAGCGTGTCTTTCTTAGACAAATCTTTGGTAGCGTGTCTTTCTTAGACAAATCTGCAATCTTGTCGTCCCAGACGACAAAGTCACTGTGTAAAGTATCGATAGCACTCGTCCCAGACGAGAATTCCAGCCATCCCAGACGATAAAGTATTAATCCAAGCTCGTCCCAGACGAGAATTATCCAAGTGTTGTTGAAGTGAGACAAAGTAATAAAGTTGACATTTTATTTACACTATGTACAAAATCCAGTTTAAGAAAAGAAATCACATCACAACATCTCCCTTAGCATCACAAATCTAATCTCTTATAAATCCAAAAGAAGCACAAGTAGCATGTCATCCTAGCATCGCAATGTAACTAATCTGATATTCATAAAACGGGGCTCTATTTATACTCTCACTCAGGGATTGACCCGAAGTAACAAAGGTCGCGGCCTCTGATTGGTCAATTGGAATGATCGGCCAATACATACATAATTAATTAGGGATCGACCTTTCTATGAATACTAATTAGGTTATGAAACAACGATGTAATTAAACTGATAAATAAAGCAATTAAAAGTACAAATATGGCAATTATTACGATTAAATATGAAAGTTAAGATATTAAAGATAATAAATACTAACAAAGATAAACAAATAATTATATACAAACAACGTATAAAAGAGATCGGCCGCTGTATCTCGCATGTAAACAAACATGTAAACAAGGCATTTTAATACTTTTCTACAACTGCCCCCCGCTTAAGTTTGACCCCTGGCAAACAAAAGTACAAAATATCATTAGAAAAGTATGAAAAATATACAATCAAAATACAAATGCAATGTCAAAATATCATAAATGTCAATAGTGCATCAAATCATATATTTGAAAAGTTCAAAGTTCGTAAAATGTTCATAGTCTATAAAGTATCATCGTCCGTCATCTATAGGCATCTTTTGGTTTGTACGTCCATCTTCTTTACCACAGGGATTCCTCGTTACGTCTGTGATAATATCCTTCTCGTCAACTCATCAGTTTCTTCTGTATCACGGGGATTCCTCGACACGTCCGTGATACTGTCCTTACGTTCGTCTATCTTCTTTGTCACGGGGATTCCTGGATACGTCCGTGATAACATCCTACATCCGTTGTTCGTCTTGGTATGTAAATCAGGCGGTTCTGTTTTGTAAGTCATGTTATCATCTAAAGTCCCTGCTAACTTTGTTGTTGGTTGAATCGGTAATACTCGATCACTTTTATCACAATTTTTCGATTTCCGCTCACAAACGAATTCCGTTTCGAATTTCACAGAATCACACAGCTTCCTTGAAGATGTATCACGTTTTCGTACACAATTTGACGGTATTATTTCCTCGCGTCTATTGATTCCAAAGGCTGGATTTACGCAACTTCTCATTTCCCTTGGAATATTTCTCCTCTCTTCACATTTTTCACACGTGCACACGTATTTATGCACATGTCTTCTTAAATGTGGCCAATAATACTGGCTAGCATTCACTTTGGCGTACGTTCTTCTGACTCCTACATGATCTGTCGTAGATGAATTATGCATATGCCACAAAACTACGTCACGTAAGGTCTGAGGAACACAAATTTTCAGCCTCTCACCGTTTCCGTCCATCCACTTTATACACAATACGCCATTTGATACGCACAATACATTCCACCTTGAAAAATAAAACTTGTACTCAAATCCATTCGCGTATAATGATTCACACGGCTGTTTATCACTTCCATTCTCAATAATACGTAGAAAATCACACAGGTCTTTGTCATTCTGTTGATGTTTACGAATATTCTCAAATGACAACACTTCCGATAGTTGCTTAATTCGCTCGGCTTTCGCTGGTCTTCTTCTTCGTTTCGCGTTTTTGTTAGATCGCAAGTTAGAGTCGATTTGATATGTCACTTTTGAACTACACAACTTCGATCCATTTGAATCGTCTCTTGAATCTTCTGCTACTTTGGGTCTCGGATATATATCCTGAACAGTTTTCGAATCGAAACGTCTGTAATCTACACATACTTTCCATCTTTTATTTACCATTTGCACCAACACGAGTGGCGCTGACCACGGGCTTAACGATTCCTCGATCGCCCTCTTCTTCATCTCAGTGTCCAATCCTTCTTTCTTGAAAATAGGAACTCTCCGGACTTGTTCCTTATAATTCGCTCGCTCCGGCGGTTTATCTGGGTAAGCGAACACGCGTTCTCGTTTACGTAGAATTTTACACTTTCGAAACTTTTCAGCTTCATCTGTTGAAAGATTTCTACATCCACCATACACACCGTATAAAAACTCTGGCAATTCTTCCGAATTCTCACTTTCCTGAATACGACACACGGACTCCTGTTCCAATGGATCACTGATGAAATTAACTGGTGCCAATATCGCTATTTGTGTATTCCCCTTGATGCATATTTCTCGGTCACCAGGGTTAAAAACGCGCACATACAACACATTGTTTCTAGCGTTCACAAGCACATGTGCTAACACTAATCCATATGTATGGATAAACCTTTTCAAAGGCAATAATATTCCTTCACTGATATCAGATTTACAATTTAGTTTCGAACTCAATACACATTCATGTTTCGGCGGTACCACACTTTCTTCAATAGTCACAACATTACAACCACGCCTTTCCTCGGCAAATGGCATTTCACAAATCACTAATGAATCACTGCGATATTCCCACTGGCACTTATACTTCGTCATAAAATCTTGTCCTAGTAGATTACTCTTCACGCCTCCTACATACACTCGAAAATAAATATTCACATCACCAAATGTTAGTAGCATCCTTGCAGTTCCTAACAGCTTTAATTCACTTCCGTCCGCTGTTTCGAATTTTCGTATTGCCCTCTCTAGTACAGGTCTGTGCTCTGGGATGATACTATAATAAACATCCTCGGTAATAAATGTATTTACTGCACCGGTATCTATTTTCCATTCTAATCGGGTACCTTCTACTAATCCATTTACTCTCATTCCACGTTTTCCTTTCACTTTAAATTCACTCATTTTTGAATGCATAAACTCCGTTTTACGTTGAAAATCACTGGGCAAATGGCTGTCCGTTTGTGTTCCCTTAAATAAAACACGTGTTTTCACATCTGTACTAGGCCTTTTTGGTGCACTGACCGACGCACGGCCTACTGCCTCGGTCCGTTCATGTTTAAAGGTCTCTGTCTGTACGTGTTACGTCCATTTGCACTTTTTGTAGGGCAATTTTTGTATGAATGGTCGGGCGTTTTGCACTTATAACAGTATCTCTTCGATCCGTTGTACTCTCGCCTTTCAGATTTCACTTCTCCGTTAATATTAGTCGTTTCGCGAGGTTTGTTCACTCCAAAAACAGGTGGTTTATATTCACGTTTTGACTTTCTGTTTTCAGTCAAACGAATACACTCTTCCTGCATAGACGCCGTTATTGCATCCTGTAAAGTTTTCGGTCTCGTACGTTTCACTGCGAGTCTAAAATCCTCGTCAACACTACAATTATCCATGAAAGTTTTCATACTGCTTTCTTGTACATATTCTCTATTATTAGGGTACGCTCGACGGTATAAATCCTCTATAGCCTGACCAAAATCACGGAATGACTCAGAATCTCGTTTTCTACGCAGTTTGGCTTCGGCCACATAACTTTCTTTCATTGCACGGTGTCCAAATCGTTCGTCTAAAGCACTTTTCAAACTATCATAATCACTACGTTGAAAATCCGACAATCCGTACGCATATGTTTCGGCCTGACAACGTAACACAGTAAATAACATTTTTCGTTTTCTCTCGTCACTCCAGAGATTTAATTCTGCTATATTCTCAAAATAACGAATAAATTCGCTCCAAATGTGGTCACCGTCGCCCTTGAACGTTCTCTTCACGCTTATTTGGGTGACTGTACGTTTGTCATCACGTATAGCGTCCCTTGGTTGATACTGATCGCTTGTAAAAGTATCAGGTGAGCGAAACGTCACATTTCTTCTCGGTTCACGTTGAGGAGTCGATCTCCTAGTATTTGGATTGTTCGGAGTCCGTTTAGTGTTTCTGGACACTATTTTCACAATTATGCTCACGAGAATAATGCATAAAATACACAAACCACCAGAAATCAAAATTTCCTTTGTCAGACACAGTAGCATATATCCGGGAAAATACTGATATAACGCAAACAGTACCCCACTTCCTAGAAATATTGTCACAATCCACATAGCGACAAATTTACACCAACCGGGTTCTGTTGTGTATTCGTACGTTAATTGATCGTTAAAATGACCAGGTAAAGGTGTGCTCGTATAATTAGGCTCATTCCCTACACCTTTTACACATGTCAAGTCTTCATCGGCGTTTTCATACTCTTTTAGTAAATTCCGTCGCACTGTTGACGGCGTTTCTCTGATTGGACGTTCCGGCGTCCTGGGCGTGTCACTAATTATCTGATCTGACATTCCCTCTGTCGTGTCCATGTCGCGAGGGGTATAGGAGGTTTTATCCCCCGTAAACATGATATCGATAATTACAAAAGAGTGAACAATTAACGCAAACACTACAAACAACTCCATTTTTCACGACGGGCACGAAAAATAATATACACTCAGATAACAAAAATTCGCAAAGAAAATATGAAATAACATATAAACATGATTTTCTACAGAAAATATTTACACACTGAAAATTGCTCGAATTTGCACGTCACACCGAACTTTAAAATTCACGTACATTTCCGCCACACACTTCACATTTCTTTGTACGGTCACTGTACAAGCACTTCGGGAAAACTGCAAAACAATTTTCACATTCTACTCTGGTATTTGCACGCACTGTTCTCACAAAATGCCAGAACCCTTTGTCAGTAATTTCATACACTCGCACTAGAACTTTTTCACTCTCCATTTTTTTTTTCACAAATCGTCGAGTAACACAGAAATAAATCACGTAAATCACGCACTATAAATTGAACACTACACTCGGAAAATATATAACATACACGACACTGATCACAACACAAAATAAGTCGCACACAAATAAACACTGAATATTCGCAAATTAACACAGAAAAATAATCGCGCACTTCTTACATAAAATTTTCACTTCACACGTAAGTCACAAAATTAACACACGGAATATACACAAAACGCGCACTACACACGGTATAAATTCCACAATGAATCGCGCACTACACACGGTATAAATTCCAAAATGAATCGCGCACTAATACACTGTAAATCCCAAGGTAAAAACCTGAAATTTGAAAATACTGCAAAAGAAAATTCAGCGTTAGCAAATAATGAAATTATGTAAGCACTATACTTTACCGTTTGAGAATTCAATACTTTACCTTCAAAATCCACAAATAAAATTTTCACACACTTAAAAATAAATGCACAATTAAATCCAGTGAACTCTATCCCACCGCTGCCACCACTTGTAGCGTAGCCTTGAATGCGTAGTAATTTTGATAGCGTGTCTATCTTAGACAAATCTTTGGTAGCGTGTCTTTCTTAGACAAATCTTTGGTAGCGTGTCTTTCTTAGACAAATCTGCAATCTTGTCGTCCCAGACGACAAAGTCACTGTGTAAAGTATCGATAGCACTCGTCCCAGACGAGAATTCCAGCCATCCCAGACGATAAAGTATTAATCCAAGCTCGTCCCAGACGAGAATTATCCAAGTGTTGTTGAAGTGAGACAAAGTAATAAAGTTGACATTTTATTTACACTATGTACAAAATCCAGTTTAAGAAAAGAAATCACATCACAACATCTCCCTTAGCATCACAAATCTAATCTCTTATAAATCCAAAAGAAGCACAAGTAGCATGTCATCCTAGCATCGCAATGTAACTAATCTGATATTCATAAAACGGGGCTCTATTTATACTCTCACTCAGGGATTGACCCGAAGTAACAAAGGTCGCGGCCTCTGATTGGTCAATTGGAATGATCGGCCAATACATACATAATTAATTAGGGATCGACCTTTCTATGAATACTAATTAGGTTATGAAACAACGATGTAATTAAACTGATAAATAAAGCAATTAAAAGTACAAATATGGCAATTATTACGATTAAATATGAAAGTTAAGATATTAAAGATAATAAATACTAACAAAGATAAACAAATAATTATATACAAACAACGTATAAAAGAGATCGGCCGCTGTATCTCGCATGTAAACAAACATGTAAACAAGGCATTTTAATACTTTTCTACAATTGTTTATTTGGCGTCTTCGGTGTTGTGTTGTCGTAGTCTTGTTGTCCCCTGATGTTTGTTGACGTAGTTTTGTCTGGTGTTCGTTGTTTGGTACAACCTTGTGGGTGTGTTCCGCTGTGTTACTGGGTGTCTAGTTGTCCCCTATTGTTTGTTGGATGTTCATCGTTTGTTACACACTGTGGGTATGTTCTGCTGTGTAACTAAATGTCTAGTTGTCCCCTGTTGTTTGTTGGATGTTCGTCGTTTGTTACACACTGTGGGTGTGTTCTGCTGTGTTACTGGGTGTCTAGTTGTTCCCTGTTGTTTGTTGGATGTTCGTCGTTTGTTACAATCCTGTGGGTGTGTTCCACTGTGTTACTGGGTGTCTAGTTGTCCCCTGTTGTTTGTTGGATGTTCGTCGTTTGTTACAATCCTGTGGGTGTGTTCCGCTGTGTTACTGGGTGTCTAGTTATCCCCTGTTGTTTGTTGGATGTTCGTCGTTTGTTACAATCCTGTGGGTGTGTTCCGCTGTGTTACTGGGTGTCTAGTTGTCCCTTGTTGTTTGTTGGATGTTCGTCGTTTGTTACAATCCTGTGGGTGTGTTCCGCTGTGTTACTGGGTGTCTAGTTGTCCACTGTTGTTTGTTGGATGTTCGTCGTTTGTTACAATCCTGTGGGTGTGTTCCGCTGTGTTACTGGATGTTTTGTTGTCCCCTGTTGTTTGTTGGTGTAGTTTTGTCTGATGTTCGTTGTTTATTACACCCTGTGGGTGTGTTCCGCTGAGGTCAATGTAGGGTTAGCTTGCTGGAGATCTCTTTCACATCCGTCTTTGTTGTACTTTACTGTTCTCATTTCACATTGTTGTAAAATAATTTGTTAATGTCCCATTGTATTAAAATTGGGATCACCGCCTCTATTTTGCCCTATCTATTCCTTTCCAAGTCTCTCTTATAATTCTATGTTTTATCTATACGAAGTCTCAAATCGTTTCTGCTGATCAATCAAATGTATAAAGATATTTGAGTTTGTCATTGTAACATACTTCTCAAGTGTTTCAAGTATTTTAAGTAGAAAACAGTAAGGAAACAAGAACTTGAGAATTAGTGAAACCAAAGCAGGAACGTCTCTTCATTACTGTAATGTGTAGAACATAGATATTAAAGATATGGCACGACCTCTACGTACGTCAGCAGTGAGCAGGAATGAAGGTAGCACGTTGTTATCTTCATATGTTCTGAATTATTTGATTACTTTTTTCTCGTTGCTGATCATTAACGGATTATCAAGAAGACAGTGTGAGATAATTAGCACTTCGCATTAATTGCCATAAAAATGTGGTCTATGCAACGATAATATTGTACCAAGAAGGGGACTTTTATCGCCTCTCTTTATTACAACGTACATGTAGCTATGCATGATTCCAATAGTAACCTAATTCCAATAGGATGGAAGGGGGCACGTCAGGCTTAAAGTCTAGATAAGTGAGATCTTTGCTCAAGCCTTGCTCAACATTTTCATTTAACCTCAACTTTTCTGTACTCACTCTGTAAACCATGATAACACTATCTTTTTTTTTTAATTTTAAACTTGGAAAATTCTTTACAGCAAACTTTAAGAAATGGTTACGGAACACATGTATTTTTTTCTGGTATTCCATTCAATCATTGTACTGCGAAGTTTATGAACACATGAATCCAACAACTGTCAATGGCTTTAAATTACTCATTCAAATAATAAACTTCAAAATTTTTGAAGACCCATGTTGATTGCTTTTATACCTATGAAAGAAAATTGTGTAGACTTAAAACATGTATAATAGAACATGACACAAAATAGTATTCATTAGGTCTTCCGACTTCCGTTGGAAGACCTATTGTTTTCGTAACCGTGGAAAATTGGATCAGCGATTTCTCAAGAACCCTGTAAGCTAGGACAATGAAAGTTCTCCAACGTTACGTTTGGAGTAAAAGCTAGATTGGTCTTTTTTTATTTTTGGTCTCTGTTATTTTTTTTTTTTATCATGTTTTTTAGTAGATTCAAATATTTGACGGGAGCGTCGAATTACTCAAAAGGACCGAAAATTTCATGTTTTGCTATTTGTAAGCTTAAATATCTCGTATTTTGCTATCTACAATTTCCATTCTTTTTGAAAGTCGACAGCCATGCAAGATATGAAATGCTAGATGCACACTGTAACGATTTATTACGATGACGTCCTTCACCGTCCTTCATATTTCCAAATTCAGAAGTTCATAGGAGGAAGACACTTTTTTGCTTATAATAGTAAACAAAAATTAAGCTTATGAAGTTTCCTAAAAATTTCAATCTTATTATTTTTTATCCATATATCTGTCTTATTTAGTCTTTCCGATTTTTCCTATCTCTTACTGTTGAAAAGATATGAGCATCGAAATTTTGAGTTGGGTATTTCGATACACCTTCACGCCAACAGATCGGGCGCACACTAAAATTGGTAGTCCGAGTCCGACTCGAGAAAAGCAGTGTTGAGATTTTCAAATTCCGATTTCACGGCAATGATGAATATGCATTTCATAATTACATTTCGATATACACAATTTGATTTTAAAACAGTTGATTAATTTAGAAGAGATCAGCTACAAACCAGAATTTACACACAAAAAGTGGTAGTTTGATTCCGATTTCTAACCTACAAACCTGTTTCTAAACTTCAATAACTATATTTTGAACATCAAGTTTAATTTCTAATTCTAGCAAACGTTCGAATATAATTTTCGGTTGGTTTATTTACAAATTGATGAACAATTTCTCCAACATTCTTCCCTCCCCTCGTTTTTCGAAAACAGTTCTGTTTATATTGAACGATGTCGCCATGATGGAAATTCAAAATAAACTTTGAAAAAAGGGAGGGGGGGGTCCAAATTTGAACCTGCACAGCGAGAACCTCATGGTATTTATATATATATATATTGAACGTAACTCGTTATTACCATTTCTCTTCTCATGAAAATTGGTTCTACAGCTATGAGCTCGCCTTTTTTATGGGGGAAGGGGGCAGGAAGAATTTGCAAAAAAAAAAATCCCGGCTCTGAAAAATGCTGAAAAAAATATTCCGGCCCAAAGGGCCGGCAATTTTTTTTTTCCCGGACCATGCAAAAGTAAGGATACATTGCATGATATGGAAATTTTTGCTGGCCCTTTGTGCCAGACAATTTAAAGTCAAAAAATTAATTAATATAAATACAAACTGTTCACATAGCTGTATCTACCAGAGACCTAATACGCATAGGCACAAAAATCTAGAAAAGGTTCTATTTAAACATCATACAATCTGTCTGAAATTCGCTAATTGTAAAGAGACATCTGAAGGAACGGTTATTAACTCATACTCTGTAACAGCGGGGAGTTTAACTTACACAGACATTCACAACATTTGATAATTTGTTTAAATCCGGCCCGAAGAACCGGCGAAAATTTTTCTCCGACTCTGGTAATGGCTGAAAAAATGGCCTGCTCAGAAAATTGCTGAAAAAAATTTTACCGGCTGGCAATAGAATTCCAGCCCCCCCCCCCCCCCCCCCCCAAATCAAATGGTTGCTCACCAACAATTATCGGTTTGAAAATTTAATGTTACTGCTATTTGAAAACTTAAATATATAATATAAATACATGTAATGTGACGTCCTTCATATTTCCAAACCAAAAATTGTATAGGAGGAAGACACTCTTGTTGCAACCGCAACAAGAAACCTTTCTAGTTATACTTGTACTTATACTGGTATTGAATAACATAACACAATTTTTGGTTATTGATCTTTGTTTAAATCATTTGATTGATCGTATGGAAAAATTGACAGTTTTTTTCTCCCTTAACCTTTGACATGATATTTTATCCTGACTTACCACTTGTAAACAGGATTTTTTCTCCCGTGATCACAGTTAACAGAATTATTTATCCTCTCAATGCCCTTTACAGGATTATTTATCCTGTCTTTTATTTGACAGGATTTTTTCTCCCGTCTTTGATTGGGACGGGAGAAAAATCCTGTCAATTCAAAGTCAGGAAAAAATTCACACAGGATTAACTAAAGTCCGGTGGAATTTTTGACGGGATTTCGACAGGATAAAAAATCCTGTGGGCAGGCACGAGAATTTTTTTTTTTTCAATTGGCTCTAGCTCTCTTGCGTATTGACCTACATGTAGGTGATTCAAAAGTTGATGGAACGCCTTATTGTGATGTGTATTTCACATAGTACAACTTGAAATTTTCCTAGAAATAGTATTTCTGGTACCTCAACTTCGGAAAATGTCCATTCCGAAGTTAAATGTCCAATTATTATGTACGTCTTCTAAACCGTCCGTGGTGATGTATCCGGAGAAAATTTATGACACTGTAATAGTATTCTATGAATTTTTTTTTCCAACCAATCAGAATTGTTGTTACTATGACAATTAGCGTATTCTCTGTTTATTGTAGCCATTACCAGTAAGGCAACCAGATCAGGGTCAAGGACAAGGTGAGGAGAAACTACCAGAGTTTGAACCCGAAACACAACATTTTGACTTGGCGATCGATCCCAACATTCCTCCGCCTCGTGATACTTCCGGTTCCTCAAGGACTAAAACAGATGTACAAAACAATGGTCCAAATCGAAACACAAATACTGACTACCAATCTTACTCCAGGGGATCTTATTACAGCAACACACCACCAAGTAACACGAGGGAACAATATCAGTACTATCCTACCGGAAGTGATGCAAGATATAGTAGGGAAGTGTACCCACAATACATTTCGTCCGGAAATCAAAGGCAGTATTACGCCGATCCTAATTACTTCACATCGGACCCGCGATATAATTACGATACCCAAAATTCAAGGACAGTTTACACGAACACGCAGCAGTATTACCCGGATGATATGAGGTATACTTCCGGTTACCAATATAGATACAGGCCAACTCAACAGCCAAATTACAACCAGCGGAATCGTCAAGTTGGGAGGCGACCGACATATAACCAAAGGACACCACAATATGGTGGACGAACGACATATAACCAAAACGTTCCATTTTATGGTTATACTTCCTCCAATATACCAAATACTGGAATCACTTCAAACGACCCGGTTTGTTACCTTGGATATATTTATTCATTTTCTTTTCCTCTCCTAGAGGACTATGTGTGATATGGGCCTTTTTTGCCTCAATTTCCAATATTAATATTTCCCATCTACGATAGGTTTATAGGAGTAAAACACATAACCAATAAATTTTGAAACAATAATTGTGAATTATAATTGCTCTAACTTTCAGTTTAAGATAAGTGACGTCATGAACAGGATGTTCTCCGCCATTTCTTCTCAAATCAGACATATAATTGCTACAGTGCGTCAAACACTATCTTTGTCTTTCGTATCGTATCATATCGGACATAATCAGACATCTTATCAGACATCATATCGTATCATATCAGACATCCTATCGTATCACACCCCTATCCTATCCTATCATACACTCTATCGGACAACACATCCTATCGTATCAGACATTCTATTGTATCAGACATTCTATCGTATCAGACATTCAGGTTGATATATCAACATATCATATATTGACATATCAGCCAATGTATCCTATTGTATCAGACACCCTTTAAGATAACGTAGCTAATAGTATAAGGCAATCTATCAGACATCCTATTGTATCAGCCATCCATGAGACAACCTATGCTATTGTATTAGACAACCTTTAACGCATCGTATCTCGCATTCTTTTAGACAACTTTAATTGCAATTTTGCAAATAACAAAAACATCATTACTTTTCAGTTGGTATTTGCAACTTCTAAGTTCAATACCGGATGGATCGATCGTTGAAAGATATTATATATTTTATCGATCGTAATAAAATAAGAAAAATAACAGAAGTCATAAAAAATATAAATAGATAAGTACAATGTATTAACTAATAATATCAATTACACATTACAGGATGCCTGACACAAGACAAGTAGCTATTTTGCGTTGTCCGATAGTATGCCTGATAAGATGTCCTGTTACTTGACTGATACAATAAGATAGGGTGTCTGATTCGATAGGATTCCTGATACTGTATGATAGAGTGTCTGATACGACAGGATAGGATGTCTGATAGGATACCATGGGATTCTGATACCATAATTAATACCTGATACGATGGATGTCTGATGTGATGTCTGTTGGGATACGATAGTATTCATTCGTATCTGGCATAATACATAGCGTATCGTTAATGTACATCTAACATAACGCATCACGCATCAGGCTCTATCAGATCATGTCGTATGGTATGGTATGCCTCACTCCCATATCGGGAGTTCGCTTCTTTTCATGTGGTGGAGGTTTTTGTTTGTTTACTTTGGTTCCTGTTTTGTCCTGATTTTGTATGCCTTCGGTTTCTGATTTTCTGAATTATCGAACTTGTGCTGTATACAGGGATATGGTCATTATCCATATTTGTCATCGTATCCTATCGCCCATAATGACAAAGATAGCGATTGACATACTGTAAATATGCAATTATATCAAACACATGTAGTCTTTTTATTCATGATACACCTTATAACGGCATATTTATATACAATATACAATTTTTTCCGACTTGTTCAAGACTGCGCTCGGTGTTTCAAATCGAAAATGTATAGTGAAAACATTTTTTGTCAAAATGACCAGAGTCCGCATGAAAGGATAATGTCTGACAATATTTCCCCAAGACTTAGGCGATTCAATGAAACATTCCGGTAAAAATTAAAAATTACTTAATTTTAATTATGATAATGAAAGAAAACTTACAGAACAAAACTTTCAATATGTAACTTCCACAAATCGGTACTTTGGGAGTCGGAAATGGTCTTGTTATACAGACTCCTTAACTTCAAAGATCATTCTTCTGAAATGAATGAAAATGTAGTAACTAAAATCATAATTGGAAAGAGTTATTAGATTAATTAGATCACGACAAAATTATAGATATATTATGTATTGGTATATTTCACAGAGCTGTCGGACTAGTAACATGTATCTCCTTATAAACGGACTACCATGTAACGATGCTGTAGATGTAATCGGACATTTCATCTGTTACCAGTACGAAAGGGTATCCACGGAATGCTGTAGAAAATGTCTTTCTGTAAAACAAAGAGAAAATAGAGGTACAATCTCTCTCTCTCTCTCTCTCTCTCTCTCTCTCTCTCTCTCTCTCTCTCTCTCTCCAAACAAAACAAATATAGAGGTAAAATGCTTCTTTCTCCCTATATAACGTAACTCTGTCTATCAAAGAAATATTCACTTTTGGATTGTGTGCTAAGAAGAATAACTCTATTTTTAAGATTGTGAATACGGAGATCGTTCCGATCAATGTAGAAACATACAACCGTTTGATTGCTATAACAACAGGACAAGGAATATCTGCTGTGACAGATGTAGAAACTATAGATCACAAATGAGCACAGGTATGATAGAATTTATTTCTTTTATTCTCTAATGGCTATTATTTCTTCTACTTTATGTGGAAAATTCCATTTCATTTAAAGAAATTAAATTTTCGTTAGCTCTGGTAAACTGTATCGCTGGTCTTTAAATACGTTTTTCTATCTCTTTCACCCTCCTCCGTTGGCTCATCTCTGAATGGTACGCGACATACCAAGTAATGGGAGCAACCAGACGCTTAAGCATCGTTATCTTTTAAATTCATAAAAAAAATGTTGTTTATTCTTTAAATTTCGAATTTTTACATCATTTTCTATCAACCTTCAGGTATTTCACAATGTGAGTATGGAGACCTTACACCAAGGTGTACCTTTGTCAACCAGCGACGTCAATTATGTTATCTGCCAGAAAACGAGCGGCTCTGTTGTATCACGTGTCCTAGACTCGCCGACCAATCAAAACCAAGTAAACATATTTCAGCATTTTTCAACAACATCAAAAATAATTTGCATTGAATCGTTATTATTTATACCGTATTGTAGGGAACAAGCATGGAATTTTCAAAATTCTTTAATTTGTAGATATCAAGTTTACGTCAAATTTAAAGACTGATACATCTATGTATTGAAAGTTAAACAAGACAAATTGTAACTTTTTTCAGATTGTAAATGGGGAGATCAGAACCCTTACTTATGTAACCCGTTCTCACAGACTGGAGTACTGAGGATAAATTGCTACCAGAATTCTGTGCAGCAAGTTTGCTGTGAAACATGTGACAATCTTAGGACACGATTCAAAGATGCCCCTGCAGGTATTATATATCTTTTGTTATTACAAATTGAAAATCTTTCTCAAATAATTCATCATTCAGAATAAAGGCCATACATTGTATAAATATGACAATAGCAATTTTCTTTGAAACAACAACATATATATTTGAATTTACGATATAAGAGCACTCGTGGGAGGTGTAGCCGTCCAGCACCCAAACTTAAATCCAAATGTTACTTATCACCTACAAAGCAGAGATATTGCAAAGCTTCCGAGGGCTTCGCCCCTTGATCAGCACTGACATTGTCGTTTCTGCACTTGATAATGGCCAATGGGTCAAAAATGTGTACTTGAGTGTCTGTGATTTTATTTGTATCACTCCTTGCCTCTCAAAGAAACAATTGTAGAATAAACTGAGATCACCAATGGCATTTGCTGTTGCATTAAAACCAGAAATACGCATAACAAATGCAATATACTGAGTTGCTGTAAATCCCGACACTAACACCCCGGCCTCTTTGTAAGCATTTTGATTTGTCACACGAGAAACCAGAAAGGAGCTAGTATGTCAAATCATAAAAGAAAGGTGGCGGATCTCCAACAACACTCGGTTGAAGCACCAACAATAAAACCTCAAAACACCAACGGCAAAAACACAAAGCAGACACGCAATCAGACACATTGTAAGTTTCCGTATTAAAAATCATACTGAAAGACATTAGTCGCGCAAATGGCTAAACTGATTGCTCATTTCTTTTTTTACAGGATGTGAATTTGGCGATAGACCCGTTACAATATCAACATCAAAAGGTGTATTCGATTGTGCCAATTATATCCGAAACTTTGGATTAGAAGTTTGCGATTCTTCCGATATAAACCGTCATTGCTGTTACACATGTTACAGATATCGTAAACATCAGCGAAGGGCAGGGGGATGAAGACTTGAAAAAATTAAGGATGTAACATGATGGTTTACAATTGAGTCCCGTCCGGATGTTTTAAAAGGTTTTTGTAATGCAGCGCTTCTGGTGCAGAGTTAGCGCTTCCTTTCATCTATTACTGTTTAAATAAAAAATACCAGTCTCTGACGTCGGTAAATATCGGCAACTGTCTCAAACGTCGGTCCAGATATTATCTAAATGCAAACGAAATTTTAACCAATGGCATGCTCGTAACAATCTATTTGCGTGATGCCTTACATTACTGACGGAACATATCTTTGATTTTGGCGATGATTCCATGTAAATTCTGACAAGGGTCGAATACTTCGAAATATGTTGTCAAGTACGCTTATATCGTTTAATTAACATGTACGAAAGTACAATTCGTACATGAAAGCGTATGAACATTACATTTACCCGATGTGAAAGTATTGATACTCGTATTGATTTTGAGAATTTCTGTATATATCGGGTCTGAAAAATGAATTGTTGATAATCTTATTGCTTGTTATTTATATCTGTTTGATTTTCATTCTGTACATAATAACATAGTTACATACATTGATAAATACAGTGTTGTCTGTCATGTTTGTTATTCTATGAATGAGTTCGGATCTTTTTCGGGTTCTTTTGATGTCATTTGTACTATAACTTCATTAAAGATTTATCACACGAGTGTTTCTTCAAGTGATTTTTTCATGAATTATGATTGAAAGCAAACCATGCATTTGCGCAACATTCATAATAGAGTCATTATGTTACATAAGTTATGTATATCATCCTCATTTTGTCAGTTTTGCTAAAAATCTGATTGAACTAACTCAATCTCAGGTGAACAAGAGATTTCAAGTTTTTTGTATACATGCTTAAGCAATACAATGTTGTGTTAAAGAAATTTAAAAAATATATAAAAATACCAATCAGATTTTATAACTTGAATTTGACAACTTTCTGGTCAACATACTTCTAGGAGAAACCAACAGCACATGTCAGTCTTTCTCAATGAATTTCACTCAGATAGTATTATAAAATATTTTTTGGTAGCATAATAGGAGGCTTGCAAGGTGAAAGTTCGTTCTATGTTGTAGGAATTTTAGTTGTCAGCTGACATCATTGTTTCTGTTTATTTAAAATATCTTGTACATTAATTTAGAGATTCGTTTTTAATGTTTGGCAATAAAAGTAAAAATTTAATTATTCTCATATTTTCCATATAACACCTATACAGTAGTACGGGGAAAACATTTATCTATAACTGTATAGTTTGTTCCTTCTCCAAATTTGCTAGACTTATCTCCCTCCTTGGACTACAACACTCGGACTTTATCCATCTCTGCAATGTTAAGATTGCTCTATTCTAACAAATTTTCTGACATTTTTACACAGTCTTGGTTATAATTACAAACAATAAGTCTTAGTCATCTTTTAGAAGATTGGTTAATATGAAATATCTCCTGAAGTTTATTTATAAATCGTTTAATATCAATGTTTTGCATGGTAGAAATGGATAAAGTCCGAGATGCATAATCGAGGCCGCGCGTAGACATTAACGTCAAGAGCGCCGACGTCCAACGACAGCCAGTTTGTACCAGAAGGAATCATTATGACGGAACAACCAGAACCTTTTTTTCTGTCTGACGTCATCAAGAAACTTATTTTTAATTCTGATTAATTCTTTATCTTAGAACGCTATATTTTCCATGTTTATAAGGGATAATCTGTTTATATTGCTATATACATTTGACAATGCCGACATCGTGTAAATTCATGTGCGCCAAAAATTTGAATCATCAGTTTTAAAAAATGAAAGTTTATTTTTTGAAAGAACAGTAATTAGATTGTAAGAAATGACCCAAATATTTTTTTCTGTTATTCGATGTATAGACAAACAAAACAATCCGCATGTGGAGAAATGATGCCACTTATCTCAGTCACGTGACGAAGTTCGGCGAAACTCCCATTAAAATCAGTTAGTAGCTTTTCTCCGTAAAATATTCGTTTTATTTAATTTCTGTTATTCATATTATTTTCAAAATGTTATGTAACGCTGATTCATGACCTATTTTCAATTCTATAAGAAAACATAATGATTTGATACTAGAAAATAGAGGAAATTTCGTAGAAAGAAGGAATTTTTAAAATATGTGGGAACCGCCAAAATCAGTTATCCGAAAAAACGACGATACCTGACTTCAACTACTTGTTATAAACTTTCAGTCGCGATGCCCGGAACACGAATTATTAAACTAGAAACCTAATAAAACGGACATTGAAGTTGCCAAAACTCGCAAAATCATTGTGTCTTCCTATGAAATTACTGTATAGCCTATGGACAGAATCTTACTAATTTTCAACTCAAGTGGGAACCGCGAATTTAACACGGAAAATAAAGATTTTTACATCAACTTCTTCAGAAAATAGCCGAGTATCATATCCAATGCCCGGAAGCCGTTAAACAGTCTTAGTTACAGTGATGCCCATATACGACAATAGTAATTTCAAATCTTGCTGCGAGCCATGACGTGACGTCAGAGTGGCATTATTTCTCCGTGTGGCATAAGTATGTGCATCTGTAATCATCGATAGACATAAAATTATTACATTCATTTCTTACATAAAGTAGATAAAGTAATCGTTTTTATTATTAGTTTGATTGTTTCAATGTAATTTTTATTCAATTAAAGAATTTAAGGTTATCTTCGAGTTATATATACAACTTTTCTTCAGAAAGAAATTACACTAAGAATGGCTTTAAACACTGGGTTTGCCTTAAAATTATGACAAATTACAATTCAAGTCTCAGGCATTGAAACAAAACAGAAGGCGCTCTCCATTATGACTTTATGACAAGACTCGAAGGAAAACAAAATAACATAAAGTAAATTATTGAATATGATTTTAGGAGAAACAAAAGAGCGATTATTCGAAACAAAGATGAAAAAAGAGAAATCCTTTACTCGCTCAACTTCCAAAAATCACAGCGAGTAAAGATAGGGGCTACAACACGCAATGTATACATGTAACATGGAATGAAAAATACATGTTGGCGATAATTATATTGTTTGCCTATGATGATGTCATACCTCCAAGTTAATCGCAATATTGGATTGCATCTCTCGGACTTAATCTATTTTTACCATGTCAAACGTTGGCATTAAAAACATCATACAGGGGAGATTTCATAACCTTTTTATTATTCTTTGACAATATCTTATTGTTTGTAATAACTCTTATAAAGATGTATTGATGCATATCAGAATAATTGTTTAAGTTGAACAATTGGAAAACAGGGATGGATAAAGTCCCCCGCGAGGGGTTTGACAGTCAGTGTTTTGAATATTTTCCCTGACATTGTCGCCATAGTACTTACTATATAGTCATAACTTCAGACAGTACAAGTATTTTAGATACAGTTTTCATTTTCGTGCGTGAACATCGACTGCGGGTGCGGCTAGCCAACGGGGGATTCTTGCTCCTCCCGGGCACCTGGTCCCACCTCTGGCTTGCTGGGGGTCCGTCGATGCTCAATTTGGTGTTCTATTGTGAGTGCTGTTGAGATTATCGTCAGGATCTTCTTTAACCCATTTGTGATCCAAGCAGGTAGATAACTCTAGCTAATTTGGAGGAAATATGGTTATGTTGGAGCACACTGTACTAGGACATGAAACATGAAAATAAACATGTTTTAATAGACTGTGTACAAATAACAACCATGAGTGGCACATTTATATGAACACATTGTCATTTAACACGTTAAAACACATCGATCACGTCTTTATTCCAACGCAATCCAAGAACTTCGAATCCAAGCTCTATAGAAGCTAGACCAAGTTCAAACTTCAACTTTGCACAGTTTATTACGTGGTGTTCCGCATCAGGGACGGACTTGTTTTTAATTTTAAACTCTTTCATTTATTTCTTTTTATATTTTTTCCTTCCTTCTTCTTTTTTTTTTTTTTTTTTATCAATTTTTTCTGTTTTGTGGTGTTTTTTTTTTTTTTTTTCGTACTGTTTTTTTCTTATTAATAGAGAAAATGCACATATGATTTTTTTTATAATTGCCAAGCTGCAATATGTGGAAGTTATACCACATGTAAGTCCTTCTTTTTTTATCAATTTTTTTCTGTTTTGTGTATTTTTTTCGTACTTTTTTTTTCTTATAAATAGAGTAAATGCACATATGATTTTTTTTTTAATAATTGCCAAGCTGCAATATGTGGAAATTATACCACATGTAAGTCTAAAGTATGAAACAACCAATCATGATACTTTAAAAATCTTTCTCTGAATACCTCAAAGCACACTACAAAAGATTCACGATTAATAGTTTGCATACACCTTCTTTTATATCCTCTACGTTGCTAAATCGTGAATCTTTTGTCGTGTGCTCCTTGCAATTCATGGCAAATTATATAAGAAGTGTCTTATATAGATAATTAAAAACAAAGAGATAACCGACACGGACGACCTTCAGTTTAATGTTTATAGTGATGAAATAATTCGAGAAAGTACGTCATTACCATCGTTGGTATATTACTCCGATTTCATCAAATAGAGAAGTAACCAATGAACTCTCTTGGAAGAAATCCTGCGGGACAGGGCAAATAATCCTGGGCCCCAAATCAACATCCAAGTCAAGACAGTAGATCAAAATTGAAAAGGTTGGCGTTCCCATGGCCCCAGACAGATACGGTTCGATCAATAGGTACAGCCTATTGGGATAGCGATATATTGTCTTATATATTAAAATGAACAGCTTATCGATACGCAAAACGATTTCTGCATGAACTTTCTCCAATGTTATTACCCAATTAGGCGTCACTTTCATATCCTTTCGTCCTCTGGAGTTTTGAAAATTATTTCGGCTTCAGACTATGTATGCAGACGTCAAAACATATTTACAGAACCGTAATCCAATTCCGGTTGACGTTTGGGGAAGACAGTTCCCGATTTTTGCAGAAATTACATGACGATGATTCTGATTTGCTGCAGATTTGAACGGGTTTATTTTTTTCTTTCAGAAATGAGCTTGTATCTTTGTGGTCATTGAAGAGAAATGAATGGTTACATTATAGAACAGTAATGCATTTTATTACCTTGTCCTAGTAAGCCGATATCCGTCATGTAATAAAGCTACGGGTTTTTTTTTATTAACTACTATGTTATCATCTTATTTTCGCACTTATTGTTCCAATGGTTCCGTACGATGGCGATTGCAAAAAATATTTTTATTGATTGTATTTCCGGATGGTGACCAACTAATATTTCACCTGATTTGCAACGTCACGACACTGTTAATAATAAATTATTCTTATTGGATTTGTATGTCATAGGCAAAAGACAAAAAACTTACGAGTTGCTTGCTCGGTACATAAAGAGGTTTAAGATAATATGCCCAGTTTATGTTAAAAAAGTGTCTATACTTGTTAATGGAAATTCACCATAAACGATCCGGTTTTCCAAAATGCTAATCAATATATCTTAAGATGGGAAGAAACTGAACTGCATGCGTGGGCATGAAATCTTCTTCTCCTTTTTCTTCTTCTTCTTCTTCCGAAAGGGGGATCAAACATTTCTTTTTTATGGAACGTTTAATAGAATTGAGAGTGATACTTGAAAAAATGAAAAGATAAACATATGGAAGATTTCTCTTTTTTATCATTTAACGTTTACTCGTTTCGAAATGGAAAGATGGTTATTTTTTTCTTTTTCGATTGAACTAAACAGTCGTTGATGTCAAAATGTTTGTGTCTAATCTTTTTGCTCATTAACCTATGGTTGTAAGTAGATTTTACAATAAAAACTGGCAGCGATTAACCCAGTGTTTCTGCTCAGGTCCACAGAATTTCAACATCCTTTTTCGACTTTCTATTAATAAATGTACCTACCCATCTCTCTGGAAACAAGCGCGTATCATGCCCATTTTTAAGAAAGGAGAACCAAATATTCCATCTAATTATAGACCAATTTCTCTTTTAAGCACAGTTGGAAAATTGCTCGAAAGAATCTTACATAAATATATTTACAATTATTTAGTAGATAAAAATCAAATTCAAGGAATTGTGGTCCCCCGCTTTTGGGTGTTTGTCTTTAAAGAAATGCTTACAGACATCCCCCCATTCTTAAGTTTTAATAATATATCTCATACTATATTATCAACATTCTAAATATGAAAGATTAACTCCAAGAAAAGGTCAAAAGGTACAAACTTTTGTTTTGTTTCCAAGGGACAGGGCTTATAAAAAGGTACGCACATGTGAAATATTTAAGACCTATGATTTAAATTAAAATCAAAAACTTATGGTCGAGGTTGAAGTTTTTAAATGTGGGTCAACCTCCATGGACAAGGTCACAAGGTCAGGTTGTTGTTACCAACAGAAAGGTCTCATCACAAGGAATACACATGTGAAATGTGAAAGCCCTATCATTTTCCATTAAAAAGTTATGGACAAGGTTATAGTTTTTTGAAAAGTAGGTCGAACTCAAAGGTCAAGGTCACAAGGTAAAAAATTTTGGAATCCATGGAAAGGTCTTGTCACAAGGAATACACATGTGAAATATCAAAGCCCTATCACTTTCCATTCAAAAGTTATGGTCAAGGTTATAGTTTTTTGAAAAGTAGGTCAAAGTCCAAGGTCAAGGTCACAAGGTCAAAAATTTTGGTATCCATGGAAAGGTCTTGTCACAAGGAATACACATGTGAAATATCAAAGCCCTATCACTTTCCATTCAAAAGTTATGCACAAGGTTAAAGTTTTTGTGACTGACGGACAGACGGACAGACAGACGGACAGACGGACGAACCGGTTTTAATGTCCCCGCGCTTTCGCGAAAGCGGGGGACAATAACCTTTTTTACAAATACCAAAGTGGTTTCTTACAAAATAATTCGACAATTTATCAGCTTTTAGAAATATATCATTCCATTCTTATTGACCTTGAGGAAAAAAGAAATACCTGTTTTATTTTCTGTGATGTTTCAAAAGCATTTGATAGAGTTTGGCATAAGGGTTTATTAAAAAAAATTACAGTCACATGGAATACGTGGTCCTCTTCTTAACTTTTTACATAACTATTTATCTGATAGGGAACAATCCGTCTTTATAAATGATTCTATCTCTCCTTTCCAGAAAACTAATGCAGGAGTCCCTCAGGGATCTGTGTTAGGCCCTCTTCTATTTCTACTCTATGTGAATGACATTTCTGATAATTTAATTAGTATCTCCAGACTGTTTGCAGACGACACTTCTATTTCTTCTTCATCGCATGACATTCAAGACATTAAGGACAGACTAGAACTTGACTTGACTACGATACATGACTGGTCTGTAAAGTGGAAAGTAAAATTTAACCCCTCCAAAACTGAACTCCTTTTTATTGGTAATTGCCCTGACGACTTCTCCATTACATTCGATAATACTTCTATAAAACCTGTTAACAGTCATAAACATCTAGGTCTCACTTTTTCTGACAATGCTAAATGGTCTACACATATCGAAAATATTGCAAAATCAGCTTTTGCTAGGATAAATGCTCTTAAGAAATTTAAATATATTCTTTCCAGAAAAAACTCTAAATACAATTTACTTGTCATTTATTTTGCCCATTTTAGAATACGGTTGTGAGGTATGGGGAGGGTGTAATAAATGGGATGAAGAGAAATTAGAAAAGATTCAGTTAGAAGCAGCGAGATTAGTCACGGGACTACCAATTTTTAGCTCTAGGGACTCTCTTTATTTCGAAACTGGTTGGGAAAAATTAAGTGAACGAAGGGAACGCAGAAAACTAACATTATTTCACAAAATTTATAATAAAAATGCACCAGATTACTTAACAGACACACTTGAGACATACAGACGGAACAGACTTTACAATCTACGAAGCGACACCGACCTTAATCTTCCTAACTACAGACTACAGTTGACGCGATGCTCTTTTTTTCCCTCAACAATTATTCATTGGAATACTCTAAGCTCTGACATTAGACAAACGCCATCCCATACGAATTTAAAAATATCCTTAAATCTCATTCAGAATCATCAAAATTACCTAGTTACCTTCTATATGGTGAAAGAAAGCTTAACATATTACATACCCGTATTCGATGTCTCAGCAGCAGTCTAAACTCTGATGTCTTCCGCGTGAATATAATTAATTCCCCTTTCTGTCAATCACTATTTCTTTGAATGTCAAAATTTCATTCAACAAAGAACAAAATTATTTCAATCACTCAGAGAGTTCGCTCCAATAACTTTACAAAAATTGCTATTTGGTGATTTAGAGAAAACCGATAGAGAAAACGAGACAACCATACATTCAGCACAGATATACATTCAGGACACTAAAAGATTCACTACTTAACTCTCTCTCTCTCTCTCTCTCTCTCTCTCTCTCTCTCTCTCTCTCTCTCTCTCTTCATTTCCTCTTTCAAACTTATTCATTCATTCATTCATTCACTTTCTGGTTTGTTCTGGTCTGGTCATTGTAAATATACATACCTACATATTTTGTTTCATTCATGACATACTTGTTGTATTCATTTGTAGGGAGAGGGCGTTTGTAATGTTGTTAAAACTTTTGCCCGATCCCATTTCGTTTTCGGAAATAAAATATGTTTAAACTAAACTAATTTCAACAGACGGTACCAGATGGCGACACTATACAGTAATATTACCACAAGGGAACTTGTCGTCACCCGAACAGAAAACTTTATGTTAGCGACATTTTGATCAAAGACTGGACACTGTTTGACTCTTTTGGACTGGACCGCGTGGGATCATTGAAAATTTCGATGCTTCGTCACCATTTCAGCCTCTGGGTGTGAAAGTAGGAAATAAGATAGCCTTTCAAATGGACTTATGGATCGATATTCGTCCTGTTATGATGGGAGTACAAATGTACCAGACAGTTCCTATAGAAATTCCACGTCAGTTGCGAAAAGAACGATTGCAAGTTTCACATAGAGAATAAGTGTTTTGGTACGGGTATGCAACACCCAGCAAATGCATTTATCGTACATGTAATGCGTGTTAGCGCATTTCATGTGATAAATGCACTTGCTGTGTGTTGCATACCCGTAACAAAACACAAATTATGACATTTATTCTATATATATGCACCTTGGTTGTCTGTTTCATTCTTGTTTTCCGAAATTGCTTTTTCTAGGTAAAAGGGTGACGTCAAAATTCATCATACCGCGTGTTCGGTTTGCAGGTTAGAACAGCCGTCGCGGCATGTTTCTTTAGATCTTATGCATTGTGACGTCACGAGTGTTAGTACACGAATTGAAGCACTTCCTTTCAGTAGTAACATCTCAGGGAATTACATTGGTTGTCCATATATATATGCATGGACAGTGAAAAGAAAAAAAAACAAAATTGAAAAATTCCTATTAAAAGGTGTGTTTATAATGTCGCCATTTTACATGTATACGAAGGCTCTAATTTTCTTATTCTAAGTACGTACGTCCTCTTTGCTGTTAACTGGAGAAAAACTACCACCATCATTTGTCAAAATATATTCATAAGATTATGGAATAAAACAGTACAGTGATAAGTTTTGAGTATTTTAAAATCATGATAATACTTCTTATGAAACCAGAAGGTACTAGTATATGCTTGAATCAGACAGGTGTGTTAGTCTGATTAGTTTATTATTGGAGTCATTTAGCATGAACGTAAAGCCTTCCCCATGGGAAATTATAGAATATATCAGATCGTGGTCAGGTATCATCTTATGAGCACGGAGAATGGTCATTGATCTCCCTTCCGGAGTTTTAAACTAAATTTGAATTTTCATATTTAATCTCTGTGTTTTGGAAAGTTTTGCTGTTCTTAAAAGCAAAACTATATTCTTTCTCTGTTTGCCTCTACTCTTTTTTTACGGTAACGCATAATTATCAGTCATTCATAAAAATCATATTTATCTAAGGCAGAGGACCATGTCCTGTATTGACCTGACAATGCCCATATACAAAAATGTAGGTGCAGATGTTTCAAACAAAGTCGGTAACTCCATACGGCGACTGCGCCTAACTCAAAAGTGATTTCAACTATTGCAACAATTAATGCAATACATTGTTCACTGTAAGGGTTTGTTCCTCAAGGCGTGCTATTTTAATATATGCTATCTCTGAATTTGCTATGCGCTCTGATAGCATGTAAAAATCATATTTATGGCTCTTCTCTGCAACGAATTTATATATTTAGCTTCGTATTACAGTCTAAGTTTTGACGTTGCTGCCATAATGTTTTTCAAGTAAATCAGTCCCGAGACGGTCTTCGTCGGAAATCTGTAAATTCATACAACAAAAAAGGGTCAAGAACTTCGTACGTTATGTTTACTCTCCAAGGTTTTGGCTCGGATTCTTAGCATTGAATAGCGTCCAGTTCTGACCAATGCCATGCCCTTCCTGTAGTAATTTCCTGATCCAGAGACAAAGACGGCTCCCTCTTTCACAAGAGCGTTCAAATTTGGCAACCAAATCGGGCATCAAGGCTTTAACGGCAGCGTTAAGGTCATCAAGATAACACGACTGGCGCGCAGTTGGTAATGAAAACAATTCACACTCAATCAACTTGGAATACAAAAAGCCCATCCTGTGTGTAAAATCACCTCATCTATTATGATCTATATGATTCCTGTTGTATTAATATAACGCCTTATTAATCATTGTTGCGGGGTTTTTTGTAAAACAAGAAAATAGCATTTTGAGAAACGAATAGCGTTTTATTAAGCCAAAATAAACCAACTTTACTGTTTTGCGCAAGTAATATTCCATAACAATTATAACCTAAAATAAACAAATTAATTTGAAAATTGACGCTGTTGAACTTATCATAAAATAAGATTAAAAACATTCCAATACATTTGAGAGGGACAGAAAAACGAGGACAAGACTTCAGATATGCAAATTTTCAATAATTAAATATTGTATGGACAAAATGTCAATGCGTGTATCAAAGTCGTCACTGAGTTTAGAGAAAGGTGGAGATCTCCAACAAGACTCGGGTTGCAGCACCCATAGCAAAACACCGAAACACCCTACTGCAAAAAGGGTTGAATAAAATGGTATAATTTTGTATAAACCTGTAGAAATGGTCCAATGTCCTGTTTTGAAAGACCAACACGAACATGTCATTTTGCGAATCGTGTCTATATTACATGTATATGTACAACTGCATGTAGTTTCTCATGCTTTTTAAGTGGAGCTACCTACAGTCTCCATTTATTCTGTTCATTCTCTTCACTTTATATTGTGATTGTCAGACATGGCCTCTTTGTTCATAGCATTTCAATGGTCATTGAAACATTGTCTTTCTTTCTCCATTACAGATCTGAGACATTCTTGTCTAGTGAGGTTGATTTACCGTATTGTGGTAATTGCTCAAGGTGTCAGTCCGGTAACAGAGACGGATCTCTTGTTATTAATTCTTATATTATACAATGTACATTATAATACATGTACCGGATTAGGACACATTGACTTACAAAATGTATCTCATGTGCATAACTAATTGGAAATAAGTCTTCGAATTATAAGAGAAGAGTGTAACAGACGGACAGATATACGGATGTCGTCTCTGGTAAGCCAGTTGGGGTCTGACAAAGGACTGTAGAGCACGGTTTGATTTTTTTTTTTCATGCACAAATCTGAGTGCACAAACATGTTAGTGCACATTATGTACATCATATGCATGTCAGACATGCAGACGAGATAATAGATGCATTAGAATAAAGTTGTTAAATAATTTAGACATGTAAAAAAGATAAGATACACATATTATTTTGAAATGAAAACAAATTATTTTTAAAATGTTGAGAAAGAGGCACTTTCATGTTTACGGATTTTTTTTTTCAGATGTCTTTTCAATTAAATTGAAAGTTGGAACTACTGTGTTTTAAGCTAAATTTTAAGAAAAAAAAACTTAAAAGAAATAATTGAACATGCGATAAAAGCTTCGTTTGCCAAATAATGATTCGTTTTAGTAGTTAAGTGCCTCTCAAATAGAAAACAATTTAATTTTCAACAACAAAATTTTCCTTTATTGATATAAATGAACATTCCCTTTTTATTCGAATTATATAAAACGAATTGCGCGTCCATTGGACGTAAACTGACTATTCAAAATGAAGAGCCTATTCTTAATTGACCAACCAGAGGTGTCATGTTTATTAACGCTTTACAATGATTCCGTATTCTGTTGCCCACATTTGACAGCCTATGTCCAATTTAATTCCCAATGGCAGCGGTATTCTGACAACAAATTATGGATAACTGTCAATAGACTTATTAGAGCTATTTCTTCTGGTGTATTGATTGTAAAATAAACTGTAAATTGGGAAGAAAATACTCCGCATCGCTGGTCACTTGCGTGTGCATGTCCAATTTTTCATAGAGAGTAATTTTGTAGGACACGGCTTCTTTCGTTTTCTAATAAATGCAAATACAAAACGTTTATGAAACGTCTGGTGGAAGCTGGCGGCATGCGTGTTACATTCCATAAAGATAATGTCGTAGACGTTAAACCTGAATGCAAAACCAGGTTTGACTGTCACATTCACTTTCAGTAACGTGTGAAAACGTCCCATATCTCAAACCAACGTGTCTAACTACGGCTTTCAATTTTTACGTTTACATAATCAAATAGGAGACACAATGGAATTGATTTGATATTTACATTTCTTACAGAATAGGCAGCGCATTTTCAATACTAAAGACGAACAAAAAGTAATTGAAATTTCCATTCCTGTACATTACATATTCGTTCCTAAAAATAATAGTAATTTGAATCGTGCCTCATCACGAGAGAATATTTGTTTACCTCTTACTCGTACATCGACACGTAACAGTGTTTACTTAATATTCAATATAATTTCAAACTGTTGCTTCCGTCATTTGAACTCGTATGACGTAGACCTTTATGCGAGACTAAATACTACTAGTATATTTCTTAGATATTTACAAGGGCTGATTTAGGGGGTTTGGGGGGTTCGGGAACCCCTCCCCCGTTTCCGATTTATTTGAGTTAAGTTTCATTTAATCATTATAAATGTATCTTTTCTGTTTTGGAATTATATTAAGAACATGTGTTCCATATGAAATGAAAGAAATGCGTATCGTAACGGACATTGCACATACATGTAGTTCTGTCATACATTAACACTTCAATGAGAACAAAGATACAGAATATAAAACTAAGGTAAACAAAACAACATAAAAAACCCCAACCCAAAACATGTACACCATTTGGACAACACAGAAACCGTGAAAGGAAAACGCTCAAAAGAGTAGGATGAATAAGAAAATCAATTTAAACAGATATGACAAACCATAATTATAATAAACAAGAGTAAGAGTAATAATAAGTTTAAGTAAAACAAGATTCGACTTATTTACCGTCTTTGACGTTTTCTGTGTGACTAAAGTGACGGGTGTTGTTAGCAAACAGGAGGTACTTACTCTTCCCGGGCACCTGACCTCATCTCCTTAAGGAATTCACTTTCTTTGCAGAATATTTCACTTGTTTTGTTTGGTGTTGTAATTTAGAATTTCATGATTGTGTATGTCTGTTTATTTTGATATGCTGGATTCGGATTTTTTGAGTTTTATGTTGACCTTTATCCACTTTATTGTAACTGGTGAAAAGTTTATGGATGATGCTTTAGCGGATTTTTATATGAGGCATTTTTATTATAATGAAAGTAATCCGATTACCCGAATTTTTCCCTCAGATTCAAAGATTTTATAATCCAAAATGAATTAACAAAAAATGAAATGATACTTGCCCCTTACCAACCCATGTAAACAAATTTTATGATTCTAAATCGCATTTTGCCCGAGTTCCTCGTAGTAATAGGCTCCTAAATAGAATTGATTTTGGCAGGAAAATGATACGTTGCAATTGCATTGAAATTGACATGAATAGACAGATAATCTGAGTAATATATGATTTTCTCTGACAATCTCCTCCACTGATGATCTCCTACTCTTGATAAGGTATGACAGTCTCAATGGTCTTCTTCAGTAATCCGATCTTTACTTTTCAAAGTCCGCAACTCTATGATAAAAATTACTATTCGGAAATCTCAACGGAATTGCTTCCAAGTTAAAATATTTTGCTTCGGCAAACTTATCCATAGTATTTAAGTGGGACCAAGATATCAAGATATTTCAGCATGTAACCCCAATTTTGATAGAGCTGTCTTAATCGGAGGGCACATAGGAACATCTTAACTGAGCTCATTTAAATTGATTGCTTGTGACCATCAAGAAGGAATAACTGAATGTTCAGGCTGTTTAACAATGAGAAGAGAATAGGGAAAAATACAATTGAGATATGAAGGACAAAACACATCTTTAAAGGAAAGAGACAAAAGACTACATTGTACCGGCGGCAGAAATGGAGTTCATTAAAGATGACGCAGACGAAACAGAAAAAACAAATAAATATCATCAAACAGTCAAAACATGAACGAAAAATATCCAGTGCAAAACACAAAAGAATTTAAAAGGGTAATACATATTATAATGAAGACAAATTACTTTTAAAATTGCTGAAAGATTACTAAAGAAATGACAAATAAATACCCGTGTTTTATTGTCCAGTTATTAACATAGTTGCATGAACCTATCAAATTTTCACTGAGGTGATAATTTTATTGGTTCATGATACGAGGGGAATTACTAGACAATAAACGAAGACTGTGTAGTGTGTTGTTACAGTTTACTCTCGTTTACTCAAACTCGGATAACTCGCACGTCGAATTTCCGCTTTACTCGAACTATCTTTAAAAGTCCCGATTCTCTTCCATTGATTTCTATGCATTTTTACTCCCGATAACTCGAATTTCGATTCGAACTTTTTGTTAAGTTGAACTAATTTCTAGGTCCCATAACTCATTTAACATTGAAAATTCACCTCGATAAGTCGAACCACAGATAAATTTTAACTCTTAAACAAAAATTAAATAATAATAATAATAATAAGGAAATCTGTGGACAGATAATTTATTCTTTCTTGCTTTGGAGTTGCGTAACATACATTAAAGGAAGCTTGATTGTTAAAAGAAGACAAAACAAAGGTTTGTGAACGGTGTTAGAGAAAGAGACATCAGTCTTATTCGAAATCGATTGCTGGTCATGTACTCAGTAAGTCGATCTCCTGATAAGTCGAACTTTTTCTGATGATCCCTTGAAGATTCGACTTATCGAGAGTAGACTGTACTTCTATAAATTAGAAATATATTATATTTATATTATAGCAGACGACACATATTGTTCTTGCTACAGTAGTCGTCAAAAAATGCCTAGTTTGCCTATTGGGTATAGCTAATCTGAGAGGACGAGATCTATTGTAGGTAAAAGGAGAAAATCTCAAGTCATGTTAGAATCAGTAATAATCATTGACAGCAAATTTTGTCCCAATCTATGCATGTATGTGATATTTACCAATAAACTATACTATACTATACTATACTATACTATACTATACTATACTATACTATACTATACTATACTATACTATGACAAATATGGATAATGACCATATCCCTGTCTACAGTACAAAATCGATAATTCAGAAAATCAGAAACCGAAGGCATACAAAATCAGGACAAAACAGGAACCAAAGCAAACAAAAACAAAAACCTCCACCATATGAAAAGAAGCGAACTCCCGATATGAGAGTGAGACCAGGTGCCCAGGAAGAGTAAGCATCTCCTGCTTGCATGCAACACCCGTCGCTTCAATTCGGTAGAACTGTCACATCCGGTTACTTACATTTTGGAAGATATAGAGTACAATCTTTGGTTGGATGGTTCAAATGGTCTATGACAGAATATCATCCACCATTCTGGATAGTGGGACATCATAGTGTATGACGAGTTCCCCATATCGACCGTAGAACTTCCTCAGTGACGATGTTAGTCGGTCACAAACATATCCCTGACTGAGAAGCTTATATGAAAGACGCCTAGCTCTCAGAACAAAATCCGTATATTTGGTACTTGCTCTGGCATAGCGTATCAACTGAGATATGAACACGCCATAAGCAGGCGATGAAGGGATGTTGCTACTCAGAAAAGGAAAGTTCGTAATGCTGAAATTGAAGTCTATACTATACTATACTATACTATACTATACTATACTATACTATACTATACTATACTATACTATACTTAACTATACTTTACTATACTTTACTATACTATACTACTATACTATACTATACTATACTATACTATACTATACTATACTATACTATACTATACTATACTATACTATACTATACCCTAGAAAGGGTTTCCTACAAACAAATCCGGCTTTTTCCCTTCTCATTATCTGCATCAGCAATTTAAAATTCAAAAACCACTATTCTATATCACTATTCCTCATCATATTTCCTCTTTTATCTATATCAGGAATTTTAACCCTGGTAACATTGGGGAAGAACTCTTACAGGAGTGTAACGCCCCCTATACTATACTATACTATACTATGCCTCTATAATATACAATACTATACTGTACTTCTATACTATACTATACTATTCTGTACTATACTACTATACTATACTACACTATGATATACTAAACTATACTATTCTGTACTATACTAATATACTATACTATACTATACTATACTATACTATACTATACTATACTATACTATTCTGTACTATACTATGCTATACTATACTATACTATACTATACTACACTATACTATACTATACTACACTACACTATACTTTACTATACTATACTATACTACTATACTATACTATACTATACTACACTGTAGTATACTATACTATACTATACTTAACTATACTATACTATACTACTATACTATACTATACTTTACTATACCATACTATACTATACTATACTATTCTGTACTATACTACTATACTATACTATACTATACTATACTTTACTATACTTTACTATTCTATACTATACTATACTATACTATACTATACTATACTATACTATACTATACTATACTATACTATCTTTTACTATACTATACTATGTAAACGTCTTCAAATTGAACAGCATCATTTAAGAACAGATAAATTGGCAACGTGGACCAGACATGCACGTTTCGGGTACTTAACCCTCATCAGTGATCCTAAATCTTAACAATGTAGTATGCCAAACAAGTATGAAAGTTACTGTGTCGAAAAAGTGTACCGAAAGACGTAGACGTACTATACTATATTATACTATACTATACTATACTATACTATACTATACTACACTATACTACCGAATGACTAAAGCTTAAGTGCTGTTTCCTGCTATTGACGAGATACTTGCATTCCTATCAGCGCCTGACACTTTTCAACAATAAAGTCTTATAGTATCTGTATCAACTGATAAAATATCTACCACCTTTATAAATCTTTTTTTACATCTTCAGTTCCAAAAATGTCAAGAGAGATGAGGCACATGTTAAACTATTTTCTTTTCGTTAGAAAAATAGTAACATGTACATGTATGTTCATTCTTTGTTTGTTTGTTTGTTGTTGTTGTTTTTGCCGAGGGATTTTCATACAAAAACACTTGATCCAAATTTGAGGTATGAATTGAAAATATCGAGAGAGATATAATTTTGACTGTCTCTACAATGTAAAAAAATGTGTGAAGTTTTGGGTTTTTCCATCTAGTTATTACAAGGTTTTGCAAGTTAAATCTCTGACGTACTGAAAACTGAAAAAGTAGGACGTGAGGTCGACCTTACAAAATTTCAAACGATTAAGTAAACCTTTCTGTTTTTCTGCAATACCAGACATTATCAGTCTATGACTTTGCATTAGTCCTGATCTTACTACGATCCGCTGATTTCATTTCAAGAGAAATAAGATGTACATGTGAGTCCTCCATTCTTAAAGTCACGGAATATTTAATTTCATTGAAAACAAACGGTCATGAAGACACAACTGAAACCGGATATCGCAGGATATTTCTTAATCTAATAGGTATCCTTCAGACCAGCGTCGTAATTGTTTTATCCTAAATTGTATTTACGTCGGATGTATTATCTGATCAGAGATAATAAGTCAATGGCGCTCCCTCTGAAACCCTCGTGTCAATTTGAATGTAGCGTATTAGGACCTTTTATCACCAGCAAAGGTGACATGAAACGAAATCATCCGTCGATCATCTTCAATTGTGGACCTCTGCTACGCCTCCGGTTCAGCTATTTTGTTATTTTTGGAGTGAGTTTTGGAAGCAAATTGTAACATAATGACTACATCCAGCTGTTGCGGGTGGCAACAAAACCTAGGGGAGACAGCTTATCCGCGTATCAGACTAGCAATTGTATAGTTATACCAGGAGTTATATGTTTCCGACCTTCACCACCTTTCTTGTGTACATGCTAAAGTATCCTTTATTTTGTTACGAATCCATTCGATGGTCACACAAAGTGGTGAATGTAAGCCAGGCCATGCATGTAATACCAAATTAACCAAAACATCAAATGGCATATCACAATTCAGAATCGGCAAGGCATAAAGAAAACCAGATATGGAAATGAGGAAGTATTATAACTGAAAGAAAGGAGGGGTCCGGTCTCCAACAACTCGGTTGCAGCACTCACATCAAATCATCGAAACGCCCCTTTGCGAAAACGAAGAGTAGACAAGCACAACAAGAGACGCTTAAGAGAGGATAGCTAACCACTTCACATCAGACACCAAAACAAAAGGCTACACAAACGTACGAGAGCAATGGATAATCGATGCCGATTTAGGACGGCCATCTGCCACGGAAGTAGCTATTGGTGTGGTAATCGGGATTGGTGTGTACAACCCTCCTACTTGTCCGGTTACCCAGTGGTATCGAAGAACGCACAGCTGTTGTGTATAACAGCCTCTCACTGTAAGATGTCCAAACTTAAAGGGCAGCAAACGTAGGTGTTCAAGTAACACAGAGATGAACATTGATATAAAAAACATAGGGCATACAACAGTTGTGTACTTATAGTCACTGTTCACGTATTCCACTGTGGTATTTGTAATCCAGTTTTCCACCCCTTGCTTAAGAATTTTACATTGCAATTATACTCAGATCATATTCTTATCCGTTTTCTTCAAACGACTTCAAATATTTTCCCAATTTAAAATGTTCATGTTTTGCTGCGGTCTTGTCGGTTAATATATAATTTAGTGTAGTCTTTTGATGTTTAAATATTTGCTGCTGTCTTTTGTGTTTAGTCTTCCTGATCCCATTGGTGTCTCTTGTTGTGTTTGTCAAATCTGGCATTTTGGTGTCAAGAGTTTTGCTGTGGGTCATGCAACAAATTCCCCTTGGCGATCCTCTCTTTTCTGTAGTACATGTTTCGTTGTGTCATGGGTCATTGTACACTGTTTTTTTTTTCGGAGACATTTTCTTATTTTCCAAGTTCAACTTCAAAATGGCTTTCGTTTTTCTGTGCGCCTCGGTCTATGGCACTGTATTCCTTCTTTTGTATTTCCACTCCTCCTTTATCAATAGGACATAAATGGAAAACAGAGTACTTAATCTAGGGAGAAAAATAAACAATATAAATAAACATCACCAATACCGACATCTGAAGAAAGAAACCCTCCAGAAGTCAAATTAATAAAATTATTCCCTTGTTTTGTTTAGAAAATAAGACTATTTCAACGTTAGAAAAGGCGTGATCTAATTATATAATGTAAGTAATAGTCTTCTGTAATCTCGACTGTAACATTGGAATTATGTAATAACGCTTTAATTTGGCAATTTTAATGATTTCGTACTTGGATGGTTCGTGTTTAAAAGAGCCAATATAGAACAATCCCTAATTATACGGCTATTTTAATTAGAAAATCACGTGCGAGAATGAGTATTTAAAAATGTATCAGCTTTATATATATTTTATATACATCTAGCGTGACATTTTGCATCTATTGTTTTGCGCTACGAGGACAATTCTGTTTGTCACGTTCCTTAACGAATGTTTCTTGATTGCCATTCAGTTCTAAATCATCTAATATCACAATATATGAAGGTGACCACAATTGCTTCATCTTTCCATTGGTTTTTTTTTTTTTTTTGGGGGGGGGGGGGCCACATTTCTCATTGAATGACACATATGTTGCACTGAAATTATAACAAAAGAACATATATTTCAATAATGATACTTCTGAATATACCCTACAATAAATTTAGACCCGCTTGCTCTAATCAAAATTGAGATACTGTAAATGTGGTTATTTTCACTGTGGGAAATTATTGTGATTATAACACCAAGACGTGATATTTGCGATGTAAATGTCTCTGCCTTTGTAAGAATGCTACAGGGTCATTTTCACGAGGGGAAATTTTCGCGAAGTCTCGTGATTCGCTAAAATAAACCCCGCGCGAAATTTCCACGTTTACATATCGGAAGTTTCGAAATTTAATTAGGAGATACCAAACTTAATCATTTTCAACTTTCAATCATCTCTTGGCTTAAAGTTTTTTTATTCAGAACATGAATGTCTGGTGCCCCGCATTAAGGCATTCTCATTAATATCGTTTGTTTGATGTTTGGACTCCTGTGTTAAGCTGTCTTGTTCCAATTGTATCTTCATCTTTCAGTGATGAGTCTATTGCAATATTTTTTTTCTTGTTCATTTGTTCGAGGAGGCTATTGTGCGTTTTTCGAGATCATTGGATGCATGAAAAGGCGGCGGCTTGTGCGCACGTAATCTAGATGACTAAATCATTTGCTACTTCTAGTGTGGAGCGGCGTCAAGTGTATTAATTATGGAATAAATAGCTTCTTGTGTTATGTTTGCGGACGGTAAATGCTGATTTTACGGTCGCAAACTGATTTTTTTCATTCTTATGCAATCTATATTATTATGAATATAAAACGAAATGTACCGTTATCAACGTCGAAGCCTGGTATGTTCTTGTTTTATAGGCGTACCTAAGGAGCAAACAACCAATGAAAATCGACGTTATAGCGACGTTGCATTAGAATTACTTCTATCCAGCTCTGTCGCATAAAAGAAGCTTTGTTTTGGCCTTTTATCAATTTGACATCAAATAAATTGCTTTGCTATTTCGGAAACTTGTCATTTTATCCAAAAATATCATCGACATTAAAGGAGACTAACATCTTAGCACCATCCCTCCAATGCTATTTTAAACATAGATTTTATTTGGATATGCCACTGAATCGACCCTACAGGAAATTTGGAGCCGCGAGTTCTCTGTTAAGTAGATTCTCAAATTTAAATTCTAAAAGTAAAACCAGAGGGCGCTACTGAAATGAATTTTGGTTGCTTATGAAAAACAATTTGGCTGGATGCATCACTGATGAGGATTTAATATCCGATACACAAGTCATGTACATTATAAATTGGTTTGAAATTTAAAGAAGGTAAAGAGTTGGAACTCTTCCGTATCATCAACATAAAAATTGACGTCCTAAGTCGGCAACGGTTGCCCATTGGTCCCGTCGCTTTATGTGTAGTATTTCATGTTTAGAGCTTTGATGTAATCTTTGGTGTTTGGTCATCCTTGATCCTTTGGTATCTCTTATTTTACTTGTCAACTCTGTGTCTTACCGTCCTAAGTCGGCACCGGATGCCCATTTATCTCGTTGGTTTATGTGTGGTCTTTTGTGTTTCTTGTTTGTATGGTGTGCGTTTGGTCATAATACATTGTTTAGATTGAGTATCACTGACGAGGGTTAAGAACTCGAAACTCGCATGTCTGGTCCATGCTGCAAATTTATCTGTCTGTTTCAAATGATGATATTGAATTTGAAGACGTTTAACGTTGGTCTCGTTGGTTCATTTATGATCTTTTGTGTTTCAAGTTTCTATGGTGTGAGTTGATGTTCCTTGTCCCTTTTGCGTCTCTTTCTGTGTTTCTTCTCTGTGATTTTGCAATGGGTGTTTTAGAGATTTGCTCTGGGTGCTGCAACCGGTTGTTCGCAGTGGAATATCGCAACCAAGACCTCATGGAGATCCCTCCTTTTCTGACAAAATTGGATTAAGACTAGGATTTCAATATAATTGGACCACATCGATTATCAATGTTACAGCCTTTACCTGTCAATAGCTAAGATGTTTATTCCTTAACCTTAACGAGAAGTGTTATGTGGTTTTCTTTGCAACTACTTTCAAATCCTTTCATATTTGTGTATTGAATTATCGACAGTTCAAACTGTTAACATAGTTAAGCTATTGCTTATACTTTCTTAATTGCTAGTGCAATAAATAAGTACTTCAAAGAATTGCACCATCAACATATGTTCCTTTAACACGAAATCTACGAATATACGAATGACATCACATTTACCGATACACGTTCCCCAGAATACAGACTACAAGGAGTCATCATAGACATTTCTACTTTTCGTTTATTTCAAGCAATTAGATAAGATAAATCAGAAGAGAAAACAAACCTTCCTTTCATTAATGTAAGATTTGCAAACAAAGGTATTGATAAATTGAATCTTGGTCAAATTTTGAATCACAAAACTGTCACGGAAAAAATACCACCATATTTTAAAAGAAAAGAAACTCCTTGTATTTCCTATAGCTACACACCAACAGTTGCATCTAGAATTTACAATTACAAACGATTCCTTCAGTGTATTGATTTAAGTAATCCCTCACTACATCCACTTCCTTGCGAATGTTCTTCATCAGATTTCAACTACTCTCCTTGTGGACTCGTTATTACTGGTGACCTTAGTATAGCCAAGAACGACAAGTTGAGAGAAATGTTAAGAAAGGGTCCCAAATACAGAGAAAGTATGTCCTTTACATGAAACCAAAATTTCAAAATTATCATGGACTCTTGTGAGGAATATGCAAGACGTTGGGCAATGAAAGAGGATGTACAGCCCGACACCCTTTCCGAATGGATAAAATCAATCAGAGGGTTACTTTTATCTAGAATTTACCGATTAAAATTAACTGTGAACACCATATTCGAGTCTATCATTACAGACCATGATGTTATCACAGAGGTTACCTACATGTACCTCCAAGAACATTATGTCATCACACCAGCAGACGAAGCCTCAAATTATTACACATTTACTTGCAAAAAATACTATTTCGACAGTCTAGTTAAAGAGTTGGGTTTAAATTCGACACCTGGAAATCCTGCATACACCCCAGTAAACCTTTCTGCCTCTGAAATAATAGATAACCACAAATCAGCTCTTGCTTCCTTTGGCTTCGACACTAACAGATTAGATTTAGATTAACCATACTTATACTGCATACCTAAAATGCATAAGAATCCGCACAAACAACGATTCATCGCTAGTTCCTCAAAATGTCTTACCAAATCTGTATCGATCTTACTCACCAAAGATTTATCTGAAATCAAATCTGGGCTTCAAAAATATTGTTCGACAGTATATTCTCGCAGTGGTATCAACCAGATGTGGATTTTAAGGAATACGAAGGAACTTTTAGAACATCTGAAGTCCGCTCATTTTAGTAAAGTCCATTCGATCAAAGTCCTTTGACTTTTCGACACTTTACACTACAATCTCACACTCTAAATTGAAGTACAGACTCGCAAAAATTATAAGTAATGCGTTTACAAGCGAGAATGGCAATCGCAAATACAAATTTATTGATGTTAACTATGACAAAACCGACTTTGTAAAAAGAAATCCGATTCTGAAAATAAGTACACTGAAACAGATATTATTCAGATGTTAAACTTTCTGATCGACAGCATTTTTGTGGTGTTTGGAGGAAAGGTCTCCCAGAAAATTATCGGAATTCCAATGGGGACCAATTGTGCCCCACTCCTTGCCGACATTTTCCTTTAACTCGTACGGAGCTGAATTCATTCAATCTTTGGTCTCTGAAGGGAAAAGACTTAGCTTCTGACTTCACTTACAGATACATAGACGATGTGTTGTCCATCAATAATCCAAAATTCGCGGATTACCTCAGCAGTATCTATCCTTCGGAGCTTGAAGTCAAAGAAACTACAGAGACAAAAAAATTAAGCATCCTATTTGGACATAATGTTGTCCTACGACACTGATGGTCACATCAACACCTCACTCTATGACAAACGTGACGACTTCAATTTCAGCATTACAAACTTTCCTTTTCTGAGTAGCAACACTCCTTCATTGCCTGTTTATGACGTGTTCATATCTCAGTTGCGTCACTAAGGTCCACTCTCCAGAATGGTGTATAATATTTTTTCATAGACCATTTGAACCATCCAACCAAAGATTGTACTCTATTTGTGTCACACTTATGCCCTTTGCCGTGTGTATCTCGTAAAAAAGTTCCCTGCGAGGGGTTTGACAGTAAGTGTTTTGAACATTTTTCCCTGACATTGTCGCCATAGCACTTTCTATATAGACGACCTCAGACAGCGCATGCATTTTATATATATTCATTTTCGTGTATGAACATCGACGATGGGTGCGGCTAGCCAACGGGGATGCTTACTCCTCCCAGGCACCTGATCCCACCTCTAGCTTGCTAGGGGTCTGTCGATGCTCAATTTGGTGCTCTATTGTGAGTGCTGTTGAGATTATCGTCATGATCTTCTTTAACTCATCTATGTCTTCCGAAATGAAGTAACCGGATGTGACAGTTCTACCGAATTGAAGCGGCGGGTGTTACATGTAAGTAGGAGATGCTTACTCTTCCTGTGCACCTGGTCTCACTCCCATATCGGGAGTTCGCTTCTTTTCATATGGTGGAGAGTTGTTTTGTTTGTTTGCTTTGAGTCCTGTGCTATCCTGATTTTGTATGCCTTCGGTTTCTGTTTTCTGAATTATTGATTTTGTGCTGTATACAGGGATATGGTCATTATCCATATTTGTCATATGTATCTAGACTTTTCTGTGTTATAGATATTTGAACTAAATTTCAGCTTCATTTGATTAGCTGATCAAAATCTACTTTGGTTGCTGTTGACCTACTTTTAAGAGAGTCATTGCCCTTTGAAGAAAATTTATGAACTGGGCTTTTCTCTGTAAGCGATACACATATTTGAAAGAAACTTTATAAGGAGTATCAAAAACGAGTTACAGACAAATGTCTACTATAGTTGCTGTTTACCTAATTAACCGACGGGTGTTGCATACAATCAGGAGACGCTGACTCTCCCCGGGCCACTGGTCTCACTTCGGAATGTTATTCATTCCGGACGAGTTTAGCAACCGTGCCAATGGAAATTCTTAATTCAAATAAACGATTTTGCCTTGCCCTCTCGACTTTGAGACTGAATAACTGATAGATACTTCTTTATTTTTTTAAAGGTAATGCCCTTTGAAGAAATTTGGTTATCAAGACTTATTTCCATCACCGTTGCATACATTTAAATAGTATATTTTGTTTGGCTTAATATTACTTGGTTGATGATGACCCGCTTTTATATGTGATATTGCCGTTTGAATAAGATTGGTTTTCCAGATGTTTAGATATAACTGTCATAAAGCTTTAAAACAATGAAAGAAGGGTATCTCCAACATTCCTCAGTTGAAGCATCCTCAGCAAAACACACCATGCAAAACACAGAGCAGACATACACAGCAAGAGACGCAAAAAGGGACAAGGGAAATCCAAACACAACATAGAAACATCATATACAAAAGACTATACATAATCAACGAGTACCAATAGGCAATCAGGTGCCGACATGGGACTGCCATCTTCCATGCCAGTAGCAAATGAGATACAGACCAAGTCCGACTATGGTTGTTGTTTCTTTTGTGGCTCTGCAACGGACATCTTCAACTTACTCCTTTCGAATTAATCGCTTATTATTTGGACCCACGTTTTTACAGTTAGACAGCAAGGGCGTGTGGTACTACAGTTTTGACCACTACTTACTATAGATTAAGTGAAATGATAAAGGTAGTCAATAATTATACTTGTTCTACTGATTATAAAATCATCTTGCAAAATTATACAATTAAAATTACTATAATTAATTACAAAAATTATGATAGCAATGATAAACGTCTTCAAAACAGCATCATTTAGAACAGATGAATTTGCAGCATGGACCAGACATGCACGTTTCGGGTACTTAACAAATCTGTTATAGATACTATAATGATAATGCAAAAATCAGTAATAAAAAATCATAATTTAATCCGTGCGAAATTTTTTCAGAAGGAACGTTTCGATAGGTAATCAACTGAGAGAAAGGATTAAGCAGGTGTGTTTTCTATTTGTATTATTCCTGTCGTGAATGTTTCTTTATCAGCAATGCTTGATACCATATTCATCAAATAATCAAAGTGTCTATATAGCAAATCAAACTGTGTTACAATGAATGGTCAAATGCCTGAACCTTTCACATTTATATATTAACTATGAGGTGTTGGCAACGCGCTCCTAAATTGGCAAGTCCGATATCGAATCTTGCCTATCACTTATGTAACAATTTGAAGAAGATATATACATATCTAGATGACCGTAGTTCATTTATCAAACCTTAATTTTGTCAGTAACAGTTTTATTGCACTTTATTGGGGAAAATGTTGATAAAAGATGGCATTTTTGTTTACAAAGCAACGGTTAATCTTTTGTTCTGAAATTGCTCTACTCAATAAAGAATGAGAACAACCAATGTGAAGATTTGCAACTTCAGACTGTTTTACTTCTTATTTTGGATAGATCCAAATTCTGTGTGTTCATAACTGAGAAAAGATAGGTGAAAATATAACTAAGCCCTACTAAGACGGCACCGATTGCCCATTGGTTTTGTTGGTTATTGTGTAGTCTTTTGTGTTTCATGTTTTATAAGAATTGATTGGATCTCCAACCAGACCCGGTTGCAGAACCAACAGCAAAAACACCCGGTGCGAAAACACAGAGAAGATGAGCACAACACGAGACAAAAAAGTGACGTACGACATAGAAACATAAAACACAAAAGACTACACATAAACCAACGAGATCAAAGGGTAACCGGTGCCGACTAAGGACGGCCTTCTGGTACGCAAGTAGCAAATGGTGTAGTTATCCCTATTACGTGACGATTACGTACGCACAACCCTCCCACTTTATGTTGGATGACAAATATGGATAATGACCATATTCCGGTATACAGCACAAAATCGATAATTCAGAAAATCAGAAGCCGAAGGCATACAAAATCAGGATAAAACGGGAACCAAAGCAAACAAACAAAAACCTCCACCACATGAAAAGAAGCGAACTCTCGATGTCTCTTTTACGTCTCTTGTTGTGCCTGACTACTCTGTGTTTTCACATCAGGTGTTTTTGGTGCTTTGCTGTGGGTACTGCATCCGAGTTTAGTTGGAGATCCCCTACTTTCTTATAAAATAAATGACAAAAACACCGTCGTCAAAAATGTCTTCAACGTGTTATAACAGCAAAAGGAATCTACATGGCCATACAGAAGATGGGTTTTTTATAGATATACTAACATATTTCCGTTGTATATCTAAAATAAGTACTGATTTCTAAGAATATTAGAAATAATATTACAGAAATGATTGAATAAACTGATTAATTATATGACCGTAGTCTAGTAGTTCAGGAGTCGAGCCAGTGACTTAAAGGTCTGATGGTTTGAGCGGGTCGGCTGACATATACATGTATACACTTCAATATTATGTGTTTTATAAAACTATCATTGTTTATGTTATGTGTCTACCGATCTACCGATACAGATTTTGGAAAAAATACCTTTCTCAACTGTTCCAATTGACTTCAAACGACAGACAAGTATATAAAAGTTGAGATCCCATTCTTTCTTTAGTATAAAATACATACAAAAATCGAAAATAATTATCGTTCTATCGTGAAGAGCCATGTGACAGATCATTTTCATTCGCCTGTTATTCCACACAACGTATTACTGATTTCACCATGAAGTAAATAATATATAATCTTTTACAAGGATCACAACAGAAATCACGAGTTCATTGCTCTTATTTGGTGCTAAAGGCGTGCTATCATTAACTATCATTATAGGAGGAATTCTATTAATAAACGGTCACGTTTTGCTATAATAATGGTTTTGGATAATTTTACGGTATTTCGACTTCTTTATTTTCGCTGTTCATGTCTTTAGATTCTCAGCAATAACTTCAGATGATATCGCTTACATTATATTTCGTTCTGTAGAAGCAAACACGTCATATAAAGTCTAGACCTTTTTAATTTGAAAGGAATTTGTTTAGTATTCCGTGAAGTAACACGTGTCTTGAAATGTGTTTCGAGATCATGATACCTTTCCTAAAAATCTGCGCTATAGTCCTTTTTCGTCATACAATTTGTCAGTAATTTTGTTTATTAATTTAAAGAGGAAACACGTTCTAAAAGTCACATTTAATAACACGCTTTACTTTATACCATACACAACACATTATGGTATTCTAAGAATTGTATCACAATATCAAAATATCACAATATCATATATTTCTTTTAATACAATGTCTAAGAAATACTCTTGAGAAGTGATAAGCGCCAAAGAGTCAAAGACATTTATTCTTTTTTTCAAATGGGAAAGGAAAATGTTTAATTCTAAGAGGAATAATTGGAAACCTTAAGTATATTTTATTTACTTTGACTTGCGGTAATGTTTTCATAATGAAACTTATCAACATTAGAGCTGATGTCTGTCTTTTCCATACAAAACAGGAGGGTATCTCCAGCAGGACTCCGTCACAGCCGCCTATGCAAAACTCTGGTACTACCAACACGAAAACATATAGAGGACAAGCTCAACACAAAGACACTATAAGGACAAGAAGGACAAGATACATAAGACATCATCATAACACCAAGCACAGAAGGCCACATAAACCAACCAGACCAATGGGCAAGGGGTGCCGACTTAGGACGGATATCTACCACGTTGTAGTAGCAAATAGATTGGTTTCAGTCTATACTGGGTACATATGTTTCTAATGCACCGATATCCAATATCGCTTTGAAAGCACTAAGAAAACAACCGCAGGTTCAGACGTAGATTTATCACATAATTCATACATTTATTACATTTAAAACAGCATACATTGTTCACTAACAGTGCTACTGTTTGAAATCATACTGAAATAACTAGGACACCTATACATTTCCAGTATAATGAACCTATAAAATATCTTAGAAATCGAGGACGATGTCTAGGTCTTAAGGAAACACAACGGTGTGTCCGCGATACAATCCTACGTCAGCATTGTTAGTAAGCCATAAAACATACTTATTTAGATTAGTTTTTAAATCATATCAACAAAAGCATGACCTTATTTAATTTTCAATCTTGATATGATGATAATAGCTGGTCTGTAAAGTCTGGACATACTGTTATGAGACTGGCTAATAGTATCAAATACATGAGTAATAAGTGGGAAACTAATTTAACCAAACATGTATATGTTACAGGGAATAAGTGTAATCAGGGATTTCATGAAATTCCTGAAATTTAGGGATTTCGTGTAATCCCTGTTTCGATTAGTTATTACATGTAATTCCTGAAATTGGCCAGGTATTTCATGTAATTCCTGAATTTTTACACTTATTTCCTAACCTTAATTTCTCCTTATTTTGATGTTTAAGATCTATCATTTTTGGCTCAGTTGATGCTGGATATCCTCTCTGTCAAGTACCAAGAAACGTTTATGCCAAATAAGTGAAAATATTCAAACTAGACCAGGTAATTTTTATCATAATATTCCCCAAATTGCGAAGTTAATTCGTCATGTTTATCATTATCTATGCAAAATGGACATAAAACAAACGCATGAGCGCAAAGAAAGGAACTTATCGAACAAAATCGATGGTCAAAGTACTATAAAACACATATCGAAAGTTTCAATCAAAAACAGAAGTATTCAATCTTTATTAATGTATCTTAATAATGGGTAAAAGTAAAAAGAAATGATAAAAATGTTCTTATTTTCAATTATTTATTATGTGATGTCTAAATAGGTTTATCATAAGATATATTCAAAATGATATTTTTTGGCTAGACAGTGGATGTCCCCGCCCAACGGCAAGCATAAAACACCAGTATGAAGGTCCATAAAACAAATCTATGTAAATTGTTTGTATTTCCCGGTAAAACAAGTTGGACATCCCCCTTTCTTCGTGTATTTCTAATTACTACGATTTTTATTTGCAACAATGAGTTAAAGAAGATCCTGACGATAATCTCAACAACTATCAAATTTCATTGAAACTGAATATATGCAAAGAAAAGATTTCGAAATGAACATGATGAACGGATCGCCCTGATACTTTGGTAAAATAGCTGTTTTGAGTACATACTAGTAGTCCTATCAAGATTCAATGCATACAATTTTACCGAGTACATGTACTTGTATTACATGTACAGAGATTGATTTAACATATCAATGGGCCAAAATATATCTGTGAAAATAAATTTTCTGCTCAAGAGTTTTTCTAACATATCATTTTTCTATCAATTTTAAATTCATATAATCAACCTTAAAAGCATCTCTGACTCTATATGAAACCATTTTTTCTCTTTCAGTAATAGGATGTTATATTATGAACATGTAAAATAGCTATCGGTATCACAATATTAATCATCTTTATATGATTTTGGCCGTCAGGAAATAAGTGTAAAAATGCTCAAATATTTCAGGAATTACATGTAATCCCTAAAATTTTGGGGATTTCATGTAATCCCTAAAATGACCAGGAATTACACGTAATCACTGAACCTTCCAGGAATTACATGAAATCCCTGATTACACTTATTCCCTGTAACATATATACCTTCTCCATAAACTTTACGAAAAAAATCTCATATATCAAAAATATATCTAAAGAACATAATGGGGTAATGTTGTATGAAATTGCTCTCTCACATTCTCTGAAAAAAAATTAAAAAAAACTTACCCTAGTCTGAAAATTTAGATTATACATTTTAAATTACTGAAATAAGGTACTTAGATTTCGGTTACAGCTATCTACAGCCCCAGGTCTCTTTGGTTGTCAGCTGGTGATATCTAGCGTGTATTGTTTATCTCTAACTGGGCTGTCTTTAATTTAAAATTTGGTCTTTTATCACATGATTCACCCGTTATGCAGTTTCATAAAGCCATTTCATAAATATATGATATGATAACACGTTACATATCACTCTGCTTGAATGCGATTGGTCAAGTTTGGAACCTAATCACATAAACATTGACAAATGTGACCTTTCAAATATCGGTCAACTGTTAAATTCAGACCCGAAGTCAATATCAATGATTAAAATTGTTGTTGTTGGATTAATTTTTGCATTAAAATACTATTCAAAATTGAAATACTTTTCTCTTACGCACAGAATATCTATACGATGGGGACACTACTTCTCATGGCGTAGCAGACGACTTCTAGATCTCGGCGTGATTCGCCACAGTAGTTCTCGGAAACGTTGATTTCACGTTAGAAATACACATTTTTAGGCAATATCATGTGATAAAAAGAATCTCAAGTGAATTTTCATTTCATACGATGTATTATGAAACTCGTTGTGCGTTTTATATCCCCTCGCCAAGGCTCGGGGATATAAAACACACAACTCGTTTCATAATACATCGTATGAAATGAAAATTCATTTGAGATCCTATATATATATAAAATAAAATGAAAGATAATGTTTGATTTTGTTAGGTATCCTCAGTGTCTCTTACTGTTGGTGTGGCAGTTGTATGTCCATTACTTAGTTTATGAGTTGGTAGTCACAAGTCTTCAGTGGTCACTGTATCCAGCTTCTCTTTAAGATTTTAACAAACCATGCAAAAGTCAAATATATTTTTACATGTAGATGACAACTTGTATTTCTTCAAATATAACCTATGGATTGATTCTACGCTGTCAGAATATTTGGGAGCTCTCTTGTGCGGTTCTTGGACTATGAACATAGTACGACTGTTTTTAATTATTTAAAAACTATTTTGAAGGCACCATGTAAAACATGGAGTGGAATGGAATGGGGAAACGAACTCTATATTATTATAAAATTCCAAGTGATAATTTTGATTCAAATATTCATTATCATTTGTATATATGCGAAGTCAGAGAATTTAGTTTCTGGTATTCTAAATATGCAAGCGTTCACAATATGGTAGTTGGTCTTTTGTTTCTTTGCGTATAAAAGGTAAACTTATTATCATGTCCACTGCCAATTTGTTAAATTGTCATACATTCAATTTTGGTTTAATGGTTCATAAATTAAATCCCCATATCACGATTTTATAGTACATGCTCATTGAACAGCATATGGCAGTGATCAATCATTTTTTCATACCTATACACTGTTTCATTATCACAGATGTGACACGCAGCGTAAATGCATTGTACTTTTGACATCCTTTGAAATTTCTTTAGTATGAAATCCATTTGATACTTCAAAACGTGTTTCATTCAATTCCAAAACTTTCATTCCATTCCAAAACTTTCATTTCATTCCATAATTCCATTCTATTCCAATCCATGTTTTACATGTTGCGGCTTCGCGTAATGCAATCCATAATGAATTTCTTTACTACATTGGACTTTGTTAAGATTAATTATAAGTAGAGTGCTGTCCCTCATGTGTCAATGGCTTCGTCTGTTTTCTCCATTTTTCTCGTGTCATAAAAATAAGGTTTCCCCCGTTCATAATTAAAATAAAGTAGTGGTGGGGATCTCTTCCAAAACACCCTTAGAAGTTTGTATACCTATCCATGATTTTGTATGGTGGCATACTTCTGCCTCCTAAATGCAGGATATTTTCCTTTATACGATGTACGATTTCATCAGTCGATGCTCAATTTTGTACTCTATTGTGAGTTCTGTTGAGATTATCGTCAGGATCTTTTTCAACTCATCTGCATGTTGACATGATGTGTATAAAAATATCCTGCATGTAGGAGGCAGAAGTATGTCACCATAATTTAGCATTTCTAATTTGGCGTTGTGTTTGACTTTCACCCACTGATAATCGAGTTAATTAACAAGGCCAGTACTGAAGACAGTAAGATACAAACTATTTGTAAGTGTATGAACTTAATTCTATTCGACAGATAGTGAGTATACATGTATACATGAAAGAAGGGAGGGGATCTCGAGCAAGACCCTGTTGCAGCACCAACAGCAAAACAAGAAAATATCCAAAGAAAACAAAAACACTAAAGATGAGCATACAAAGAGACGGAAAAAAGACACACGACATATAAGAATTGACTGTTCAATTTTGACAGTTTATTGGAGTATGAAGTTTGGTTTGTCGCATCACAAATTGTGTAAAACCGCGTAGCGTAGCGAAGCGGTTTTACGCAAAATTTGTGATGCGACAAACCAAACTTCATACTCCAATAAACTGTCAAAATTGAACAGTCAATTCTTATAATTTCCAAACCCAAATTTATCCAAATTTTCACAAATATACCCAAGAAATTAGTAATTTAAAACATTGCGTATGAAAATATCAACTCTGTAGGGCCCGTAGGCGAACTAGTTCCCAGACGAAATAGATATAATGAATACGTTGCTAGTTAAAGGCAGCAAATGTGTCAAAAATATTTGTTCCCCATCTGGAGCCCCATTTTACCAATCCATTACATCATCCGATGATATGACGTAACATTTTGATGACGCGTTCTGCAGTTCAAGTTCAAGGTCGCCGACATGGCAGTTATGTGTTTGGATTGTACACGCAGGAGCTGGGAGTTTATACAGACAGATTCTCTGTACTTATAGATCTAATCCTTGCAGAAAACGGCATGATTATGATCTATTGGTATCAGAATACCTTCCTAGGATTTAGTTATTTCATAAGTGACAAGTTAATTGTGAAAATTCATGACGATACTGTATCCTGATCGAGGCCGAGGTAGGTCGCCGTCTTTTGATCTCTTAATTTTCTATTCGCTGTCAATATTTTCTCCTAAATTCTTCATCTCGCCGAAAATATATCATTAGAAAAGTTTCTTTTTTCAATACTTCATAGGTTCAGAACGATTGTACCTCATAGAAATCATTTGAAACAGTGATCTTCGGTCCTTTTGAAGTTCTCAGTCAAAACTATTGCACGTTGTCGTTGACAGTCGTCAGTCATTGGAAAATTTCAAACGCAGGTACTTTCTACTGTTACGACGGGAATGTAATTTTGAAGAAAATAGCTGAAGTTTCTGTTTTTCTCGTCATTTACTGATTTGTCTGTCTTTCATGAAATTTTAAGGACAGGAAATGGTCTAAGAAACTTCAAAAACAGGAGCATAGCAACCGAACAACGCTGTAAAAACCACGTATACCGGTACATCATCGAAATTGTCATAAAATTTTCATTGATTCTGATATCGTATTTATATCTAAGGGCTACTATTAATAACATTTTTTTCTTTGCATAATTATCATTCGAAAGCCGATCTTAGCAACATACTAAATGATTTTGATGGAAGTAGTTCCGGCTCTTCCGGTATTTTATCGTGTTCATTGGGGTATGAAGTGTATTTCGCCATTTGACGATCATATTAACCAATCAAAATGCATAGATTGGTGTAAACAAATTTATTTGGAAATTATATAAGCATGAAACACAAAAGACTACACATAAACCAACGAGACCAATGGGTAACTGGCGCTGACTTTGTACGGCCATTTGCCACGCAAGTAGCAAATGGTGTAGTTATCCTGGGTGCGTACAACCCTCTCACTTCTCCAATTATCCAGAGGTCTCGAAGAACGTACAAGTGTGGTGTAAAACAACCTCCTCACTGTCAGACGACCACACACAAACAAGACCGCAAAACGCAGGGGCCCAACAACACAGATGAATATGTAAATGGATATAAAAAGAGGGCTGCCGGCTGTAGCGAGCTCATGTATATAATCACCCGAGGAGTGATTATATACATGAGCTCGCTACCTGTCCTCTCTGACATTCAGAGAGGACAGGTGGCCCTGTCTTATCTAAAGAGGTTTGGACAGGGCCCGTCATGGAGTCCCGTCGTCACAGTCAGTCAGAGTGCAAGTCTCAAGACTTGCGCTGGTACAAGATTGTAGATAGGTCAAGTATCAAGTCTAGTGTCCGTCTGGTGATATTAGGATCATATCCACGGTATAAAAGGCGTTTGATGATTCTGACGCATTTTAGATGGTTATGCTGCCTACCTTTGATCCTTCTAATTTTGTTTATCATATCACCATAAAAGACAGGTTGTGTAATACCCAAAGTAATGTAAATAACAATATAGCAATTATCAATAATGGTCAATATACAATACGTAAAGAAAATAAAGTACTGTCTTTAATTTCAATTATTTTAACTTCACCTCAATTCAACATAGGTACAGTGTATATTAATTTCTGTCTTTTTCGGTACAAGTGATTATGTACTTGTGCTTATTATCATTGTAGCAGTCATTCTAAGGTGTTTTAAGAAAACAACCGCCGTGTCAGCATTACCTTAGACTTCTCAAATTTCAATGTATTTATCACATTTGAAATAGCATAACACATATAACTTAACTGCATTCTCTATTCTCCGGAAATCATAACGAAATAATTAGGACTTCTATCTGTCTAGGGCTCGGGAAAGCGGAACGCAGTGCCCGAGATATGTCTCTAAGTTATCATTGTTAGTGAGCCATAAATCATGCTTATGTCGATTAGTTACTAAATCAATCCAGCAAAAGCATGAACTTCCTTAAGTTTTAATCCGATGATAAAATCTGCAGGTGTTGGCGACTCACAAAGTCTGGACTTTAAGTCTGTTGACTGTTAAATTATGAGAATGACGACCAGTATCATATACATATGATGTACTTTTAGGGTCATTGTGCCATCGTATCGTCGCCATCGTAAAATCGTATCATGTACATCGTAACATTGCGTCATCGCCAGAGAAACATTGTAACTTCGCATCATTGTCATCGTAACATCACTATCGTAACATCGCATCTTCGCCATCGTAACATTGTATCATCGCCATTGTATCATCGTTACATCTCATTATCGCCATCGTAACATCGCGTCATCGACATCATATCATCGTGTCATTGTCATCGTATTACCGTACCATCTCCATCGTAACATTATGTCATCGCCATCGTAACACCTAACCCTAACACTTAATCTAAGCCTTATCCAGAACCCTTAGCTTTAGGGTTTAATGACGATAACGCGATGTTCATGAATGGCGATGATACGATGGCGATGATCGATGATACATCGCAATGTTTTACGATTGCGACGATACGATGACACGATGTTACTATGGTGATGTTTGAAAAACAGTTCCTAAAATGCATACTTAGTTGACATAGTTATTAATCATAAGATTTATACTTTATAATCAAGTTTAATATACCAAAACGATACTTAAGTAGAAAAAATATAATGCGATGATTATGTTGATCCATATCAGTAAATGGATGTTAAACTTAAATTCCGAAATCAGAATCCAAAAATAACAGGCATACAAACTCTTAATATGTTTGATAGAGTGAATAATAATCGATCGGTTCAAAACCTTCTTAAATGATTTAGAAAAAAATATTTTCAGCTAGGGAAGTTAGGTATTCAGATTTCGGTTACCGTCATCTACAACCCTAAATGTATTTTCCAAATCATGTACAAGTGGGTTAGGTATGAAACTTTATGTTAAAGTATTCGATGAGTAATGAAGGAAATTATGTCAAAAACAATGAAAATAGATGTATTTAGCGTTCAATATATTTCTATTTTATATGATATTTAAAAAAATTTTGCACTAGCCTAATAGATATCGAAAAAAGATATACTTGGAAAAGGGTCGTATTTAGGAGTTATCTCCCCTTGATGAAAAAATTAATTGCCGAAAAACTAATTGGTGAACGTTTGATTTTTCAGCGAAATTTGATGAAATCTATGACCGAAATAGCATTTGAGTGATGGCGCTAAGATTTGAATGATGATTAGAATTTAAGATGAAATGTTTCCGAAATAGCAAAATAATATATCTGATGTCAAATTGAGAAAAGGACCAAAACAAAGCTTCCTTCAGAAGACAGAACTGTAAATAAGAGGTAATTATTACTCTTTAAACACACAGTCACTGGGAACAATTTAAAAGGAAATATAACGCGGATGTGTTTGAACTCATTACCTTCTTCAAGAAAATGTTATCCAATTTTTATGCACAAGACAAGACACTTGTTTCAGATAAGAAATCCTCATCAGTGGTATTTATTAAATGCCGAAGTGATTTTCTGACACAACCAAATTTATTTTAGTAGCGCTCTTTGGTTACAAGTATATCTTTTTAATTCAAATTTGTGCATTTCATAGAGCGGCAGCACATTTTGTGTAGGATCGATTCAGTAGCATGGCTAAATGAAATCAATTACCAAAATAACATTGGAGGTGTTTATATGTTAACCTCCTTTACTTTCGATGATATTTTTGGATGAAATGACAAGTTCCGAAATATATGATGTCAAATTGATAAAGGACCAAAACAAAGCTTCGTTGAGAAATAACAAGTACTATCTTCGATACTGGCCTTGTTAATTAAACCAATCGTTAACAATAAGATGCAAGCCATTCCTATATGTGTTTAAACTTAATTTCATTCGACAGATATTGAATTTCCATTTTAAAAAAAAGCTCAATAATTGTCTTTTACGTCGTAAAACAAATTACTCTAGAGGACACATTTTATGGTACTTGACCTATCTACAGTATTTTGGTAGAAGTTGCACCCTGATAATTTGCAAAGACACACTATATACTAGTAACTGGCATTTTCTAAAATTCTTCATCAAAGACAGGATTATGACCACCTGAACTTTCTGAAAGATAGTCAAACTTGTTTGAGATCGCTCAAACCAGCAGAGCTTGGGCTGCTTTTCCTACGTCTGGTATGATATTGATATCTGTTGACAGTTAGCTTTATATGTAATACTTATAGGATCCAGGATAACCACAATGTCTGCTACTAACGTGACAGATGGCCGTCCTAAGTCGGCACCGTTTGCCCATTGGTCTCGTTGGTTTATGTGTAGTCATTTGTGTTTTATGTTTTTCTGTGATTTGACGTTCCTTGTACTACTACGTCTCTTTCTGTGCGTGTCTTCTTTGTGTTTTACAGTGGGTGTTTTGGAAGGTTACTGTTGGTGCTGCAACTAGGTGTTGTTGGAGACCCCCCTTTCTTTTATACTTCTACATATATGACATATGTATTAACTGCATTCATCAATTTATCATTTTGCTTGTGCTTGTGTATTTTTGCTGTGGTCTTTGGAATCTAATCTTGATGGGACCATCGCCATTTTAAGGGGTTTATCCAATTACTTTTGAATATTATATAACGCAGACTGATACGTTTTAGTACTTACTTCATAATTTATTCGGCCTTTTAATCTACGATAAAGAGAAAAATGACTATGATTTTTTATTACCGTTTTGTCAGGGGATTCATAATCAAGGTACTCAGACAATAAGAGAGCCTCTAAATGTCAATAAAACATCCATAAATCTATGCATACATGATGTTTGCCCGACACAACGACCCTTGTAATAGCAAGGTATAGTCACCATTGATCAACAGTCAAGAGTCCGGGTCTGTTTTACATCAGAGGAGGGTAATTGTTTTGTTTTCCACTAACTTTACCGTAATAGGACCGCACTTGCTTCTAGGAAGACAATTGTCCAAAATTATCTCCATCTATCATAGTCAGCTTTTAAGGAAATATTCCTGCGATTTAAAGAGTTTTTTCTTTGGCAATGGCAAATATCAAAGTTGACGAAAAACAGTATAATGAGATATTTGTGTGACGACGTTCATATCGCTTGGGAATTTGAATATGGTAAAAATAAAGACATCTACGAAATTTCTATTGACCTGCACGGAAGGAAAGCTTATAACAATTAGCAGGTCATCTCAGAGTCTGAAAAAGAATAATGTTCTCCAACAGTTTTACGGCCACAACTGGTTATTGTAATTCTGGTGAAAATAGAGATGTATTGTTGATAATTGAAAACTTTGACTTGGATACCTCAATAAATAAGCCGAACAGATATCAAAACATAAATTTAAGGTATTCAAAGGGTGATAAGAATTGGGTCATTTATTCAAGGGATCATGAGACCTAAAAGCACAGTATAGTTATAGTGTAAAAATTTATTTTAAATTTTTCACCAATAAGATATTGGAAAAGATATTACTTTTAAAGTTATGGGCCCTTGCAATTTACATTATACTCTATGGGAAAAAAAGTTTTCTATTTTCTTAAAAAATTTTAACAGAACGATGGGGCATCAAATATCGATTGGTCAATATTTTCTAAAAAATACATTTGTTGAAAAATCAAAAGTTCACAAATTAGTTTTTCTGCAATTATTTGTTTTTTTATATTTTTCAACATAGGGAGATAACTCCTTCAAATGACCCTTTTCAAAATACTTCTTATTTCGATATCTAATAGGCTATTACAAAAGTTGTTAGAATTCATATGACACATTGATTGTGATTTATGAATTCTGATATCGGGTTTTGTGTTTGACTATAATTCACTGATTTGATCGAGCCAAAACTATTCAGAGCAGTCAAAATAATTAGGTGGCGTCCCCCTTTTAATTTTTGAATTTCATTGAATTATTATATCAAGCTTGAGCGGCTTCATATTTCCTGTAAGGTCTATTCAGAAGAATAAATACATTACAAAGACAACACTTTCGCAACAACCAAAATGAAAATGCCGAAAGTAATAAACCGCAAAGTGCATACAAAACCAACAGTTTTGTTCATGTGCCTCTGAAGGACTGTTACTACGATTACGGAAACACACGACGATGCACGATCACGACCACGCTGCTGCGACCGCTACATAATACGCCACAAGATCAAAATGCAATAGACATTATGCGGAACAACCGCACAAACGTGTTTACCTGGAGAGAACGATACAAACTAAGCAGACAAACCCACAGGACCAACAAAGAAAGCAAGCAAAGAATACATTAAATCATGATACGTATAACAAAACACATACATAGGGAAGATCAAGAAGCGACTTTGGGCGGCCATTTGTCACATTAAGTGCAAGTAGTGAGGTTATCAGGATTACGTGTGCACATGCCATCATCCTTTCCTGATACACAAAGTCTTCTCAGTATGCAAAGTTGCTTCTCATCGAAAGATGACGTTATAATAAACAGCAAAGAAGTACCTAAATGTATCAGTTATGTAGTCTCAACGTCGAGAAGGCAAGGCAAAATCATCAGAATTCCCATTGGAACGGTTGCCAACATCGGAATGAATAACATTCCGAAGTGAGACCAGGTGCTCGGGAGAGTCAGTCTCTCCTGATTGCATGCAACACCAGTCGTAATAAGACTAGAAGACAAAGGTTGCAGAACAAAATGAATGTAAAAGCCTTAATTGGCACATGAAAACCTTCACCCATCATTGAAGGGACTTGGTATCACTTGATGCTCAGAAAACTAATAAATGTTTGTTGCAGTTTTCTTTTATGACAATCTTTAATAATTATCGTAATTGGTAATTATTACACTTCAATTTTTTTACGAAATTTAGATGGCAAAGGATTTCTATGAAATCTGTGATTATGTGCCATTGCAATAATTTTACAATGTTCCTATAGTTTACCATTCAATGAATTATGTCACATTTAAAATTAAATGAAGTATCTGGTATTAAAGATTGGGACAACTTGACATATCAAAATATGTAACCGATATTTGAAATGAAATCATAAACTAAAAGCAAAGCTTTGTATTCTTCCAAACGATTCTATGTCTAGGGAGCAAAATCTCACAGAATAGAACACAAAGTAATGTCCCCCAAAGGCATCTATTTTAATCCGAATTACAGTTACAAAAATATTTCGGAGAATTTAATAGCATTTGCGACATTTTCTGTAAGTTTTTGTTAAATCCTCAGAGGTTTTGCTAGGAGGTGAGAAATGTTGAAATCGATTTTTTTTTCTTTTTTTTTTTTTGTGCTCGATTATAGATTTTGTCAATTTGCTTAAATTGATAACGTTTCTTACCGTGGGAATTTAAAACAGGTTCTTTATAAGTGAATTGTTATTTCAACCTAATGAATGTAAACGTCTTCAAATTGAATAGCATCATTTAAGAACAAATAAATTGGCAACGTGGACCAGACATGCACGTTTCGGGTACTTAACCCTCATCAGTGATCCTAAATCCTAAATCTAAACAATGTAATATGCCAAAAAGTATGAAAGTTACTATGTCGAAAAAGGGTACCGAAAGACGTAGCAGGATGGGTGGGATATGATGCTCAGGACCCACATTTTAAAATTTGAAGAAATTTTGATAACAGAAATTTAGATTGCGTTGAAGAAACGATCAACCGAAATTGATCGAACTTGGCTACATGTGCCCTCGGGGACTCCTGGTCCACCAGCAGTGACACTCACCAAGTGGTATAAATGTAAACGTCTTCAAATTGAATAGCATCATTTAAGAACAAATAAATTGGCAACGTGGACCAGACATGCACGTTTCGGGTACTTAACCCTCATCAGTGATCCTAAATCCTAAATCTAAACAATGTAATATGCCAAAAAGTATGAAAGTTACTATGTCGAAAAAGGGTACCGAAAGACGTAGCAGGATGGGTGGGATATGATGCTCAGGACCCACATTTTAAAATTTGAAGAAATTTTGATAACAGAAATTTAGATTGCGTTGAAGAAACGATCAACCGAAATTGATCGAACTTGGCTACATGTGCCCTCGGGGACTCCTGGTCCACCAGCAGTGACACTCACCAAGTGGTATAAATGTAAACGTCTTCAAATTGAATAGCATCATTTAAGAACAAATAAATTGGCAACGTGGACCAGACATGCACGTTTCGGGTACTTAACCCTCATCAGTGATCCTAAATCCTAAATCTAAACAATGTAATATGCCAAAAAGTATGAAAGTTACTATGTCGAAAAAGGGTACCGAAAGACGTAGCAGGATGGGTGGGATATGATGCTCAGGACCCACATTTTAAAATTTGAAGAAATTTTGATAACAGAAATTTAGATTGCTAAAAATGATTGATAAACATTTTTTTAGATTGCTTTAGATTGCTTTTGATTTAGATTGCTAAAAATGATTGATAAACATTTTTGTAGCCTTTCGACAGCAAGAGAAATTACCACAAAACGAATACAGCAATGAATAAGGTTTTCCGTATTGGAATACCTCTGCTTTTTAATTGCAAAAATATGTTTATTCTCAACAGCCTGCATACCTTAAGTTTGTGGAAATCGAGGAACAATAAGCTTCTTGCATTAAATATGCGACAGTAAATACTGCTTTCAAGATCGCATACTCAGTTGTTTTTTTTTCTGGCGACGTTTTAGATGTAAAAAGCAAAATCGATAGTCCGATATGAGTACGCATATCTTGCTTACTAGCAACAACCGTCTCTTTAGTCGTTTAGAGAATATCAAAACCCATTACTGTATCGAATTCGGTGTTTAGAATGGTTTCAACCTAACATATCTTTCAAAATGTGTTTTCTCTTTATAGTTTATCGTATAGTCCAAACAATTGCTACAGTCCCACAAATATACCCCTGGGTGAGTAGTTTCTCGGTAAATCTTGTCCTCAGAAAAAAAATCTTTGTAGTTTGAGATATCTTTGGAATAGCGTTTATACACCAAAGGGAGAGGGAATTAAAGAATCCTACTATACAGGATTGGAAATTTGGTATTCTGAAGTTTAAAGAAAGGATATTCTGTCATAGACCATTTGAACCATCCAACCAAAGATTGTACTCTATGTCTTTCGTAATGGAAGTAACCGGATATGACAGTTCTACCGAATTGAAGCAGCAGGTGTTGCCTTCAAGCAGGAGATGCTTACTCTTCCTGGGCACCTGGTCTCACTCCCATATCGGGAGTTCGCTTCTTTTCATATGGTGGAGGTTTTTGTTTGTTTGCTTTGGTTCCTGTTTTATCCTGATTTCGTATGCCTTCGGTTTCTGATTTTCTGAATAATCGATTTTGTGCTGTGTGCAGCGATATGGTCGTTGTCCATATTTGTCATGGTATCTCTCCAACAGGACACGGTTGCAATACCCACAGCAAAAAAAAACACCGATCACCCCAATGTGAAAAGCACAATAAGAGACATCAAAGGGAGACAAAAGAGACCAAACACCAAAGTAGATGTTTAGTCATATATTGAATAATTTCGGTGATTGTCGTCAAAAGACAACATGAGATCTATAACGTAATTACTTTTAGGGGTCTCCTTTTCAGGTCAACTTTTATAATTGAGTTCACATGGACTTTTAAAAGTAAATCATATCTTCGGTAATACTTTATTTGGGTTAATTTTTGTAATTATATGATCAAAGTTCATTCTCTCGTATTTATATTGAAAACCACACTTACTTAGAAAGCCTTTATTTTTTTTTGACGTGGGGGGTTTGTTTTTGTTTGTTTGGATTTGTTATTGTTTTTTCTTTTTGTCTGAGATTGGTTATTTTGTGTTCTGTAATTATTTCAAGCTTTCAAGTTGAGCAGTTTGGTCCGCTATGGCCTTTGTCATGTAGTTTTGTGTGAGATAACATACCAGTGTTCAATACGATGGCAAGTTCGATTTGTGTTATATACTTCCTGTCCGATATGAATCCCGTCTGGTGCATACTGTAAGCATGTCGATCTCGAGCACCACTGATGATACATTTACTTGTTGAAATGTGCATATGGTACACTGAGAATTTTTACAATAGAACATATTTTTCAATACTGATATCTGGTTGGATCTCTGCTTGTAGACTGTTAGGCCTCGAGGATATCGTTCCCCTAGTTTTACGTTGGTTCGACACTGGACTTGAAAGATATTTGTCAAGTCTCAGTCACCAAATTTAATAAATTATTCTAACAATAAGGGGTAACTCCCTGAATCTCTGTCCTTCGATGATTCTTTGGCATAAATTTGAAGTCTTCAAATAACCATTATTTAGATTTTTATCTACTTTATATAACCAGAAATTTCGTGAGTATCAAATATCGCGATTTTATGGTTAAATAGGGTGTCTTTATTTTCGCGCGTAAATTTTTTTCGCAATAACTTAGTTAAAAACAAATATAAACATATGATGGTACTGTTTTCTACCTTTCTTTATTGATGTTTGAGTTAGTTAGTTCTATTATAAGAATACACTCAGTTCACCTCTCTTTATGTTTTATTGGAAAAAGTGAAGAATGACACATGCACAATAAGAACAAAATGTATATCTGAATATACCAATTTATGGTATACCTTACTAAACACAATGCTTCGTGAAAATAATTTTTCGCGATTCTAAATCACTCGCGAATAATGCGAAAATTACTATCTCGCGAAAATTTCTGGTTATACGGTATTATGACCTCGAGCATTACTGATGATAGATTGCTTGTTGAAATGCACATATGGTGCACTTTGATTTTTACAATAGAAACCATAATTTCAATATTGATGAAAATGATATCAACAATTTGCGAAATATGTTATACGTTATATATTTAATGAAATTTGACGCTTTTTGGAGCCATTTTTTTATGACTTAAACTTTATGTCAATGTTGCATATGAGATTGAGTTTTTTTATAATCTTATGTACAGTACATACTTTCAAATGTTCAGATTCGTATTAATACATCCATGTGCAAGATAATCTGAAATTCGCTTCAATTATGGATATGTAGTGCATACGGATATAGCACAAAAAGCACACGGATTCTCAAGACAATTGATAAGCTAAGTAGTTATAAATACCGGCACTGGAAACGTATTTCTCCAAAGAGACTACCCTACCATATTTTTTACTGTCTATGCGTGGGAGTATCATAGAATGAGTTCATGGAAGGAGTGTGCGAAAGTTGTCAGTTTTTCTATTTAGTTACTGCCAATGTTTCCGGCCTTGGTGAATGAATTGTGCTTATGAAATCATCATCTGTACCCAGTTGGCCTGTAACTTTATTAACATATACATGTCTGTATGCTACCGCCCATGGTCTGACCTGATAATTATATCGCCAGTCAAGGAAATGTAGAATAATGACATTACAAAGAGTTTCAGAAAAGGACCAATCGAAACACTTGTTTTAAGGATTTTACTCTTCTTCTTCTTTAGGGTACCAGCAAATTTTCATGTTGTTCAGATTGATTTCATTTCCTCTCGTATCTTTACATGAACGACGAAAATACCGGTCTAGATTTGCATGTTCTCTTTCTTCTTCTTCCTCCTCTTCTTCTTCTTCTATCATTCTCGCTGTCTAAGTAAGGTACTAGCATTTCCTGTATAAATTTCTTGGTCTACTGATGGATGACTAAAAAGCACATTTATGTTAATAAAGATTGGATTTTGTCAATAACATTTAAGATAACGTTTATAATCATAAGATCAAGATGAATCACTGATGATGCCATTATGTCACGTGGAGATACGTTCTTATGTCAAAGTAATAGAATGTTTTTCTTACTTTAACTTTCCTTCCATGTCTGCAGAAATGTGCATGCACGTGGGTACATGATGTAATTTCGATCTCGGAAGATATAATCAAGTGCACCAATCAATTAATATTTTAAAAAAAAACAGACAATTAAGAACATGAATAATCTTTCAAATCCCTTTTTTCAAAGAGAAGTAAAAAAAAAAAAAGAGTGTTCGCGGAACGCATATTTCACGACACGATTATTGATTCAATAAGCATGACCTTCCGTTTTGGGGCTTTGGGGGGGGGGCGTTCGATATACGGAGTAACTTTGTATTTGGGATGATATCTACGGTTTTGTTATGACGCAATAAAATTAGTGGAGAAATATCGTATGTGCTGCATATTTTCGCTTAATTTTACGCTGGTACCATCGATTTTGATAACGTTACTATTGGTCTACATCAGGTATCATCCCATATGGAAGATGACTCTGCATTTCGAAAGGACCCAATGATGTAGACTATTATTGTGATTAACAGTCTCCCCTATGATTATTTCACCAATGCACGACGTACATACTCGTATATGATTTCCAGGTTTTTAAGGAATTTTGTAATGTGACTATCAGACACATAACGTAATGACAGATATTATAATGCCGCTTTTATTTGTATGCGTGATACCACAAGAAAATCTCTCTTTGAGAATGTAGAGAAAAGATATAAAGGACTCAATTTAAAACTCATAAAGAGTCATAAAATGGTCTCTTCCTCAGATATCACCAAAACGCTATAGGAGCTGGTAATTTTGCTTCTTTTGATTTTCGCAAATTCTCTAAATTTGTAAGCTATCTGCAGACGATAAGATACGCTGCTTTGCATGGTTTTACCCTAATAATCTAAATATTCTTTGATCCCATAGGAATAGACATGTTTAATAAGTTCATTTTAATAAGCATTTGGTAAAACCAAATGGCAAGAAAATTCTATCCAGAGATTATACTGTATGCATGACTAAAATAGACACTTACCAGAAATCAAAGACAGAAATACATTTCGCTCAGGAGTTTATGTCTGCCGTCTCTATTTTACTTTATTCTCTGATTTAAAAGACGTAAGTTCAGATAGCAAAGAAAATTGATCAAGTTTGCTAACACTTTAAATGGTGACATTTATTTACCTCCGTCTGAAAAAAAAACTATCAAAAGCAAAACAATAATCACAAAATGAACAAGTTATTAAAAAAAATTTGAAACAAACTCTTGATAGGCTACCATTCAATTTCTGAATTTTCTCCAAACCTTTTCGTGGTATTATATGAAATTAATTGTAAAACGACTATTTTTTCATGCAGTAGAACATTTTAAATTGCATAGTCTGCCGTGACATTGTCAAGAACCCTATATGTCGCCTTCTTAACTTTTGCGCTTCGTGAACAATTAGACCTGTGAGAAATTTCGCTCAGACTAGATTGATAATCGAGAAGCATATGATTAATCATATTCACTTTATGGTAAAAATCGCAATTCACTATAGGGGGCGCCACTAATTTGAATTGCACCGTAAAATTAAAAAAAAATTACTGAATTCTGATGTCGGTAACTATGTTAAGATTGGGTTTGTCTGATCTTTTTATTTGACATGATTTAAATGTATACAATATCAGAATTAAAGAAAAGACTTTCAAAAATTGCAAATCATTTAAAATTTATTCGACTTTTTATACATTAGTAGCTTAAGTTTACGGTTTTCCCATTCATCGAGGTATAAGGAAATGGATGGCAATGTGAATGGATCCGAGCAATCTTTATTTCCTTACATTTCACCTAAGTTTTTATAACTAATGTTATGTCTGTCTTCCCTTTAAGCATGAATTTGATATTAAATTGGGCAAAATATGAATTTTCGAGAAAATGTCCAAGCTATATCTGAACAGCGATTGCACACGCCATAAAGCTATCCAAATTTGACAAATTGTAAACATAATTAATCCTCCCACGAAAGAGACCTTCTGGATGGGTATGTCCAAATAACATTTAATATTTGGATGCTTTCCCCCAATAATTTTCACAATAGTATTACGTACGTGAAAGCGCCTTGCCGTTATTGATTTCAGATGATGGTTTGTAGGAGGACCCACTATCTTGTCAAACGTCCAGATGATGCGCATAAAAGTCACGTGGTTATTTCTTATTTAAACACAATAGATTCATTTAAAGACCGTCATAATCAGTGAAGAAAGGAATAAAAGTTTTGTGAAACATCAACACATTAAGTCTTAAAAGTCTGAAGATCATAAGACAAGAAAAGAAAGAAACAGGAAAAAAGGTAAGAGTTTTAAATCATTATTTCTCTTTCAAAACTAAGTCTTCTATAACTTTTTGCCATATATTTTAGTATATGCAAATAATTTTCTATGAAATAAAGTAGGGAATTCAAATAAAATTGGTCCCTTTGAATCAAATTTTTAATCATCTATAAGGCAAAATTCTTTAGCAGACTTATTTTCGTTGAACCGATACGGTATGGGCAAGATAATTTCCTTTGATGACGAAAAATATGCTCTTACTGTAAGACGATTTTCAGTTTTTCCTTCAATTCTTCTAATGACACGACGTTCAAATCTCCAAAGAATGATATTAGAAAAATAAAAGTACATCAGCCCATTGTTATAAATTTGCATTCAATCATTTACCCTTATATGACTATAGAGAATAGATGGAGTCAATCAGCATTATTATTCCCCAAATTACCGATGCTGTATGGAGTCAAAAGTTGAAGTCTTCGGGCTAATTAACGCTAACTTTATCAACACGCTAAACAGTATAATGCGAAAGTTAGGGTCATTGTAGGCGCCTTGTTGTTGCTTTTCATTCACAAATTGTTTCTTAGAAATTATTCACTGTGTTCACAATATGGTTAACACGATTTAGTGTGACTGGACGGAGCTTACAAATGACAAATAGAATGAAACTGTTTAATATGATTATAATATAACACTGTCATGAGTTTTTTAAAAACACTATATGGTGGATATAAAAATGAAATAAAGAAATTAGTATATAGCAGATGAATTTATCAAATAAAAAATACATTATTACCATGACAACATTATTTCTGAGAAAGAACGATTCAACGGTGGGTCTTATGTTGAAGAGGAAGGCAGTCTCAGGCAGTTTATCTTTTGGATACGCCTTTATTCTCCTGCTCGCGCTAACATCTGAGTCAAAGAGAGACATTTTAAGATGTTCGTAAGTTGTATGACTACAATTTGTATAACAAATGAAGTTTAATTTTAGGTGTGTTAATCAAATGAACGAAGGAAGAAATGTTTCAATGAACATCATTTAGTTGTGCGTATTTCTTTTTGAAGATTGGGTGCGTTTTTTTTTTTCAACTTAATTGTCTTGAAAACAGCAAACTGGCCGACCTTTATGTTTTGAGTTGATGCACGTGAGAAACAGAAAACCTGTATTTAGTAATGGAAAGGGGATTAGACAAACGGCTTGGTGACATAACAAGGAAAACAAATAATTGAATTTTTGGTTCAGACCTATTATGTTTCTCTTGAATTAGATCCTACATCAGTAAATTCAAAGTTCCTTACGAGAGCCAACATTTCCTATCCCGTCTAAATAACATTATACGACTTTTCCGTTGCAAATAGAATTAGGCTTGAAGACTGTGATCATTTCATTAAGAAATAACAATAGATAACGTTTGTTTTGTACATGTCAATGTTTTATAGACGCTTTTTGACCCCAGAATCGTCTCTATACAGTCAAAGAGTTCATCCGATATGCCAACTGCGGGACGGCTGCTCGACAAACATGTCAGATATTGCAAAATAACGCGATATTATGGTTTTATTGGGCGAAAGTTAGTTTTCATGTAATACAAAAATAGCTTGCTTCATAGAATTTACTACTCTTAGCCTTGTAGGAGGATTAAGTACCAAATAGAGGCAAACAACTTCATTGACCAAAAAGTTGAGTTTTCTGATTTTCGAAGCAAAGAAATACATGTATTTAAGGCTTTGTATACAGTTTTATTCTCGGTAATTAAAAAAGCATAGACATATGATTTTACGAAGAAGAACATTGCATACATACATTTGAGAAAAAAATCCATTCAGATAGAGATTTATCAGATCAAAATCAGTTCTATATTACAGGTAAAATTAACTGCGTTGCTATGCCAAAGCTCATAAGGAATAAAAGAAGACATGTCATACAACAAAACCACATAAAAAATAGAGGGGAGAGAATAAAAAAAACTGATTAAATGAAATAAAGGAAAGAATATTGTAAGCAGTGCTATTCATAGAGAAAATAGATTATTTCGGGTAGTGATGTCGAGAAAGTATTATCACACGCTTGGAAAAAAAGAAAAGCCCAAGAAATCCAGGTGTCACGATGGGTCTCTTTCGACATAATAAGGATAGGGAGCTATTTTTACGCATGTCATCCCTTGAAATGTAGATTTTCAATACCCAACTGCGACATGCGGAAATTGACGATGAAAAAGAAAATAACTTTTTTATTACATGTATTATTATTTTGGTTGTTCATCTCGTTTTAACATTTGAAATCTAGTTCCGGTTTATGAATCATCCAAAGTACATAAAAGAACTTTTTCGTCTTCATGTACTTTTTATACTCATGCTTTAACGAGTTTCTCTCGAATCCGCAACAAACATTTCCAAGAAATTTTCATTCGTTTCTCATTTCGAACAGAAAATGAATTGAAAGGTTTTTAATCAGTGTCAATACTAAATTATTAGTAAATTTCAAAATTCTTCGATAAAAGTCCCCAGGAAACTTAAATATTTCAACAGCATGTCCATGATTAAGATATATCTCCAATAAAACCAAATTTAATTCTTATTGAATACCTTAAGGAGTAGAAGTCGTAATAGATATTAATAAGCCCACAGCCCCCTGAAGATGCATTAGTATGAAAATTGCCACCCTAGACACCCTAAGGAAATTGGGAGTATCAGGTATTGAAAACCGATGCGACACTTAACGTACGATGGAGTATCGATCTACGATCATCCTCAATGATACGCCGGATGAGCATTTGTAATCAATTAATAAATATAATTGATGAAATCTAATTGATGTTCATTCATCGGAGATTGGCTTGCGATGTTTACTTAGTCGTTGTTTTCTAGTTATGGTAGAGATTTATGTTCGAATTCCGACAGACGTTCAGAACTTTGAAAATAAAATCTAATTACGGTGAATATTGTACTCTCGCCATAGGCATATGTTTAAGAAGTATAAAATAATTGTCTAATTTTACGCAATTCAAATGTCTATATGTGGCATGCAATAATTTTACACACGAACTGTTCTTTTGATAATCATAACGATAATGAATTTCAATTACCAAGTAAACTGAATTTGAATCAATATTAATGAATTTACGTCCAGTATTAATGCGGGGGATGGCCCTGTTTATGTAGATAATTGCGTCGTTCTATACTGTAGATATTTCAATTTTACCCTTATAATTTCTATAATGGTTACTATATAAGGCGAAATTAGAAAAGTAATCTAACATCATTGGAAATTTTCCACAAAATCCAAGTAAAAGAGAAAAATACGGATAAGTCGATGCACTCCTATTTCATTTTTTTACTGTAGGAACTAGGAAGCAATCAAAAGTAGGCCAATGTTTATGTATCATTAAACTATATACAATTAATATATTTCCATCAAGAAAGAAATCCTTTTTGCAATATTTCTTATGTACTAAAATGAGTACACAGTACTTAAGGACCAATGATTCAATAATGCGGGGTTTTTTCTCTGTTTTTCATGAAACAATCTCCAATAAGGATTTCTGACCACCTCTACAGTGACCACTGTGAAACAATTATTCAACAATCAATTTAAATGGTTTTAATGTAAAATGCACATGCACGTAATTAATTTTCTTTTTTTTTTCGCAACAAAATTCCTACCCCCCCCCCCCCCCCCCCCCCAGCTCTCCCTTCCACCTCCTCCCCAATAAAAAGGCAGTGACAAACGAAATGAGAAGAATAAGACAATGTATTTGATCAAACAAAAACAAAAGTAAATTACATGTAGTTAACACCACGTATTTTATAAAACTGGTGGCTTTTTCAATTCATCTGAGAACAAAACAAAACAAAAATAAAATAAAATTTGTATCGTTAGTTAGGGTTGACATGTACAAATAGAAATGTACCAAGCTCGGACGAGGCATATACTTTGACATGATTCTGAATTTATTATCCACCACGGATCCGATCACTACAATTCTGAAAGGGGCTTTTTTTCAAACATACAAAGATTTTTCGTATAATTTCTTGGAAATTTCCTATTTTGATTTATAATGTTTTACGATTGAAAATACTAGTAACAGAGACAAAAATTAATGATAAGCTCGTTTATCTATTTTATAAGTCTTACGTTTGATTTAATTTACTTTATTCTGCCAACTTGTCCAGAAATTGAAGGCTTATGTCAAACTCAATATTCCTCCCCTTCATTGATTGATTAATAACTTGCTAATACGAATGTTACATGCTCGTCATTTGTCAAAGTCTGCAGCATCATTTGGAGAGTGAACCAAATCGTTCGTAAAAAATAATCAGATATCTGACACCATGTATCATAAATCATAACGTGATCTAGTCAAGTAAATGTTACCTAATACTTCAAGATGCTGATATTTAATAAACGATGCATATTTATTCAAAAATTACAATATTCTTCTGCGGAGCGTACCTATTTGAAATGCAAAGCAAGTTATTAGGATAAGCGAGGTCTGTTTGTTTGACACTTCTCGTGTAAATATTTTAGGAAGTTGAATTCAGATGAAGCGTACTTTGTATGACATGCTATAAACTGACAAAGAAAGAGCAAAGGAATGCAGTGACGCCATCATTGACTTAAACTTACACTGACGCTTTAATCTAAAAATAAATTCTGAGATTAAAGATAGCTATGCAACTAATATCTATCAGCAATATAATTATAATTTCATCTTCAGATATAAATATAAATTATTACACTAAAAGAGAACCAATATCTATTAACAATATCATTATTTCATTTAGGATAAATCAAAATGTTGATAAAACTATGCTCAAATAATAAATAATTTTTTTTCTCTCTAAAAAATCTTCAACTGAAGGGCACATAAACAAGGCAAACTTTAAAAATAACCCTTGAAAATAAAGTCAGCAGACTCTCATGTTAGAAGATATGAACTCACAAAGTGGGAGCGAGATCAGGTGCTCGGGACGAATAAGCATCTTCTTCCGGCAGTCAAATGTAGCAAGTTCATGTATTTTATATAAATTCAGTAATACAACTAAAATCAAGTGTTCAGTTCTCAATGTTTTCTCAACAAGTTAATCAACAACTTACTTTGTTCTTGTCTGATTTCTTTTCTTTCTTTTTTTATGGTTTTCCATTCACCATATGCAATATGCAATATGATAGTGAAAAAAGAACAAGACTAAAGGTATGATAAAATAGTTTTTGTAATTTAGGATTTTTAGCACTCATGATACATTCCCTTTCAACACTTTTCAGGAAAAACGGTTATGAGGGCGTGGAGCTACGTCGGTCTGTTAGCAGCCATTATCGCCAGTTGGTTTGGCGGGAAAGTTAGAGCAGACGATATTGAAAGGTGGTCGAGATGGTGTTTTATGAATCAAGAAGCTTGCAGTAGTGTTCTTTCAGAATATTTAGGTATGATTTGTTATATTTTCTGATAATTTTGATCATTCCAATATGATTCCAGACAGACATTTATGCAGAAATTCCCATTGTGTCCCTTAACATTGTTTTATTTGCAGATCAAATCAACGTTCTCCGACAAACTAAACATTGCATATGGCCTTTATGCAGCTATCTGTCAAAATAAAATTCTTGAAAACTGGAAAGGGAATTGAACTTATCATTCTGACAATATTTCCACTTGCTGGCAATCGGGAGGTCTCAATTTTCTCTAGAATAACTTCCATATTAGGCTACTTAATTCCTACACACTCGCAATTTGACAGTTTGGGTAATTTCCCAATATTACTCACGTTTCCTTGCAATTATTCTCTTTGGGTGCCGTCATGGACGTCAATAAAGCATAGCTATAGATGACGTCGTGACTTTACATTATAAGATAGGGATTATAACGGTATGCCTTATCATTTATACAATGGAGACACATTTTAACTTCTTGTCATCTGTGTCTTATCATTTAAAAACATAATGTCTACCAAAAATATAAAACAAAACGTTAGCCTACACAGAACACTGCATTCAATCCGAAGAAAAGAAAACTTTCTAATCCTGTGCAAGAATCTCACACTATTGACCTAATCTCCTTCGCTCTTTTCTTTTTCTTCAACGCCATTTTAGAGATCAATGATTAATGTAATGGTTTATAAACGGTAGCCCACACAGAAAACTTCATTCAATTCTTAGATAAGAAAAATGAATTTTTTAAAGATGTAACTTTCTTATCCTGTTCAATGATCTCACACTATTGACCTATAATATCTGCCCCTAATATTTTTTCAACGTCATTTTAAGGGATCAATGACTGTAGTGGTTAACACTGATAAAGTCAAGAGGTCTGTTAGCTGAAAATTCAACGTATACAGCCGTAATTGTTTTAGTCTCCCATGTGTAATAAACCCCATCATCCCGTCCCTAACTATTCCACTTACATTCATAAGGCAAAAACTCCGATTGCCCCTCTGAGAGTAATTGATTTCAAGAAGTTTTTTTGTTTTCCTCTTTCTGATATTGGACTGTAAAAGCTCTGTGACTGTTGTGTTTCATTTTAATTACACTCTCAACATAGTTTAAACGCAAAATCCATCATTCTGCTACGGTACATGTAATTGCGGACCGGACTTTTAAAGCAACGTTGCAATGCGTCATCAGTGTAATTTCAAGAAAAAGATTTTCAAAAAAAAAAAAAAAATATGGAATCATCTTCCATGGTGGTTAAGCTTAATTTTGTTGGGTTTCCTTGTCCAAATAATTTTCATCTCCTCTTTTCTATTATTACTGTTCCAGAATGGAGACCAGGAAATCATAATACATAGAAAGAGTTTCCTTTTTATCTTGGAGCTCTTTCCAAATTACTCTTTGTTGTCTCCATCTAATGGACTATTACATCAATATCCCCCAAACACGCAATCTTACAACGTAAAAGAGCATGGAACATTCTGCATAACATCGTTTGTTAGGCCCCAATATTCCCCATGGATATTATTCAATAATTTTTCCATGATAATAAACCCTGATTTAGATAAATATGTGCCTCTGTAAAAATCTGAATCTTGGGTATTACCTCCAATGGTGTAATTTCATTTCTGTTAAGTTTTGACGTAAAGATCAACCTTTTTAAAGGCCTACATTTCGATGTTTGTCATTTATACAGAATTAGGGGGAGAACGGCTCGTGTTTGCATTGCGGTACTCTTTATTCCTTAACAATATAGCATGATCATGGCTGATTGTACCTTGTAGCATGAAAACATACATGTAACGATATACACCAACTGTGACGTCGTAGCAGATTTATGAGGTCACATCTAAAAATAACGTCAAAAGAAGTGACGTCGGGTCTTGGCGTGTCTAAAAAGCAAGTCCTCCGGTAATGTGAAGAAGGTCTATTACACCTCCTTATACTAATAATCAAAATATATGATGTAAACATGCACCCTTGCACCGACTCGCCGACGATTTTTTTTTATATCACATTTTCATTTTTAAAATTCCACCCCTGAAGAGACCTACACTAACCTTTTTGGCGCTCATATTTGACGTTAAAAGATATGCTAGGGGAGCTAAGAAGTGCCTTGGCGTATCTGACTTATTTTGGCTTGAAGTAACACTGACAAGGATTCATTGTCCAAAACACGCTTATCTGGTGCATTACATTTAATTTGTATGTTCAGAAGAAAGGCTGTTCTCTGGCAACGAAGTTATTCTAATAACGTACAACAAAGTACTAGGTGATAAAACTACACAGATGGTACGCACTTAAGGAGTTGATGGACATTTCATCTCATTTTGTCGAAGGTCTCCAATCACGTTGTCAAAGCACATTACTTTTCAAAGTTTGAGTTGTATGATTTCCGTTGGGAATTTTGAAATTTGAAGAAAAGCTCGCGTAAAATCTATTGATTTATTTTTTCTGTCACTGTTTCTTTAACTTTCATCTTCTTTTTTTTTTGCCCTGGTTTACTAAGTGTATTTGAGCAATACCACGTGTAAATCTTGGTCATGTTTGACCGTCTTTGATCAAACTTTGATCAAAATATGATATAAAAAGATATTCGACACTTTCTTCTACCAACAAGAGTTTAAAAATTTTAAAAATATGGAACCCCAAGAAGCATGAAATCGAGGAAATCGCACCAACAGGAAACATTAATCAATTTAATCAAACTTTAATCTTGTATCGTTAATGCCCATAGGTAAAATCAATTTGTGTATATTCTTGGAATACTATAAATTTTAAATCTTAATGTAGAGTAACGGTAACTTAGGGAATCGTAGCTGAATATAACAGACTGAAGTGTTGTAGAAGTCCATAAAAGTGCCACTCTACAGTACATTAACCTCCTACATACCCCTACATGTTCTCTGAGAATAAGAAGAACCCAAATTCTTATGTACAATGTTTCTAAGACTTTTGAATAAACTCTTTTGATCAATTTTGACTAAGCATTTATCTGAAACTATTAATTGGAATAAGACAATATAACGCCACGAAATTGTTTTGGCTCTTTTGACTCGATTTGGTATCAAAGAACCAAAACGAGGAAACATTAATATCTAGCGCACAAAATTTGAAATTTTTTATATCCAGAAGCTTGCTTTCTGGCAACATAGTTGGTTCACTTCCTTAACATTAATTATTTGTCATTTTTTCTATAGTTAAATCGAAGGTTTTCGATTTTTATGGTCTGCAGGCCCTTTAAGACTCTAAAAGAAATGGAAATATCAACTGAGCATGAACATTAACCTTCGATTTTATAAAAATGAGCGATTTCTTGATTGAAAAAAAATATACATGTATTATATTAATGTATTTATTCATCAGTTCATGAAATGAAACTTTATGTACTATCAATATTCCCTTTCTTTTGTGCAGGTGATGGTGACAATTTGAAAGAGAAACGATTTTTACGATTTGGAAAACGAGCATTAGCAGGCGATGCTTTTCTTCGATTTGGAAGGTCGTATCCTCGAGAAGACAAACGTTTTCTTCGATTTGGTAAGAGAGACGATAGTGGAGAAATCGGGGTTGATGAAATATTAAAGGCAGCTTTATCCAGAATACAAAATATAGAAAGAGCATCAGGAGTGAAAATAAGGAAAAGGAGATCAGCTGGTCCTGAACCACTGAAAGACGTACCCGAGGAACCGGAACAAGATAACAAGGAAGCTGACGACAAAGATGAAGAAGACAAATCGGCAGACATCAAGAAACGAGAAACGGATGAAGCTAAAGACAAACGTTTCATGAGATTTGGTAGAGATTCACAAGATGCCGAGGGAGGGGAGGGAGAAACAGAGAAAAGATTCATGCGCTTTGGAAGAGATCCAGACGCTGATGCCGAGAAACGGTTTATGAGATTTGGAAGAGATCCTAGCGAGGCCGATAAGCGATTCATGCGTTTTGGAAGAGACCCGGACAAACGATTTATGCGATTTGGAAAGCGATTCATGCGATTCGGAAGAGACTCTTTAGAAGCCGACAAAAGATTCATGAGATTTGGTAAAAGGGCTTCAGACTTGGAGGATAACGATGCTACATTCGCCAAAGAGGACAAAAGATTTATCAGATTCGGACGAGGAGGCGAGCAGGACAAGCGATTCATGCGATTCGGGCGATCTGGAGGCGAAGACGACAAGAGATTTATGAGATTTGGAAAGAGCGTCGATGATGAAAAGAGGTTCATGAGATTCGGAAAAAGCGGAGAGGCTGATAAGCGATTTATGAGATTCGGAAAGAGCATTGATGACGAAAAGCGATTCATGCGATTTGGAAAAAGCGTTGACGACGAAAAAAGATTCATGCGATTCGGAAAGAGTGTAGATGATGACGATATGGAAGCAGATAAACGGTTTATGCGATTCGGAAAGAGCGTCGATGACGAAAAACGATTTATGAGATTCGGTAAAAGCGTAGATGACGAAAAAAGATTCATGCGATTCGGTAAAAGTGGTGACCAAGAAAAACGCTTTATGCGATTCGGACGTGGTGGTGACAATGCTGACAAGCGATTTATGAGATTTGGCAAGAAATCAGACGATAAAAGGTTTATGCGATTTGGTCGTGATAGTGCGGACAAGCGTTTTATGAGATTTGGTAAAAAGTAATGCAATGCTATATTTAGGTATATCACAATATTCTCACGGTGCAATCAGGAATTGTTACAGATGAGCTCCATTATGTACATATTTTGTAAATATGTATTAAAATAAACTGTTGTTTCCGGAAATGACATCATAATTTACGTAATAAATATTATTTTCGTACTTCCATTTAAACCATTTATGCTCAGATGATTGAGATTATGTGCAATATGTTGTTTTATTATGCCATATAAAACATTATTTCTTAGTTTTCTTAGTTTTGTTATTTATCATTGGATTCTGTTTCTCTGTATGATTCAATAAGCAATATCTACATCTATCAAAATCCAAGCACTTGAAATGGCATATTGCTACTTTCGATAAGCACAATCAATAGACGACATGATGCAGTGATTATAATTAATTGGACACGATAATTAAAGGTAGTTATAAGTACAGTATTATACACCTAATGAAGCAAGAACAAATTAAGCATCTATTGTCATCAAAGTGGACAAGGACGAGGTCATCTTTGCAGGTACCAAGTACGACTACAAGTATACATATATTATATAGCGCTGGTGCTATTTTTTCTTTTCTTGCTTGATGTTTTCTTTTAAAATTTGATTTACTTCTAAACATGCTTAACTTACTTGTTTTTCTCTTTTTTTTTAATTCGTTTTTTTGTGGTTTTACCTGAATTTTAAATACTAGCGCAACAGTGGGTAGTACTTGTACATTTATCGGAGTCTGATGTACGCGGAAGAATAGTTCACCCCTTGGCGTGTAAAATAGATCATCTTGCCCGTCCTAGTGATTTACTTTCATACGAATTCAAGAGACCGCGGTAGTTTCCTACTAGATAGGTTCCTTGTTTGTCCTTGATGCCTACATGAATGTGGAGTATGCATGTAATGTAGAGTGAGACAAATATAGCAAGACCACTCTTATAACACGTGTACATAATGTAATTCGAACCCAAAACCAACTGGACCACAGGGATTGAATCATTTTACGAAAATGATCACTCTCCTAAAATTAATTTCTGATAAAAAAAATTGAGAAGGTACCAATTTAAAGAGAATTCACGTCACATGTGTATTAGAACGATTAAATCTACCACGCAAACCACAGTTCCACCATTTCACTGTACAAATGTCGATAAAGCTAATAAAAACAAATAACCCCTAACAACAAAACATTTTACCGCTTTATAACAAAATTGGTATGAATACAAAACGCACCGTCTAATAAGAAACAAAGAACACATCTTCTCTATAATGTAAATATTTTCATATAAGGATGAAAGGGCAAACCTATCGTAGTCAGTAGTAATTAAGGAAGCATGAATTAAATGAAGACTATTCTAAAACAATTCCCTTAATACGGCAATGATATTTGCTAATTGCTCTAGAGACCTGCTTGCCAGTTTTTGACCGAATAACTTCTTCGCCCTAGGTGTAAAAGCTAAGTAAAGGTTGCCGTCCAAATTGGATAAAGAAAATGAGAAGTCGTAGTGACCAGAAGGGACGAGGTCACGTAATGACCCCAGGGACGATCAGTGGGCGGTGCATTTTTATTCCAGGAAATTAGGGAGATGAGTGGGTATTTATGGAGCTATATGGTGCATCTGTGTATTGTCTTAATCGTAAGAGCATGTCAGTATGATGGCGCAGCAACCTATGTCCTACATTTGTAGATGCAGGATTTCAAAGATTGAACAGAATTGTCGGAAAAGAAGAAAAAAGACAAAAAAAGAAACACAATAGAAAACAAAACAACAAAAAAGAAAAAGAAACAAACGGATAAAATGTAACATTTAACAAAAAAAATATTTGTTTATGTTCTTTATATTCACTTCTGACGCCCTTGTCTCTATTCATATCATAATCGTATTATAAGAACTCGATATTAGAAAAGGTATATAAATTAATACATATTCTATATTATTTAAAAATGATGTACACGACCTTTTGATATTAAGGGGAAAGACAATTCTATAGTTGACCATAAATTTTGGATCTAAATCTAATAGAATTGATTTTTATAGGTGTTGTTATGCAGTTGAATATGCTAACTATCACCGGGCACTGATCTCTGGCACACATTTCTCTGTATTGGAAGCAGGGATTGAAATGGTGTTCCTAAAATTAATGTTTTTGTGTTATTTATCTTTTCTACTGTGGTTCTTTGGTATTTGAATTTCCGATTTGAAATAACAGGTTTTAACCCTCCATCTTTATAATGGAGTAAAGCGACAATGATCGTGATTATAGCTCGTCTGACACAAAACCTCAAGAATCAAAAGGAGTTTACGTCAATATGTATATTTCATCCGAAATCTTTTCAACCTTTCGACATCTCCAATGCACCATATGCGACCAATTTTAGCAAAAATTGTCAAGTTCATTTTCTACATTCTAACGATTCCTTATACAATCTTCAAAAGGCCTTTGTCAATTAAACTGCTTCCAAAAATCTAGTTTATTATCAGCATTTTAAGATAATTACAGTGCAACTTAATTAAAGAGCCGCGTACTCTCTGTAAAGTAAATGTACAAATCTAAATTCAAAACAAGAGGGCGCTACTGAAATGAATTTTGGTGTCTCCGCTGAAAGCATCACTGATGAGAATTTAATATTCGAAGCACGTGTCTGGTGCAGGAAAACTTGGTTTGGAATTTTCTTCATGAAGGTATAGAGTTGGAACACTTCCGTATTACATGTATTAAGTAATCAAAAAATGCTTTTTTGCCATGAATGTTCAGGGAGTTGAAATTTTTGAATTCCAATGCACGTTACAATTTGTGTTCAAGTCCACGCTGATTCGTTCTTTCACTTATATATGTATAATCAGCAACATTGTTTTATAAAACCGTTTGAAGTATTGCATGTACAGAAGAGTATATGATTTTATGTCGGTAAGTTATCTTAAATCAAGGATTTCTTATGCAGCCAGTACACGTGTGATGACGTACATGTAATGACAAATATGGATAATGACCATTTCCCCATACAAAGTACAAAATCGACAATTCAAAAAATCATAATCCGAAGGCATTCAAATGTTAAACGTCTTCAAATTAAATAGCATCATTTAAGACCAGATAAATTAACAGCATGGACCAGACATGCACGTTTCGGGTACTAAACCCTCGTCAGTGATCCTCAATCTAAACAATGTAATATGGCCAAAAAGTGTGAAAATTATTATGTCCAAAAATGTACCAAAAGACGTAGCAGAATGGATGGGATATGATGCTACAGGTCCAACGTTTAAGAGATTTCAAGAAATTTCAAGAAAATTTCAAGAAATTTCAAGAAAATCAGGATAAAACAGGAACCAAAGCAAACACACAAAAAAGCTCCACCACATGAAAAGAAGCGAACTCCCAATATAGGAGTGAGAACAGGTGCCCAGGAAGAGTAAGCATCTCCTGCTTGCATGCAACACCCGTCTTCAATTCGGTAGAATTGTAACATCCGGTTACTTCCATTTCGGAAGATATAAGCATATTCTGTGGTTGGATGGCTCAAATTATCGAAGACAGAATATCATCCACCATTCTGGGCAATGGGATATCAAAGTGTATGACGAGTATCCCGTAGCGACCGTAGAACTTCCTCTGTGACGATGTTAGTTGATCCATGATTGAGAAGCTTATCTGAAAGACGCCTAGCTCTCAGAGCAAAATCATACCACATCAAGTGAGATATGAACAGGCCATAAGCAGGCGAGGAAGGGATGTTGCTACTCAGGAAAGGAAAGATTGAAGTCGTCACGTTTGTCATAGAGTGAGGTGTTCATGTGACCATCAGTGTCGTAGGACATCATTATGTCCAAAAAGGATGTAGAATTATTTGTCCCTGTAGTTCTTCTTTTTTTTTACTTCAAGCTCAGAAGGATAGATTCTGCTAAGATAACTCGCAAATTTTGGATTATTGATGGACAGCACATCGTCTATTACCGGTATCTGTAAGTGAAGTTAAGGTCAGAAGCTAAGTAACTTTTCACTTCAGAAACCAAAGATTGAATGAATTCAGCTTCGTATGAGTAAACAAAAATGTCGACAAGAATTAGGGCACAATTGGTTCCCATTGGAATTCCGACACTTTTCTCCGAACACCACAAAAATGTTGTCGATCAGGAAGTTAAACATCTGAATAATATCTTTTTCAGTGTACTTATTTTTCGAATCGGACTTTTCTTTTACAAAGTAGGTTTTGTCATAGTTAACAGCTTAAAATTTATTTATTTATTTTTATGATTGTCGTTCTTTCTTGTAAACCCATTGCTTATAAATTTTGCGAGTCTTTCTTTCAATTTAGAATGTGGTATTGTTGTGAAAAGTGTCGAAAAATCAAAGGCTTTGATCGAATGGACTCTATTGAAATGAGTGGATTTTAAATGCTCTAAAAGTTCCTTTGAATTATATAAAATCCACATCTGATTAATACTGCTGCGAGAATATACTGTCGAACAATATTTTTGAAGTTCAGATATGATTTCAGATTGACGTCAGGGCGAGTTCCAATTATTACGATTTCATCGTCAGAGCAGGACGGCTTGCAAGTAAGTTAGGGGAAGACCATTCGATTTTGAGGGATGGGGGGTCTGGCAATTTTTTTTGGGGGGGGGGGTCAGATTATTTATTTTCAACGCAGGGTCGCCCGGATTATTTATTTTCCAGTAACTCAAGATCAGAATATTTATTTTCAACCTGTAACAATCCTGACAAAAACCCCCCTCCAAGAATATATGCACACATACACCCTCACATACCCTGGTTATGACAACTTAATATGCAATCAGTTATTTACAATGTGAAAGACTGTCTTGCACTTCAATAAGTCTATATACATATGAATGTACATGTATCCCCTCCATATTCTAAATTGAATTTTTACAGCACATTGGGAGAGGGATATGCCATGAAAGTTTTTGCCATGTCGAGTACAAAAGTAGGTAGTTGATGTGTAATGTACAATCATAGGCATTCCTTAAGACTTGAAGCTTATCAAATATATGCATGTTTTAATAGCACTTGATATAGATTTTGTGGAAGGGCCGGCGAAGCGAGCCGGAATTTTTTGTTTTTGCGTTAGGCGGGTGAAGCGAGCTTAGAATATTCTGTGTTGTTGCCAACAAAACAAGCTGAAATTTGTTTAAGTGAATGGCGAGCGAAGCGAGCTGAAAAATTTTGGATTTTGAACACTTATGTGGACCACAATATTTATTTCTGCAGCAAAGAGGGTCAGATTAATTACTTTCAACATTTTCTAGGTCAGAATATTTATTCTCAAAAACGGCCGCCCCCCCCCCTCAGGATTAAATGGTCGTCCCCCTTACTCGTTCAGGGTTGTATTACACAATGGCTGAAATCATCATTAAGGAAGATCTTCGGTCGCTATGGGTATCTTATAAATGACAAATATGGATAATGACCATATCCCTGTCAAAAGCACACGATATCCTTCTTTCCAGAATGATCAGTTATATTATGGATTGCGATTGAATGGATTTCAACATCAACAAACAAGATATCTTTACCATATATCTACATCAATATAATGTACATCGAGACAATAACCGAATATAAATTGGAATTGTTGCGACGGGTGTTGCATGCAATCAGGAGACGCCGACTGTCCCGGGCACCTGGTCTTACACTTCGGAGTATCGTTTCTTCTGGGGTTCGCAAATTTTCATTATTCTGCCTTACCTTCCCGATTTTTAGACTAAGTGACTGATGCGCATGCGGTTTTTTTATGTTTAACTGAATCCAACAGAATTGATTTCTGTGGTGATTATGCAGTTGGGGATGCCTACCCTTACCGGGTACTGACCTCTCTCCTTTGGAAACAGGGAATGATGGGTTGTTCCAAACATAAATACTTTTGTCACAGTTGTTTATCATTTTTCATTGTGGTCCTTTGGTATGTTAACTCTTTTGCCTTCAATTTTGATGTACTTGGAATATCTTTTATAACTAACTCTTCAGTAGAATTTCCACTCAGGTATGTATAATGTGTGTGTCCAATTCCAAGCTGACTCATTCTTTCACTTAAAATCAGCAACATTGTAATAATGCGGAAGGGTTCCTACTCTATACCTTCGTGAAGAAAATTTCAAACCAATTTATGATGCACCAGACACGTGTTTCGAATATCAAATTCTTATCAGTGATGCTTCCAGCCAAAGTGCTTTTCATAAGCCGCTCACATTCATTTCACTGGCGCCTTCTGGTTTTATTTTTAGAATTCAAATTTGTGCATTTACTTTACAGAGAGTACACGGTTCCAAATTTCCTGTAGTGAAGGGTCGATTCAGTAGCATATCCAAATAAAATCTATGTTCAAAATAGCATTGGAGGAATGGTGCTAAGATGTTAACCTCCTTTAATTTCGATAATATTTTTGGATAAATTAAATGACAAGTTTGCGAAATAGCAAAATAATATGTATGATGTCAATAATATGTATGATGCCCTTTGCCATGTGGAGCTCGTAAAAAAGTTCCCCGCGAGGGGTTTGACAGTAAGTGTTTTGAATATTTTCCCTGACATGGTCGCCATAGCACTTTCTATATAGACATAACCTCGGACAGTGCGTATGTTTTATATATTGCTTTCATTTTCGTGCATGGACATCGTCGGCGGGTGCGGCTAGCCAACAGGGGATGCTTACTCCTCCCGGGCACCTGGTCCCACCTTTAGCTTGCTAGGGGTCCGCCGATGCTCAATTTGGTGCTCTATTGTGAGTGCTGTTGAGATTTTCGTCAGGATCTTCTTTAACTCAATTGATTAAAAGGTAAATTATCTAGCAAGAGAAAATTTTAAAGGTCAACTCAACTTCACGTACAGAAGCTGTCGATAAGTAATATTAAATGAGGATTTCTTACGTACTTTATTTTTCAGTATACTTTTGGTAACGCTAACCACCATCTTCGTATTTTGCATATTATGCTTTTAATCCTGGATGAATACCGATACTTAGTCAGTGACCGTGCTACAGGACGATGTACGATCGTTGTGATAAGTATATGGAGAAAATCCAAAATGGATTCTATGGGCTGTGTTTGCAAGCAGGAGATGCTCACTTTCCGAGGGTACCTGACCTTGTTCCCCGATTTCTTGTTTAATATTTTATCAATACATAATGATTGTCATTGGTTCTTATTGTTTTGTCGTTTTCAGTTTTGTTGACAATTAAACTGTATTATTTCGGTCTGTTGGTTTCTTTTGCTTATATTATTTTCATTATTTCACATTCTTTCCCGTGGCATATATATGTATACTGTGTTTGTATTTCTTGATTAGTTAAATATGCAGGATTTCGGTATCAAACTTGTTGAAATATTCTGGAAATTTTTACAGGAATTTATCGGCATTCCTATCGAATTCAAGCTTCAGAGAGTATGTGTCTTTCGGAATTACTTCGGACGTATAATTATGAAATCTTCAAAATAGGATTAAGCTTGACATATCTACAATTTACCAGCACCTTTTCCGGCATAAAACAATGACAAACCGTTATGACGGGACTCCAAGACGTTTAGTTTATGCTATAATCTTGTCGGACAACAATATGGACTTGATCCCTCGTCTTATTCAAAGTAGGTCAGACTTCTTGAGTAATAATCCCGCTTCAGTAAGCAGAGCACGGGTTGTTTTTTTGTATGACAAGCTTTTGAAATTCATTTTTATCAATTTGTTTAACCTAAGGACCCTGCCTTTTAGAGTCTCGTTTACCTTATATTGAGAAGCCTTTTTTGTTTATAAAACATCTTGTACGTCTTGCAAGTATCCGGGAATATGGGAGGATTAAAGACATGTAATCCGGATAACTACGTACATCACTACCTATTAGTATATTGCAGATGGTAATACAAAGTCGGTGCCAGGTGTGCTGTATACTGTTTGATGTTCGCACTTTTGATTGCGTGTTGGACTAATCAGTGTTGGTGCTGTGTTTCCCCTTATGCCATATTTCTTGAAAATGTTTTGGCTGAAGCTCATTGTTTGTTACAATGCAGCATTCGTGTTCTACTGACGTCAGCCTTTCTGGAAATCTTTCAAAGTCATTCAATGACTTTGGTATGAAGAAATTACCAATCATTAGGTATTGGGAAACAATCCTGCATCAAATTAGACATGTATATAGGAGGTGAAAAGTGACATAGGTACATGTAAGTTAGTTTATCATGTGAATTGTAAACTTGACCTCGAATAGAGGTCATGTCACATCATCTTATCCTTGAATCCTAGGCAACATTTTAGTAGTAAGGTTTCATCCATTTAGTGCACCTAATTCGATCATGACCTTTGACCAGGATAAAAGCTCTGTGGAATCCATTCAGAGGTAAAGATCATGTTTTGGCAAAGACAATGTTTTATTCATCAAATATATTGTGACCCTGGTACATGGTCATTACAAATCCTTGCATATGTGAACTAATGTGTAAATATTTGCTTCAGGAAGAAACATTGACCTAAAATCTGGACCTTTTACTTATGACCGCATCTCCAAAGTCCTTGGCTTAAATACTGCATTATACCAATAGGTATTCATGCAGTGAGAAAAAGCTTAAGGCCAAGACAATGTTTTACAAAAATTAAGACAAAGTTTGTGAAACATGCTTCCTCTGAAACAGTTTGTTTCTTATTACAATCAGTGAAGGAAACATATTATAATAAAAGATTACAAAGCTCACCTCATGGCAATTTATCATGGCAGCAAATAGGGAGTAGTCAAAGATTCGGCAGTTTTTAACTTGAGAATATGAGGACCAATGAAAACGTTTTCAATGTTGGCGCTGTGTTTCTCCTTGTGCCCTATTTCTTGAAAATGTTTTGATTGAAGTTCATTGTTTGTAACTATCTACATGCGAGTTGTACTGAGGGTAGTTCCCATCACCTGATGATTGGTCATTCGCTCATACATGTATCAATTAGGTCATTGGATAACTTGGATAAGATTTCCAGCAGGACATTCATGTGAAATACACATCATATTAAACATGTAAATCGGAAGGAGTCGAATCGTATTCTCTGAATGACTGGAAAAACTTCATTTTGGACAATACTGACATTCGAATAGACAACTTCCACAAAAATCCTCATCTTTTTGAACATCCAAGTTCTCAATCTGAAAGATATTTCAAATCCAAATTACGTAATTTACAAAAATTTGTCTTCGCTCCTGATCATGAAGATAAAGCAGACAACACCATAATCATTTAAATCCTTTACTATATATCAACTTTAGTTTCGGAACTTTCGTCTAAAAATACTTATATCAAAAGCAATGAAAGTGTACCCAACATTTTGAGCAAACATAACAGTGAAATGTCTTCATTCAACATCCCTATGTTTAAATTGGATCTTCCTACAATATACTGCATACCAAAACTGCACAAATCTCCTTACAAATTTAGATACATTGCTCATTCTAGCAACTGCTCAACTACATGTTTGTCTAGAAATCTGACGTCAGCCTTCACGGCGGTAAAGGAGCACATTGCAAAATATTGTGAAACTGTTCTAAACAGGAATGATGTAAATTCATTTTGGTCTATTAAAAATTCAGGGGATGTGATTGACAAAGTGAAATCTAGAAATTTTCAAGCCAATACGATTTCTTCATACATCTCTTCAAATATGTACACCACGCTTCCTCATGACAAGATTGATGATCAATTGTCCAAACCCTTTATATGGTGCTATAATCGAGAGGGGCAACTTTTTTTTGTACATCTAAATCAAAGGGTTTCTTTTTCGCTACAGTATACAAATCATACTAATCATGGGCATGTAGCGACCTGTGTAGTGCCTTGTCCTTCCTCTTGGACAACATTTATGTAAGATTTGGTGAGAATCTCTTCAAACAGGTTGTAGGGATTCCTATGGGTACAAATTATGTGCCTCTTGTTGCAGATTTATTTTCATACACATATGAAAAAGAATTTATTCAAAATCTTCGAAAGCAAAGAAAACATGATGATGTGAAATGTTTCATTGGTACTTCTAGATACCTGGATGATATTCTTACTATCGATAATCCTATAAAGATGTTATTTATCCACAACAATTGACTCTAAAAAAGGCAAGCGTTACAGACACAGAGACACCATTTTTGGACCTTAATATCAAAATTGTCAATGGAGAAATTCATACAAGTGTGTATGACAAACGAAATGATTTTGGATTTAACATAGTAAATTTCCCCTGGCTTGACGGTGATTTCCCTATATTACCGTCATACGGTATCTACATTTCACAGCTCATCCGGTATGCTAGAGCATGTACTGATGTTTTGGATTTTCGTAGTAGAAATTTACAAATTACCAAGAAACTTTTAGGTCAAGGTTTTCGCTTTCACAAACTAGTAAAGACTTTCTGGAAATTTTACAAAAATTATGATCAACTTCTTTTGAAATTCGGACCCATACAAGCAACAGAGTATGTTACTTCAGGTTTTTCACAACCTTCATTTTATGGTGACATAATTAACAAAATAAGAAGGATCAAAGGTAGACAACATAACTATCGAAAATGCGTCAGAGTCATCAAATGCCTTTTATACGGTGGATATGATCCTAATGTCACCAGACGGACACTAAGCTTAGTACTTGACCAATTTAATCATATACAAGCGCATTCTCAAGACTTGCACTCTGACTGACTGTGATGACGGGCCTCCATGACAGGCCCTATCCAAACCTCCTTAGAGAACACAGGGCCCCGAGCACCTGTCCTCTCTGAATGCCAGTCGGACTCCTCGGTTGATAACATATATGCGCTCGCTACAGCCGGCAGAGCACGGACTGTATTACGCACGTCCTCTTTTTATATCCATTTACATATTCATTTGTGTTGCTCGGATCCCTGTGTTTTACGGTCTTGTTTGTGTGTGGTCATCCAACAGTGATAACCACACCATCTGCTATGAACGTGACAGATGTCCGTCCTAAGTCGGCACCGGTTGCCTATTGGTCTCCTTGCTTTATGTGTGGTCTTTTATGTTTAATGTTTCTATGGTGCGAGTTGGTGTTCCTTGTCCTTTTTGCGTCTCTTCCTGTGGGTGTATGTTCTGTGTTCTTTGCATTGGGTGTTTTGGGCTTTTGATGTGGGTGCTGCAACCTAGTGTTGTTGGATATCCCCTCCTACGATGCATATAGGAAGTGAAAAGTTGTTGCAAAGGCAAGTTAGTTTATCATGTGAATTGTGAACTTAACCTTTGACCTCGAATAGAGGTCATGTCACATCCTTGAATCCCAAGCAACATTTTAAAGGTAAGGTTGCATCCATCTAGTGCACCTAATTCATGACCTTTGACCATAGTTAAAGTTCTGTGGAATCCATTCAAAGGTAAAGATAATGCTATATTACCTATCAAATGTGTCGTGACCCTGGTATATGGTCATGCTCCCTCTGAAACAGTCTGAATCTTAAGACAATCTTAAGACAATCAATCAGTGAAAGGAAAAGGTACTTAGTTACCTTGTCATATTGGACCTTAATTCAATAAAATGTTATGATCGCTGAGCGATATAGTCCCCTACCGGCGGCATATATTTATGCCCTGCAACTCTGCCTATGAATTACTCTTCAATTAAACATGAATGAGTTTTAATTAAACTTACTGCTCAGTTCTGAGGTTTTATCTGCTTTAGCTTTATCGATTCGAAAAAGAGGTCAAACGTGACGAAAGTTGAACTTGCTCTGTAAGTATCCAAGACTAAGCTGAGTATCAAATTTTACCTGAATATCTCTATTTGTTGCAGAAAAAAGGTCTAGAAAACTGACAAAAACTGAATTTTCCAAGTCATCAAGGGGCATAACTCCTCGAAAAATAGGTCAAGCGTGACGAAAGTCAAACTTGCTCTGTAACTATCCAAGACCAAGCTGTGTATCAAATTTCATCTGAATATCTCCATCCGTTGCAGAAAAAAGTCCAGAAAACTGACAAAAACTTAATTTTCTAAGTCATCAAGGGGCATAACTCCTCAAAAAATAGGTCAAACGTGACGAAAGTCAAACTTGCTCTGTAACTATACAAGATCAAGCTGTTTATCAAATTTCATCTGAATATCTCCATCCGTTGCAGAAAAAAGTCCGGAAAACTGACAAAAACTGAATTTTCCAAGTCATAAAGGTTCATAACTCCTGAAAAAATAGGTCAAGCGTGACGAAAGTTGAACTTGCTCTGTAACTATCCAAGACCAAGCTGTGTATCAAATTTCATCTGAATATCTCCATCCCTTGCAGAAAAAAGTCCGGAAAACTGACAAAAACTGAATTTTCCAAGTCATCAAGGGGCATAACTCCTCAAAAAATAAGTCAAGCGTGACAAAAGTTAAACTTGCTCTGTAACTATCCAAGACCAAGCTGTGTATCAAATTTCATCTGAATATCTCCATCCGTTGCAGAAAAAAGTCCGGAAAACTGATATTCGGACAGACGGAGGGACAGACGGACGGACGGACGGACGGATGGACGGACAGACAGACCGAGAGGAAACTAAGAGTCCCCTTCGGCGTTGCCGGTAGGGGACTAATAAGGTTCTTTCTTACCCTCTGGTTCATTAGACATTCATATAATGTGACAGTCATGATATGATTCGAAAAATTGTTACAATGGTCGAGGTATCATCTGTATTCCATCTTCGAGATATATTTAACCAACAGTGACCTTGACCTACGACCAAAGAACAATACAATTCCTTGGCTCTTCATAATTAACCATTACATGTTTGAAAATTTGGTTTGGATAATTGAAAAGGTAGTTGATCTATAATCTGAGGACCATAGGGTATTTTTCTGATTACTGACCTTGGTAATTTTCATGGTGGAAGCATAAAAATACACTGACCTTTAGGTGGCTCTATTTCTTAATCTACTTGTGATTTACCCTTTTTTGTAACTGATTTGTAGAATGTTTGCTCTGGGGATAAAATAAGCATGAAAAGAATATGGCTTTCCATAATTTATAATGAGATAAATCATTATACATGTATTTCATAAACCCTCTGCAAATTAGCCAAATCTGGCCAATTGTTTCTGTAGGTAATACAATTTCTGTACGCTAGAATGAACAATTTAAGGTGTTAACATTCTAAGAATAATCATAATGCAAAATATTTTTGGAAATAAAGCCAATCCAGAGATATAAATATATGATAGTCATTTCATGTATATCAGAAATTATAGTACAATACTTTTCAAATATTGAGTTCCGAAGGCTCAACATTGAGACTAGATAATACATATAATATGATATAAAAGCGAAACATGTCAAAGATTCATCTATGTATAATCATTGAAAAAAGATTAAGAAATGCTCATGTTCCCACTTATGAGCATTCATCATGAAACCACAAATCATATTTTGTTTCATTGCATGTCAGGTTTAACATAAGCTTTTTATTTATGGAAAGGAAAACATTGTAAAAGTTGTTATTTAGGAGATATGAGCATCTGAGACCTGAGGGATGCTCTACTTTAAGTACCAATTTTTTCCAGATGTCAAAGGGATACAAATTCCATCAAATGTTCCCGATACTTTCTAAGCTATGTTTGAAAGTAACATTTCCTCATCATCTATCATGTACAGATGTATGTGTGTCATCTAATTTGACTATTCAAGACATTTTGAATATCTTGTCATATTTTAATTGCAAATAAGCTTAAAATGCATCAAATATGTGAAGTGCCCAGTTGCAAAACTTGAATGTAAGTTTAAATATGCAGACTTAAAATATGAATGAATTGTATAACTATATGGTCTCAACAGATGGGAAACATAATTACTAGCACACATTCATATATAATTCAGAACCTATTTATAATTACCCCGAGTCCTATGAATTTGACCTTTAACCTTTTGACCCCAAAAGTCAATAGGGGTCATCCTTGATTCATGGAAAACATTTCTGGCAAGTTTTATGATTAAATGTGCATTCAGACCTGCCTATCTGTTTTTTAACATAAGTATACCATTTTCTTCACAAAAGTGTAAATTTGGGGACTAACACGTGATTTAAAAAAAATGCAATTTTAAGATAAAACATCATCTTTTGCCTGCTTCTACAATGTTTCAACTTTTAAGAATTCATGCGCTTGCCTAATGATATGGAATTTGGATAATAAATTTGTGCAATCAAGCACTCAAAAATCGAAAACGTCAATTTGATCAAAAGTAAGCTTTATATACACTGTAAAATGGATTAGCAAAAGCATAGGGCGTAATTAAAGGTCGAAAATTGTAAAAAATACGTCAAAATTGTAAAAGTAGGTAGGTTTGTGTATCACAGGCTCAAATATCATGAATGTGGTCCAGAATCATCAGTCCTATGACCCTGACCTTTTGACCCAAAAATCCATATGGGTCATCTTTGATTCACAGAAAAACATTTCTGTCAAGTTTCATGATCACAGGTGCAATACAGGCTCTAATATGGTCCTGAAACCATTTTCAGTCATCTGAATCCTAGCTATGACCTACACCTTTGACCTATTTACCCCAAAATAAATAATGGGAAACATTTCTGGCACGTAACCATTTTCAATCATCAGAGTCCTATGTCAGTATAACCTTGACCTTTGGATCCCAAAATCAATAAGGGTCATCCTTGATTCATGGGAAACATTTCTGGCAAATTTCATGATCATACATGCAGTACATGCTCAGACATTGTCTGGAAACCATTTCAATCATCAGAGTGATATGACCTTTGGACCTCAAAATCAAAAGGGGTAATCCTTGATTCATGGGAGAAAAATTCTGGCAAGTTCCATGATATAGGTGCTATACAGACTCTAATATGGTGCGAAAAACATTTTCAACCATCAGTGTTAGCTGTGACCTTGTCCTTTGGACCCCATACCAATAGGGGTCATCCTTGACTCATGGTAAGTGTATGAAGTTTCATTGCACTAGCATATATCATACTTCACTTATCGTCTGGAAATCAATTGTTGACGCCTGCCCGTCCACCCAGAAACGCCCGCCCGCCCACCTCACATCAAATTAAGAGCCGAGTTTTGCAACTCGGCTTACAAATTCTAGTATCAATTGTTGACACCCGCCAAGACACCCATCTTGAGACTCCCGCCCGCCTGTCTCACATTGCAACTCGGCTAACAAATTCTAGTATCAAAAGTGATTGTACAATATGAACATGATGAATGTAAGTGCTTGTACAATATGAACATGATGAATGTAAGTGACTGTACAATATGAACATGATGAATGTAAGTGACTGTACAATATGAACATGATGAATGTAAGCGTGTACAATATGAACATGATAAATGTAAATGTGTACAATATGAACATAATGTATGGAAGTGTGTATCAAAGCACTTCTAATCCCTGATAGGTTTCACAGAAACTTTGCGTTGTTTAACAAAATCTTGGAGGAGTCCTGTATTCAACCTTGATTTAAGTCTATCTAACAAATTAACAGGACTCTCCTCATTGTCACACATTCTATCAGCATGATGGCTTTCTTCACATTTACTGTCATTTACTGTTACTTCAAGCTTAGAGCCACTTGAGGTAGATCCATCTACAATTTTTCTAGCTAATGAAATGACACTAGCTCTAACAGATTCGTCTTCACTGTTGACTGTTTGTCAAGCTTAACGTTGAGTATCTGATTGAATAGGTCCCTCTTTAGGCACTGCTGTTTCAGAAAATGACAGATCCTGTACCAAGCTGGATAATTCATGTATTTGAGATTGCGTCACAGTTTTCTGAGTAGCACTTACGAGATGCAGAATCTGAACAAAATGATAATTTGCAAACGTCACTACTGTCAAATTTTGGACTGGCACTGAGGATGACCAACATTTGGTTGACTCGGTGAAGAGAAGTCATCGACTGTGGAGCTAACTCCTAATGAGCTCTTTGTAGAAATGTTACTTAAAAACGGACTTGCACCAGTTGATGAATTCATATTACAGAGCATTCACTTGGCACGAATGGGCTTCCATAGACACTATTTTCATCTGCCATCAGACTCAGCAGTACGCTATGCTGACTAAAGTTCTGAAGTAAAGATGCACTGATGTTAAAATTCCCATATTCTAATGCAAAACTAGAACCAACAGAGCGGGTAGAGTTCATAGACTGATTGACAGACTTTTTAAGGCGACTGCTCAGTAAGCTTTTATCAACAGAAGCTGGAGTAAAAGGAGAGATATTCAGTCTATTCGCTGATGGAAGATGCCTTTGTCTGTGGCTATCTATGTATGCAGACTCCTTCAAGTTACTACACTTCAAATCATGCGCACTAAGAGATTTTGTCCTATCTTTAGAACTGCCTATATATTCCTTCTGACATGAAGAAGGCAAATGTCCTGTAAGATTCAGCTCAATATCAGGTAGTTTCCCAAAGCCACTCCTGTTACTTTGATCACTTTGACTAAGTCCTTCCAGTTTTGGGGTCGAGACTGATGTAAAATTCATCCTTGCTATGTGGGTAAAGTCTGTGACTTTAGTTGCATCCATGCCAGAAAAAGGAGAAAAGACAACACTATTTGGTGACGAGGACAAAGTTCGTTCTTGAACATGTTGAAAGGGCCGCCTGACATTTGCAGAAATCTTCTCAGTTTCATATTTCGTAGGACTAAATGCAGAAGTTTGTGAAAGTTTGAGCACGCCTGCATTATTATCACAATGCCTTTGATGAGAGGATGCATCTGTATTGGCGACATTTTCTTTGTAAGAGGTAGACTTTTGGTCCATTTTCGCTTTCCTCTTCTTTACTTCACTATATTCAGTTGTTGGTACTTCCTTCTTCATACAAATACCTTCTATATTTGAGACAGACTTCCCATTAGATTTAGATGACAAGCTTGAACTTCTTATAATATTTGTACTCTGCACAGTACTTTTATGAACAATGTTTTTCCCGCTATTTGATGAATTAGTTTTCATTCGTTGTTGTAGTCGCTGTGATAATGGTATGTATTCCTGATCTGATTCGGAGTCTACCTCTGCTACTTCTGTATAACGATAATCATTTCCCACTTTTCCTGCACATTCTTTTGTTGCGTTCAAACTTTCAGCAGATTCTGTACCTACATTACTAGGTCCAAGCACTGACATCAAGATGTCATCGTCATCTATATCATCGTGATAATAGTTCTCTCCAGTGCACTTATATTCAATGTCACTTGTAAGCAAACAACTAGTAGTTCCTGAAGTTTCTGTTTTATACACCACGTCTTTATCTGTATCACAAGCAGTCAAATCAATGCTGTCATATTCCTCACTCTGTGATATCATTCTTTCTCTTTCTGGTGACTGAGATTCACACACGGTTTTCAAGCCACAGGATTCAGATTTGTCTTTAATATTAAGTTCAGTCAGTTTGTTTGTAACACTTCCCACTGGATCTACATTTTCTAAGTTCTGGTTTTCTTTGTCCATGCGTTTCTTCTGTTTTCTCTTCCCTAAAAATGCAGATAGAATACTACAGATTACAAAACAAAATACATTAAAATTTCCACAAGTATGCATAGAACATGAGACTTTCAAATATTGCATTATTTTCTGGCTGAAAGGATATAGACAGAAAATAGATGTAAAAAAAAACAACATATGTTTGTGAAACACAAATGCCCCTGTTGGCAGCTTTGTTGTAGTCGATTTGACAGCCTTATATAACATGTGGCCGACCTAGAAATGTCCTTTCCTATGAACTTTTTTTGATGATTCTTATCATTGGGATAGTACTGAACGATTCTAGCTTGGTTGCCACTCTGGCAACCTTGGGCAACTCTTTTTATCGCCGGAAATTCAAAATGGCCGCCAAATGCCTCCCACAAATCGATGAAATTAAATTCTTTCTTTAAATATTAAGTGTGGCACATCAAATCAGGGGTTTTGAGAGTCAACAAACCCATTTCCAGTGTCATTTTTACAATTTGAGTTCATTCAGGACTACAAATTCAAGATGGCCGCCAAATATCAATCTCATTATGGTACAATGTGAATATTTCAATAAAACGTTTGTGTAACACATCTTATTTGTAGTTGCATTGGTCCTAGAATGCATTTATTTTTCTGTTTTGGTTGTTTTCAGCTGACACATGTTTCTGGGACAACTCTGCTTATCGGGGGAAATTCAAAATTGCCGCCAAATGCCTTCGACCAATAGGTGAAATTTAATTCTTTCTTTAAATATTAAGTGTGACACATCAAATCAGAGGTTTTGAAGGTCAACAAACTCATTTCCAATGTGTTCTTGACATTTTGGGCTTATTCTAGGCTAGAAATTCAAGATGGCCGCCAAATTTCAACCTCATTATGGTACAATGTGTAGATTTCAATAAAAAAAAAGTCATGTTACACATCTTATTTGTAGTTACAATGTTCCTTGAATACATTTATTTTGCTGTTTTGGTTGTTTCCAGTTCACACATACTTGTAGGACAACTTTTTTCATCAAGGGAAATTCAAAATAGCCGCCAAATCGTCCACTATCACTAAGTAAAATGTAAAAAGAAATAGCACAAGCTCTTATTTCATAAGACTTACTATGTAATGAAAAATGAATAAGAGTGACATATAAGATTGGATGGTTTCAGCTTTAACAGACTAGGATTCGTCAAAATGTAATGCAAAGATAAACATGTCATTTGTTTGATTAGAATGGTACTCGAAAGACAAAAATAAAGTTTCCCTATTGATCATGTTGATATAAGACCAGTTTGTTTGACACAGGGGATTCTAGAGTAAGCAAGTAAACTCGAGGTAACTTGACTATCTTGGCTCTTTGACCAACATGGCAATTTCTTTGCTTGCATGGCTTGTATAGCTTTTTTTCCAATTGGCAAGAATTATGCAAAAGAAAGTGTTTGATGTTTTTTTATAACAGTCCCCCGGTGTAATTTATGTTGAGCTGAGCTATCTACAATATTTATGTATAACATTAATGATGACATGTACCATTTTGCAATGAAATTCTGAACCTTGCATCTCTATCCTAGCTATTTATACTTAAAATGGAACTTTGTAAGAATAGAATGTCTTCAAATTTGGCAAAACAGCATTAATTATATGTGCTTCTTTGAATCATTTTGGCTGGAAGTACCACTAATGAGCATTCGTTGTCCGAATCATGCATGTCTGGTGCATAGAATGTATTCTTCTATTTAAAGAAGGCTGCCCAATAGTAACAGGGTTAGCACTTGCCTTTTTCTTCATAAGGACGGTTAAGTTTGTAAATGTACAGGCCTTTCAAAATTTTATCTGCTATCATTACATCTTTGGATAATTTTAACTTCTGGTCGGGGATTTCGTCAGTTTTTCTCTACAGTGATTCAAAATTAAATCTGAGGAATCTTCAACTGTGGTAAGATGAAATGGTACTACGTATGTTTTGGCATGTAAAACTCAAGTGGTTGAAATCTATCTTGAAAGCAATTGTCTTGGATATCAGTGTTCCGTAGAGTTTGAAGGTTGTTTCTATATCATATATCTTAAACAGGTTTTCATTCTAAATGTTTTCTTACAACAAAGAGTATTTGGTTGAAGAGTAAGACGTAGTCAGTGTGACAAGCTTGAAATGAATCTTAGAACAGAACAGGAGCATAAGTCAAAAGAACAGTGACAGGGAAAACAATCTATGTCAAGAATACAGGTCATGCAGAAATCCTGAAAGAACTTTGCTCCTTTGAATTCCTTTTGCAGACTTTCAAATAGGACAATCAATTAAGTATTTGACATGATATTTTGACAATCTATAGCCCTATGATGTAGATTCTTGCTTCAGGTCGACTTTTATCCCCCTTTTTTAAAATATACAATATTTGCAATTTATTTTTATCTTTATGATAAAAAAAAATTCTTCTCTTTTACGGTTTGAGAATGTGCAATCTATGTAAAAAGTGCATGTGTAAGCTTATTTCGACAAAAGGAAATTACACGTGGATTATACCACCTTTGGGATAACAAATAATAATTCATTAGCATCATTTTAGAGCAGATAAATTTACAGCATGGACCAGACATGCACGTTTCAGGTAATAAACACTCGACATTTAATGAGATGTACCACAGTTATTCGTAACGAAATGGGAATACTGAAGTGAAGGAGTCATTTTATGTTTAGCCTTTAATGAACTAATAAGCAAAATGACACCAGATATGGATTTCTTGGCCCTTAAAAGCCCTGATTAGATGTGCTATACTTAATATATCAAGTAATTATTACATTTTACACAGTATTAGAAGACTATTTGGTGGCCATTTTGAATTTCCCATGATAAGCAGAGTTGTCCCAGAAGCATGTGTTAACTAAAAACAACCAAAACAGCAAAATAAATGCTTTCTAGGACCATTGCACATACAAATAAGATGTGTTACACGAACGTTTTATTGAAATATTCACATTGTACTATAATGAGGTTGAACTTTGGAGGCCATCTTGAATTTTAGTCCTGAATGAACTCAAATTGTAAAAATGACATCGGAAATTGGTTTGTTGACCCTCAAAACCCCTGATTTGATGTGCCACACTTGCTATTTAAAGAAAGAATTTCATTTCATCTATTGGTGGGAGGCATTTGTTGGCCATTTTGGATTTCCGGCGATAAAAAGAGTTGCCCAAGGTTGCCAGAGTGCCAACCAAGCTAGAATCGTTCAGTACTATCCCATAGATAAGAATCATCAAAAAAAGTTCATAGGAAAGGACATTTCTAGGTTCTGAAATTTTCAAACCGACTATTGGTAAAACAGCTGAAATGTAGTTCACATTTTGAGGTCAAAGTCACAAGGTCAAATTTGGTATCCATGGAAAGTTCTTGCCACAAGAAATTAATATGTGAAGTATGAAAGGCCTATCACTTGGCATTCAAGAGTTATGGCTTAAGTTTAGATTTTCAAAGTAAGTCAGACTCTAAGGTGAAGGTCAGAAGGTCAAAATTTTAATATCCTTGGAAAGGCCTTGTCACGAGGAATACATAAGTGAAATATGAAAGCCCTATCACTGACCATTCAAAAATTACTGCCAATGTTAAAGTTTTTCAAAAGTAGGTCAAACTTTAAGGTCAGTGTCACAAGGTCTTAAATTATGGTATCTATGGAAAGGTCTTGTCACAAGGAATACATATATAAAATATGAAAGCCCTATCATTTACCATTCAAAACTTATGGCCAAGGTTTAAAATTTTTCAAAAGTAGGTCAAACTCCAAGGTCAAGGACAGAAGGTCAAACATTTGGTATTCATGGAAAAATCTTGTCACAAGAATACACATTTGAAATATAAAAGCCCTGTCACTAACCATTCAAAATTATGGCCAGGGTTAGAGTTTTTCAAAAGTAAGTCAAACTCCAAGGTCAAGATCATAAGATCAAATATGTTGGTATCCATGGAAAGGTCTAGTCACAAGAAATACACATGTGTAATATGAAAGCCCTATCACTTACCATTCAAAAGTTATGGCCAAGGTTAAAGTTTTTGCGGACAAACAGATAAACAGACAGACAGACAGACGGACAGACCAAAAACTATATGCCCCCAAATCTCAGATTACAGGGGCATAAAAATAATTGATCCTCTGAACTTTGTCATTAAAATGAAAAGTGTAGGCATCAAGATTGCACAATTGTGTAAGATAGAAGAGCAGCAATCTAATAGCTTCAGTGATTATTTTCTTAGTGAGCATAAGTATCATAAATGACTTAAACAGGGGCAAAACTATCATAAAATACAGAACCTATAATGATAAACCAGGGGCGAAACTATCATAAAATACAGAATCTAGAATGATAAACCAGGGGCAAAACTATCATAAAATACAGAACCTATAATGATAAAACAGGGGCGAAACTATCATAAAATACAAAACCTATAATGATAAACCAGGGGCGAAACTATCATAAAATACAGAACCTATAATGATAAAACAAGGGCGAAACTATCATAAAATACAGAACCTAAAATGATAAAACATAAAATACAGAACCTATAATGATAAAACAGGGGCAAAACTATTCTCTAAGTCGGCGTGATTTCACACAAAGTTTCAATTAGAGATAAGCACAGAGAAGTTCCGAAAATAGTTGGGGGATAAACTTGGTGTTTATCATAGAGCATAGTGTATGGAAATTGCATCATATCTAGAATCTAACGTTTATATCAAGAATAAAACTACTAGAATTCATTGAAGGAACCATTGTTAAATTAGCTCTTAGCTCCTCAAATCCCAATATAAAACGAGATTTGAAGAAGGAACAAAAACAAGAGCCCCAGGGGGCACAACGCTCACCTGATACCCATGCACGCTCTAACTGACATACTGACATTGAATACTGATAGTGCCAGTACCAGGATTTTAGCCCACAACCTTTCTAAAAAGATTTTTGCCGGATGCAGAGAAGTGTTTTTTTCAGACAACCTTTAAAAGTACAAAAAAGAAAAAAATAGTCACATTTCAAAACAATAACTTTTTTACTGATTTGAAAAAAAATGGATAAAGTGGTCCAACATCATATGCCCAGCTAGTATAGTTCAATTATGCAACATCAAAAATAAAATCATATTGTAAAATTCCACATAAATGTGCAGCAGAAAAAGAATAAAACAATGAAATGATTTCACAAATTAAGTTTATTTAAAATTGAACACAAAACCTTTCATTATTGATAGCTAGCATGCCAGAAATTATAAAGCCTGTGTTTGTGAAATGAGAATGCCCCCGGCGGCATCTTTGTTAGTATAAACACCATTTTCTGTTAAGTATGTGAGAAGTCAGGGTCAGCGTAATATTGGTATCAATGGAAAGATCTTGTCACAAGGAATACACATGTACAATATGAAAGCCCTATCACTATAACCATTCAATAGTTATGCCCAATGTTAAAGTTTTTGAGAAGTACGTGAAAGGTCAAGGTTATGGTCATGAGGTCAAAAATTTTGGTAAATACACATGTGAAATATGAAACCTCTATCACCAGCTTCCATTCAAAAGTTATGCCCAATGTTAAAGTTTTTCGGAAAACAGACAGACAAACAGACAGACGGACAGGCCAAAACTTTATGCTCCCGAATCTTTTATTCCAGGGGCATAAAAAACAGATTTTTCGGTTTTGCCTTTATTCACTGAAATCTATGAATTATGCTTTTGAATAGTATTGATTTCATCTCAAATACATGAAACGTACAGTTAAAATCGTTTTGATCCAATATTCATCAATTCAAGTGAGTTGTGCAGAAATTGTGCCAGTTTGTTTTCCAAAAAAGCAGTGTATGTTGTATCAAACCTCATGACCCAGTGAAGCCACTTGAACAAATAATTTTCAGTAAATATGCTGAAATGCGACGCTTCTTGCCTATGCATATTTCAACAGGCGAGAAGGAGCGTCGCATTTCAGCATACGCTGTTCAACAACTCAAGTGGTTTCTCTAAGGTTTCGCAGTTTGAAACAAATTAAAAGGCCCATGAAATTGTTAAGCTTGTCCAACTAGCAGACCTACGACATCGTTATTTACTGTTAACTAATTGTTTTACCTCATCATAGGTCTGTTACACGGACAAGTTGTTAGCGGAGAGAGTTCATGAAATGTATCGGTTGCATTGGATTTGCCGACAAGAAGTTATTTGGTCCGATAAAAACTCATTATGTATCTATTATTTGAACAGATAAAAATTCCCAAATGTCTTAACACAGGATCCTGTCGTTTTATGAGAGAAAATGTTTTATTATTCACAACCTCAGGCCTCTGTGTTCCTCTTAGAAATATTATACATACAAGATGACGAACACAGTGGCTTAAGGTTGTGAATAATAATTTATTTTCTCTATTAAAACAACAGCTTCTGTGGTCCAACATTTCATTGGAAGATTTCAGGAACTCTGAACGGAATTATTTATTTTCAAGAATTTCAGATATTAAATGTCCTATGCATTCTCAAAATCCAGAGGAAGAGATTACTCATTAGACGTTTCTTCAAGAAATCAGTCCGTAAATTACAGTACTTCATCTAAGAGAGTCTAAGACAGAGGAAATTCGAGCAAACTTTATACATGATAACAAGTATATGCAAGTGTTCCAAGTACATGAATGATAACCATTATGAAAGTGTTCCAAGTATAAAAATCTATTCCATTTGCACTGTATCTCCTGAAATATGTACTGCAGTTTGTATTGCAATGAAGCGCCTAGCGGAATACGATGCGCCTTGGGGACGAAGATGAATTAATGCATATCTAGGTCATTGTCCTGTCAAATAGTTCCGATTATTTTCTTATTATTTTCAACAATTGGTGGAAAATACACACAATGTTTACCTTGAATTGTCTTCCCGTGATTGTTTACTAGATAGATGAAATAAAATTTTGAATATAGTTTTAAAGTGTGTGAGACATCTACATGTGTGGAAGAATACGTGTGAAAATGGGTCCTCAGATCATAAAATTCGAATAATTCCGGTCCGGAACCAGGTGCATGGCTTTGGAAAAATATTTAAAAAGTTGTGTACTTTTAATCTTTACGGCATTTTTTTTTTGTGATTCAAATAAAATTTCTTCATTCAAAAGTAGTATCAATGTGTATAACCCGGTGAGATTTGAGAATTTTTCTCCTATTTTTGGTAAGAAAACATACATTATACCTATGTACAATCTTAAAAAATATTCCTTAAAAATCCAAAAGTGGATATCTGGACAAAATTCTTTCACTTGTAGGGTACCATGCATGAGTACCTCATACCTACAAATTGTCATGACAATCTGAAGAGTGGTTATAGAAAAGAAGCAGAAAATGTATGAAAATCACCCCCCCCCCTTCCTTTTTACATAAGAAAAAATTCATAAAAAATCAAAAAAATAAAATTTAAGCATAAAATACATATCAAAGCATTAAGTAAGTTAAATATGATAAATATGTAGTAAATGAGTGTGTAAAATCATACACTTATTGAGTTATTTAAAGAAAAAGTGCAAAAATGTGCATTTCTGACTAAGTCCGAAAAGACGTCAAAAACGCGTCAAAAATTAGTTATCGGATTTTAACGAAATGAACAAACTTGAATCATACATCCTTCTAGATGACATAGATACAATTAGTTTTTCACTTGTAGGGTACCATGCATGAGTACCTCATACCTACAAATTGTCATGACAATCTGAAGAGTGGTTATAGAAAAGAAGCAGAAAATGTATGAAAATCACCCACCCCCCCCCCTTCCTTTTTACATAAGAAAAAATTCATAAAAAATCAAAAAAATAAAATTTAAGCATAAAATACATATCAAAGCATTAAGTAAGTTAAATATGATAAATATGTAGTAAATGAGTGTGTAAAATCATACACTTATTGAGTTAATTTAAAGAAAAAGTGCAAAAATGTGCATTTCTGACTAAGTCCGAAAAGACGTCAAAAACGCGTCAAAAATTAGTTATCGGATTTTAACGAAATGAACAAACTTGAATAATACATCCTTCTAGATCACATAGATACAATTAGTTTTTCAATCCATTTAGTGGAACTGGAGAAGAAGATTTTTGAAGAGGGGTACCCTCCGGGGCCTATTTGACCCCGCCCTGGATCCACCCCTGAAGGGATCGAGCCGAAATGAACAAACTTGGTAGAGGACCTTTAGTACTTCATGCATACCAAGTTTCATCAAACATAAGCATAAAATACATATCAAAGCATTAAGTAAGTTAAATATGATAAATATGTAGTAAATGAGTGTGTAAAATCATACACTTATTGAGTTATTTAAAGAAAAAGTGCAAAAATGTGCATTTCTGACTAAGTCCGAAAAGACGTCAAAAACGCGTCAAAAATTAGTTATCGGATTTTAACGAAATGAACAAACTTGAATCATACATCCTTCTAGATGACATAGATACAATTAGTTTTTCAATCCATTTAGTGGAACTGGAGAAGAAGATTTTTGAAGAGGGGTACCCTCCGGGGCCTATTTGACCCCGCCCTGGATCCACCCCTGAAGGGATCGAGCCGAAATGAACAAACTTGGTAGAGGACCTTTAGTACTTCATGCATATCAAGTTTCATCAAAATCCCTTCAGCCGTTCTTGAGAAGAAGTTGAAAATGTTAAAAGTTTACGACGGACGGACGCCGGACGACACACTATGACAATAGCTCACTTGAGCCTTTGGCTCAGGTGAGCTAAAAAGGGAAAAAAAATTTTGTTGGGGTCCCGCCGGGGTTTGAAGCCACTCCCCATGGGTCCATTGGGCATGGAAAACATACATAATACCTATGTACAATCTTAAAAAATATTCCTTAAAAATCCAAAAGTGGATATCTGGACAAAATTCTTTCACTTGTAGGGTACCATGCATGAGTACCTCATACCTACAAATTGTCATGACAATCTGAAGAGTGGTTATAGAAAAGAAGCAGAAAATGTATGAAAATCACCCCCCCCCCCCTTCCTTTTTACATAAGAAAAAATTCATAAAAAATCAAAAAAATAAAATTTAAGCATAAAATACATATCAAAGCATTAAGTAAGTTAAATATGATAAATATGTAGTAAATGAGTGTATAAAATCATACACTTATTGAGTTATTTAAAGAAAAAGTGCAAAAATGTGCATTTCTGACTAAGTCCGAAAAGACGTCAAAAACGCGTCAAAAATTAGTTATCGGATTTTAACGAAATGAACAAACTTGAATCATACATCCTTCTAGATGACATAGATACAATTAGTTTTTCAATCCATTTAGTGGAACTGGAGAAGAAGATTTTTGAAGAGGGGTACCCTCCGGGGCCTATTTGACCCCGCCCTGGATCCACCCCTGAAGGGATCGAGCCGAAATGAACAAACTTGGTAGAGGACCTTTAGTACTTCATGCATACCAAGTTTCATCAAAATCCCTTCAGCCGTTCTTGAGAAGAAGTTGAAAATGTTAAAAGTTTACGACGGACGGACGCCGGACGCCACACTATGACAATAGCTCACTTGAGCCTTTGGCTCAGGTGAGCTAAAAAGGGAAAAAAAATTTTGTTGGGGTCCCGCCGGGGTTTGAAGCCACTCCCCATGGGTCCATTGGGCATGGAAAACATACATTATACCTATGTACAATCTTAAAAAATATTCCTTAAAAATCCAAAAGTGGATATCTGGACAAAATTCTTTCACTTGTAGGGTACCATGCATGAGTACCTCATACCTACAAATTGTCATGACAATCTGAAGAGTGGTTATAGAAAAGAAGCAGAAAATGTATGAAAATCACCCCCCCCCCCCTTCCTTTTTACATAAGAAAAAATTCATAAAAAATCAAAAAAATAAAATTTAAGCATAAAATACATATCAAAGCATTAAGTAAGTTAAATATGATAAATATGTAGTAAATGAGTGTGTAAAATCATACACTTATTGAGTTATTTAAAGAAAAAGTGCAAAAATGTGCATTTCTGACTAAGTCCGAAAAGACGTCAAAAACGCGTCAAAAATTAGTTATCGGATTTTAACGAAATGAACAAACTTGAATCATACATCCTTCTAGATGACATAGATACAATTAGTTTTTCAATCCATTTAGTGGAACTGGAGAAGAAGATTTTTGAAGAGGGGTACCCTCCGGGGCCTATTTGACCCCGCCCTGGATCCACCCCTGAAGGGATCGAGCCGAAATGAAGTGACTTGGTAGAGGACCTTTAGTACTTCATGCATACCAAGTTTCATCAAAATCCCTTCAGCCGTTCTTGAGAAGAAGTTGAAAATGTTAAAAGTTTACGACGGACGGACGCCGGACGCCGGACGCCACACTATGACAATAGCTCACTTGAGCCTTTGGCTCAGGTGAGCTAAAAAGGGAAAAAAAATTTTGTTGGGGTCCCGCCGGGGTTTGAAGCCACTCCCCATGGGTCCATTGGGCATGGAAAACATACATTATACCTATGTACAATCTTAAAAAATATTCCTTAAAAATCCAAAAGTGGATATCTGGACAAAATTCTTTCACTTGTAGGGTACCATGCATGAGTACCTCATACCTACAAATTGTCATGACAATCTGAAGAGTGATTATAGAAAAGAAGCAGAAAATAAATGAAAATCAACCCCCCCCCCCCCCTTCCTTTTTACATAAGAAAAAATTCATAAAAAATCAAAAAAATAAAATTTAAGCATAAAATACATATCAAAGCATTAAGTAAGTTAAATATGATAAATATGTAGTAAATGAGTGTGTAAAATCATACACTTATTGAGTTATTTAAAGAAAAAGTGCAAAAATGTGCATTTCTGACTAAGTCCGAAAAGATGTCAAAAACGCGTCAAAAATTAGTTATCGGATTTTAACGAAATGAACAAACTTGAATCATACATCCTTCTAGATGACATAGATACAATTAGTTTTTCAATCCATTTAGTGGAACTGGAGAAGAAGATTTTTGAAGAGGGGTACCCTCCGGGGCCTATTTGACCCCGCCCTGGATCCACCCCTGAAGGGATCGAGCCGAAATGAACAAACTTGGTAGAGGACCTTTAGTACTTCATGCATACCAAGTTTCATCAAAATCCCTTCAGCCATTCTTGAGAAGAAGTTGAAAATGTTAAAAGTTTACGACGGACGGACGACGGACGCCGGACGCCACACTATGACAATAGCTCACTTGAGCCTTTGGCTCAGGTGAGCTAAAAAGGGAAAAAAAATTTTGTTGGGGTCCCGCCGGGGTTTGAAGCCACTCCCCATGGGTCCATTGGGCATGGAAAACATACATTATACCTATGTACAATCTTAAAAAATATTCCTTAAAAATCCAAAAGTGGATATCTGGACAAAATTCTTTCACTTGTAGGGTACCATGCATGAGTACCTCATACCTACAAATTGTCATGACAATCTGAAGAGTGGTTATAGAAAAGAAGCAGAAAATGTATGAAAATCCCCCCCCCCCCCCTTCCTTTTTACATAAGAAAAAATTCATAAAAAATCAAAAAAATAAAATTTAAGCATAAAATACATATCAAAGCATTAAGTAAGTTAAATATGATAAATATGTAGTAAATGAGTGTGTAAAATCATACACTTATTGAGTTATTTAAAGAAAAAGTGCAAAAATGTGCATTTCTGACTAAGTCCGAAAAGACGTCAAAAACGCGTCAAAAATTAGTTATCGGATTTTAACGAAATGAACAAACTTGAATCATACATCCTTCTAGATGACATAGATACAATTAGTTTTTCAATCCATTTAGTGGAACTGGAGAAGAAGATTTTTGAAGAGGGGTACCCTCCGGGGCCTATTTGACCCCGCCCTGGATCCACCCCCGAAGGGATCGAGCCGAAATGAACAAACTTGGTAGAGGACCTTTAGTACTTCATGCATACCAAGTTTCATCAAAATCCCTTCAGCCGTTCTTGAGAAGAAGTTGAAAATGTTAAAAGTTTACGACGGACGGACGACGGACGACGGACGCCACACTATGACAATAGCTCACTTTAGCCTTTGGCTCAGGTGAGCTAAAAATCACGGATTTTTCATAGGGCACACTGAAAAATCTAGAGGCACATCCCCCTGTAAACATGGAGGAAATTTGGTCATGTGACCAGTCCGACTTCAAGAATCATAAAATACAGAACCTATAATGATAAAACGGGGTGAAACTATCATAAAATACAGAACCTATAATGATAAAACAGGGGTGAAACTATCATAAAGTACAGAACCTATGGCGATAAACCAGGGGTGAAACTATCATAATATAAAGAAGCTATAATGATAAAACAGGGGTGAAACTATCATAGAATACAGAACCTATAATGATAAACCAGGGGCAAAACTATCATAGAATACAGAACCTATAATGATTAACCAGGGGCGAAACTATCATAAAATACAGAACCTATAATGATAAACCAGGGGCGAAACTATCATAAAATACAGAACCTATAATGATAAAACAGGGGCGAAACTATCATAAAATACAGAACCTATAATGATAAAACAGGGGCTAAACTATCATAAAATACAGAACATATAATGATAAACCAGGGGCAAAACTATCATAAAATAAAGAACCTATAATGATACAATCAGGAGTTATTATAGGATAATAAAAATAGCACTGCAGCTAGAGATCTTCTTCAAGAACAACTAGATATTACTTGGAGGTTTTATCATAATTAGCGAATATTTGAAGGATTAAGTCTCAGCTGCTATGGTCATTAGATAAAGTCTATATGGATAATGATAAAAAGACATTTTGAATCACTTACCAGCTGGTTTCTTCTTTTTCTTGTTTTTCTCATTTTCATCCATCTCAAAGGCATGGACCATTTCAGGAAAACAAGAAGTGAACAGGCCTTGTTCCTCTAAAGTTGTATAAAACTGTTCTGTATCTCCATCAACTGGCTTTTGCTGGGGTTTTGTTCCTATCCAAAATGAAACCAATAACATTGATCGATAGTTCTATGATATTCATATCTTTATATCCAGCAAGTCAAAGTCAAAATTACATGTAAAATTGTTGAGTGCATGATTACTGTACATGAAAATGCCTTTATTTTGGCTAGGGTAATTTTTTGCGAAATGGGGTTAGTTTTGACAAAATCGGAAGTACTTGCTTAAGTCTAATAAACTGGTTGCATATATCACACAGGGTTTATTTTCATGATCATTATATAATCGCAAAAATTACCCCCAAATGAAAATTTCACCATTTAAAGTATTATATTATACTTTTTAAACAAGAGGCCCAAGGGGGTCACATCGCTCACCTGAGTTGCAAACAAAAGAATGATAGTGGACAATTTGTAGGAGGCCCTTGAGTACGAAAAACACAACCTTGGTACAGGACATTGAGTAATTGCATTCTGTAAGGTTTCGTGAAATTCTGTGCAGCTGTTACAGAGGAGAAGTTTATAAAATGTGTCAGCCAATCAGAGCCCTCCACAGCCATATTTGTGAACCGATGGGCACGAAAAACACAGGGCGGATTCCTTTGACCAACTCTGAGTACTCCGAACGAATGGAGCGATCCCGGGCAGTGATCTAGAGTAGCTATAGAGCTACTCCGTCTGCACCTGGTCAAGAGGTGGTGCAGCGAGAGTACTCTAGAAAGTGACGTCATCCAATATGGCTGAAAGACCAACATTTGTCTATCAATGATATGGCACACAAGGGTTTGTAACAGAGGAAATGAAGAACATCGAACTTTTTATGTAATAAATGTTTTAAAATTATTCTGTGTTGTCTTGTTTTTTTTTCTGTTGTTTTACTTCAACTCAAAATGTAGAAAACTCCGGCGTGTGCCCCTTTTTTCTACGATATCTTTTTTTCATAATGTCCCAGACAAGCCGGAAATTTCCTGCATTTTTGGCCCTTTTCACGTAAGGGAGCAACCATTTGATTTTTATGGGGGGGGCAGGAAGACTTTTACCAGCCGGAATTTTTTTTTCGGTCATTTTGATAGCCTGAAAAATATTTTTGATTATTATTTTTTTAATTTTCCAATGTTGAAAATTACTCTAAAGTTTAAATAATTCTGCGTGATTTAACATCAAACACAGAATGAGTCCATCTCTTGCCAGCAGATCACTTCATTTTAATTTCTTAAATGTCATTACCTAAATGTTACCTATCTATTCACTTTTAAAAATGATACTCAACAGAGACAGGCTATATGGTGCTAATGACTTTTGAATTTGATTAATTCACTCGAAATTGCATAAAGTGTGCTCCATTTTTATTTGTACTTTGTCACACAAAAAAAGTTTACTGGACATGTGGAAAGGTCGAAAGAGAGGGGGGGCAGTTTCATGATCCGGAAGATTTTCTTTATCAGCCCTTTATGGCAAGCCAATGTGGACAAAAATAGGTATTTTCTAATATTAGAAATTCATTTTCTAATGTTAAAAATTCCTTCTATTTTCAAATATTAGAAAATGATTTTCAAATATTAGAAAATGATTTTCAAATATTAGAAAATGATTTTCAAATATTAGAAAATGATTTTCAAATATTAGAAAATGATTTTCAAATATTAGAAAATGATTTTCAAATATTAGAAAATGATTTTCAAATATTAGAAAATGATTTTCAAATATTAGAAAATGATTTTCAAATATTAGAAAATGAATTTCTAATATTCGAAAAGGAATTTCTAATATTAGAAAAGGAATTTCTAATATTAGAAAATACCAATTTTTGTCCACATTGGCTTGCCATAGCCCTTTTGGCCGGAAATTTTATTTCTCTTAAATTTCGATCAGGAAAATTTTTGCAAAGTCTTCCCCCCCCCCCTAAAAATCAAATGGTTTCTCGCTAACTGCGGTCCAGTTGGTTTGTACGGCAAAATACATACTTTTCATACCTCAAAAACAATCATTCAGACGTTATGGTAATCGGTACTTGCCATAAAAAAAACGTTAGGCACGCTGTTATGTGAAAATAGCGAACTTGAAACAGTAAAAGGAAACAACACAGAATAATAATAAACATTTAATTTCATAAAAAGTCCGACGTCTGAATTTCTCCTGTTGTTTTGTTCTCAAACAAAAAGTTTAGGAAGAAAACCATCTCTTTAGCCGCCACCTTGCTACTCAGAAACTTTCTGTCCACTCCATTGACAACCCATTCTGGAGTACTCGGAGCATTACCCTAGAGTAGTTCAAAGGAATCCGCCCAAAAACTTGGTAGAGGCGCTTGAGTACTTGCTATCTGAAAAGTTTGTGAAATTATGTGTAGCGTTGCAGAGGAGAGCCCTTGGCCGCCATATTTGTTGACCGTTAAGCACGAAAAACACAAACTTGGTAGAGGACCTTGAGTACTTGCTTCCTGTAAGGTTTAATGAAATTCCATGCTGAGGTTGCGGAGGAGATGTCGAAAATATTAAAAGTTTACGCCGGACGGATGACGACGGAGGGACGACGGACAGCGGGCTATGACAATAGCTCACCTGAGCTTCGCTCAATTGAGCTAAAAATATTCAGGTTAAACTATGCTGTACAATTATAGACAAGTGGAAGACACTTCTTTTAATGTACCAATAAACCCTAAATCTCTAAAGGCGGTTTGGCCAGATTGTTAAAAGCTAGTTTTAGTTGATGTTTACTTATCTACCATATTGTGACTATATATGGAGTCTATCGATGAAATATTAAAGCAATGACCCTTCTTATTCAAGAGATATAGCTAATTTTAAGGTCAAATGAATGGTTCAAGGTCAGTCTCACTTGCAGGTATTTCAGTATAGAATCTTAATGTAAAATATGAAAGTAATTCTGCTCATGGTTCAAGAGATACAGTCATGTTTTAACTTTTGAAAAGTTTACCAAAATTAAAGGTCAAGGCCATTGGGTCAAAAGGCAGGTTTACATTAAAAAGTGTTGTTGTAAGGAATCTATGAGTGAAATATGGAAGCTCTATCCTGTAAAATGCTGATATTTCGTGTATAATAAAGACACGTCTGCTTGGTTCTGATACTACATTTATTCTGTTCTAAAATACATTCTCACGGTCAGACATTCCCATACAAATATATCAAGTAAAGTATAAACAGATGCTAGAGAAAGGCGAGTTAAAAGATAAACAGAGTCAAGAGAGTAGGGAGCGCTATGGCTCTTATCTGATGGACATTCATCACTTTGAAGTATTTTATGAATTACAGATTCTATGAACATTACATCCCTCCTTTTCTTTAAACTTGAATTATCACTATATTTAAAAAGTAATGTTTTATCAATTTTGAATAAAGATATATTTAGAGTTCATATAGTTATTTCGCTTAGACATAACAAACGTATATTGATAAAGCAAAGATAAAGATTAGAAAGCAATTAATACATATGCCCATTACTCATTCACACACTAAATTTTCGCACGTGCAAGCCAGAGGGTTATTATGCCTCTCGCACGACTTGCATTACGATGATATACCGGTCACTACATAATCATCGAGATATTTCGGTGGTGTAATTTGTTTACGCAAATTATAACGGCTAACAGGTGGTTCGTCTGGGGGATCAGACGGTTCCGTTATCTTGGTCATCTCGGGTTTCGGTACCTCTTTAAACGCACTTGAATTTCTGGTAATTGTTTTATCTTCATTTCCTGCTGTTATCATAGATCCCTTGTTTTCTATGATTTCTAGCGGCTTTTCGTTATACGGCGGTGACAGTTTGTTTTCTCTCTTTTGTTTAACAATTACGGTATCTCCTTTTTGTAGTTTCGACGGTTTTGCTTGGTTTTTCTTATCAGCATGTGCTTTCATCTTTTCTTTTTGCTTTCGATCTCTCTGTCTGATTTTTGTGTCATCCTTTTTGAAATTTACTTCCGGAATACGTATTGTTATATTTCTTCCAAATAGAGCTGTGGCTGGTGGTATTCCCGTAGTAGAGTGTGGGGTTGCTCTGTAATTTCGCAAAAATTGATAAATTTCTTGTTTCCAGTTTTTCCCTTCGATATTCGCTGTTTTGATTAGTTTTCCTATTGTTCGCATAAATCTCTCCACTTCTCCATTTGCCCTTGGCCATAGAGGTGTGATTTTTCTGTGTTTGAATCCCATGTATTTCGAGAAATCCCGAAATTGCTGACTTTGAAATGGAGGTCCGTTGTCTGTTTTTACGACCTGAGGTATTCCATGTGTAGCAAATATTTTATCAAGTCGGGTCATCGTTGTTCTTGCTGATGTCGAGTGTACGATTTCAACTTCCGGATATCGTGAATAATCATCTATAACAACGAGTAAATAGTCTCCTGATGGGAACGGTCCGCAGAAATCGACGCTTACTTCATTCCACGGTGAATCTGGTAGTGGTGACATTTTCAGCGGTTCGATTTTGTTTTCCGGAGTTGTTGCTAAGCATGGCACACAACTTCTGCATAAATTTTCTACGGCACTATCTATTCCGGGAAACCAAACTTTTTCTCGGAGAAGTTGTTTCGTTTTGACTATCCCCTGGTGTCCTTCATGTGCGATTTCGACGATTTTTCTTTGTAAAGAAAATGGTATTACGAGTCGTGATCCACGTAATAAGAACTCTTTCCCGTCGTGATTTGCTATGCTGAGTTCATTGCGAACTTTATGAAATGAATGTTTTTGTTTGTTCTCTGTTTTATTGTGCCACTTTCCTGAGCGTAGATTTCTGATAGCTCTCTGTATGTTTGCATCATTTGTCGAGGCTTCGGCGATATCTGATAGGCTGATTGTTTTCGGAACGGCGTATTCCGCTACAAAGTTTATGAATCTTTCGGCAATTTTCTCTTCGCTTGATTGATTCAATGCTTGATTTGGATGTCTCGACATGTAATCCGCTGGATTGTCGACTCCTCGCTTGTATTTGACTGTGAAAGTATAGGCTTGTAAACGTAAACGCCATCTCTCAATTCTCGCAGGGGGTCTAGATTTTGGATTGTTAAAGATTGTCTCAAGCGGCTTATGGTCCGTTACTAAGGAAAACGTAGATCCATATATGTATTAGTGAAAATGTTCACAGCTCCATATAATGGCTAGAGCTTCTCTCTCTGTTTGTGAGTAACGTTGCTCTACGTCAGTTAATGATCTGCTTGCATAAGCGATTATTTTTCCTTCTTGCGTAAGAATCGCTCCGAGTCCAACGGGACTTGCGTCAACTACGACTTCGGTATGTTTCTTTGGATCGTAATATGACATCACTTTGTCACTGGTTAAAGAGTCTTTTAGTTTATCAAATGCATTCTGTTGATTTGTACCCCATGTCCAGTTGACGTTTTTCTGAGTTAGTTTTCTGAGAGGTTCGGTTATTGTTGAGTAGTTTTCTATAAACCTCGATACATAATTAGTCATTCCAAGAAAACTTCTTACCTCGCTAGTGTTTGTTGGCTGTCTCGCTGATTTAATTGCTTTGATTTTTCCTGGATCCGCCGATACTCCGTCCGAAGAGAATATGTATCCAAAGAATGACAATTTTTGCTTTTTGAACTCGCATTTTGATTTGTTGAGAGTTATGCTTTGTTCGCGTAGCCTGTCTAAAACGGCTTTCAGACGTTCATCATGTTCTTCTTCCGTTTCTCCGTATACTATTATATCATCGGACATGTTTTTGACTCCTGATATCCCTTGTAGGGCTTCGCTTACAGTAGATTGGAATATTTCTGCTGCCGACGATATTCCAAAATTGAGACGTTTATATCGCCTTAGACCGACATGCGTTGTGAACGTTGTGATGTATCTTGACGATTCGTCGAGCTCGAGTTGATGGTATCCGGAATTCATATCCAGTTTTGAAAAGAATTTTGATCCATTTAAATCGTGAATTATCTCATCAACTGTAGGTGTAATGTGTCTGGTACGCAGTATCGCTTTATTCGGTAGACGCATGTCAACACACATTCGTATTTCATCGGGCTTTTTCGGCTTTTGTGCCACGACGATCGGTGATACCCATGGTGTTGGTCCTTCGACTTTCTCAATTATGTCGTTTTCTTCCAGCTTCTTTAGTTCCGTTTCGACTTTCTTCCTTAAATGGAAAGGTATTCTTCGGTGAGGTTGAACTGTTGGTTTGACACTTTCATCAACATGTATTTTGACTTTAACTCCTTTTATTTTGCCAATTCCTTGAAATCTGTCGGCGTACTCTTCGCAGATTTTATCTAGATTCGATGATAGTTGGCGAATTACTGGTATAATTCCCAATTCAACGGCGCTTTCGTAACCTAATAGTGTACCATGATTTCCTTTGGCAACATAAAATTTCCCTGTGGATATTTTGGATTCGGATTCGATTGTTGCTGTAAAGAATCCTAAAGTTTTGAGATTATTTGAGGATCCGTATGCAAATATTTTTGTTTTCGACTGATTCAACGTAGGCTTCGGTTTTATTTTGGAAAATGCGGCTTCGTCCATAATGTTAACACTTGATCCTGTGTCGATCAGCATGTGAAAATTCCGATTGTTCACCTTGGTTTTTGACTTTGGTTGTTTCGCACCTCCTTTTACGCTGAAAGTGTATTCGTCTTCGCTTTCGTCTGTTTGCGAATTCTCGATCTTTTTGCATGTTTGTTTCCTCGGCTTTGACCGGCATACTGCAGCAAAATGATCTTCTTTCTGGCAGTTTGAGCACGTCTTCCCTTTCGCCGGGCATTCATATTTGTGAGGATATCTTCCTCCGCAGAAATAACATTTTGTTTTGGGGTTCTCATCTCTGCGTTTCGGCTGTGGTCTGCTCTTTTGTTTCACCACGTATTTCTTTTCCTTTGTTTTGATTTTATTCACGTTTCCGATGCCATTTTTTTCTCTATCCCTGAAGCTTGTTTTTCTGCTAGCTCGAATGTCCGTGCTGTCTCAAGCAGTTTTGCCAGTGTCATATCCTCGCTTAGAGCTTTCCTTCTCAATTTATTTGATGTGCAACTTTGTATGATTTGCGATTTTATTTCGCTCTCGTTGTCGTTGAATTCACATTTATTTGCCAACTGTCTCAGTCTTGTATGGTACTGGTCTACTGTTTCATCTGAGTTTTGTTGTGACTGCCGAAATACGTATCTCTCGTATTCTTTGTTTACTTTTGGCTCGAAGTATTGCTTTAAACATTCCTTTGCTTGATCATAATTTTCATCGTTACCGGTATCCGTTAAAGTGTCAAATATATCATACACTTCTTCACCGGCGTAATGAAGGAGCAACGCACGTCTCCTTTTGTTGTCAGAAATTTTCATCCCGACGAACAGATTTTCCAGGCGTTGTACCCATTTTCTCCATCGTGTGCCCACTGCGCCTTCTGCATGGACTTTGAACTGTGGAAATACGGGTAGTGATTCGGCCATTATAAAAGGAATGTTCGATTTTCTGTTTGTTAAATTTGAATCCTCGTCGCCATTGTAAAATGCTGATATTTCGTGTATAATAAAGACACGTCTGCTTGGTTCTGATACTACATTTATTCTGTTCTAAAATACATTCTCACGGTCAGACATTCCCATACAAATATATCAAGTAAAGTATAAACAGATGCTAGAGAAAGGCGAGTTAAAAGATAAACAGAGTCAAGAGAGTAGGGAGCGCTATGGCTCTTATCTGATGGACATTCATCACTTTGAAGTATTTTATGAATTACAGATTCTATGAACATTACATATCCATTACGGTTAAAAAACATATTAGGTTAATGTTTTTGAAAAATATATCAAACTTCAAGGTCAAGGTCACAAGGTCAAAAGTCGTTCATAAGGTGTTTGCACATGAAGTATAAAATCTCTACCTCTTAAGGTTCCAAAGATAGAGTCAAGTTTAATGCTTTTAGAAGGTAGGTCAAACTTCAATGTCAAGGTCATTGGGTCAAAATACAAGATCTCAAATGAAATTTCTAATTCAAGGTTGATCATTATGTAAAGTACATGTAACTTGTTAATTCCTCATAGTTAAATCCCTAATGGCTAAAACACAAATTCAGTAATTTTCATCTCAACATCAAAGGTCAAGGTCAAATTTTGATGCAGCATTTGATTCGTCTCATCTGACATGGTCTATCACCATGTAAAGACTTGAGTTGCTGCTCCAAACAGTTCTCTCAAAACAAGACTTCAACACAACACTTTAACCAAATAGTTGACAGATTTCACCATTTCATAGACTGGAATTTGCTTTGCAATCCGGCCTAAAAAATGAGCCATTCAACAAGCATGTAGCCAAAGGGAAGAAAAGCTACTTTAGGGAGCAAAAAAGAATTAGGTGATAAGTAACCATTGTCTATGATAGGTTTATTTTGCAGTCACTGTGACATACATGCAACTCTGTTCCATTATTCTAAACTGGTGTCATGTTCTTTGGTATTGTATGAGATCACCTAAAAATCTTGATGTTTACCTCAAATTGATAGCAAAATCTGAAGGGAGATGATTTTGATGGATAATGAGCAGAGTAAATCTTCCAGTAGAATTTGTTTTACTTCTTGACAAGCGCAGAATCAAGGCCACTGGACCTGTTGAAGGACATGGGTCTTTCACAATAAATGTACATGTGAAAGACAAAGACTTTTAGAAGTACTGTTAGTGCATTTCCTTGAATTAAGTCAACATTCAAGGTGAAAAGGACTTTGTCAAAGGTTAAGGACACAAATGAAAGGATGTGCTGGAAGCAATGTTTTTAAAAGTGAGATAAGAATATCCTTTCTTTAAAGATGACAGAGATACTGTCATCAAAGTGTTTTCATAAAAGTAAGTCAAACTTTTGGTTACAAATTCACATTTCGAACAAGTCCAAGTAAACCAAATACTTCAAATTCTATTCCAAACCAGGAAAATAAAATTATTACCAAGATCTAAGTAATAAATTTTTACTCCAATTTTTGTTCTTTTATGTCTTTACCTGCATAGTGTTTGTACCATTGGATTTCAAAGTAAGCCTTTCCCTGCCTCTGTCTCTTTTTCACAAGTCTGTAAATAAGATTTCGATGTTGTTGTACAACATGAAAACAAATAATTGTGTGATATTGAAGGGATGTATCATGTTCTAATTTAATGGGAATAGGAAGTATGAAACCCTGTACTAATAGAGAAATCTTAAAGCAATAACTACGATGAAAAATGCAGAGTAGGACAGTATGTCAAATGACTTGGTATCATATCATTTTACCACAAAAGAAATCAGCATTCAGAAGAGCATTTTATTTCCAAACAGCAATAACAAACTTCACTAGTAATGTGATAGAGTCATTTTTATATAATTATTATTTGACAATTTTCAGAATGTTAAAATGTATTAGAATTGTCATTTGAATATTCTCCCTGATTTGTCCAACATTTATTTTTCCATTCCATTTAGTCCATTTTGTCATGTGACCATTTCCCTTAATCTTTCAAGTGTTTTATTGCATTAGAAATATGTATGTCATGTGATTTATATTTCAAGGTTATTTAGATGCTTTGAAGTCATGTGACTTCAAAGAACTTTTTCTATTGGTTTTTAATTAAATTTTCAAACCTCAGTCCATTCCAAGTTGTTCAGCCATATTGATGTACATTTTCTGTAGTTGTGAAAATTTCATATTTATGGAAACAGGATCTATCAGAAGTCTCTATACTGAAGGATCCTGACCCAGAGTCTAGTTTGACCTTGACCTTTGTTGGTCACTTTATACAGTACCTTTGCCCATAGTTGGGTAAGAGTTATCTCACTTTTATATGAACTTCCTGTTTTCAAAATGGCTGACTTGGAACTTTTATTTTTGTCATAAGATCCTTAATTTCTAAGTTAATACTTGTTTAATTGTTGAAAGTAATATTTTAGTATAACAATTATATATATCTGAAAGCTTTCATACACTTTTCTGTAATGTGAAATACATTTTGGTAATATTATTTCAATTTCATGTTTGAGTATTGTGAGTTAGACCTATACATATTGTAAGGTACATTTTGATATTGTACAGAGTATCTTATTAGATTTTATGTGTTGTAGGGTACAACATGCATACATGCATGTGCAGTATGGAATAAATGATTGGACTAGGAAACATTGTCTTGATTATTCCGAACCACAGCTGTAATTTGATGCAACATAGTATGCACCCAAGAGAACGCTGCGACAGTAAGTTCAAGGTAGCTTTCTTGGACAAATAAACTGGTATCACAATCTACTACTTGTTTTTTTTTTTCAATCAGGAATAATCTTGGGCTTTAAAATTGAAAGAATCTCTCATAACTTTTACAATTCTCTCATAAAAAAATGGTTAAAAACCTAAAATTCCCTCATCAACGGAAACAGTCAGAAAGACCCCCGTTAATGATTGGCTGAAGTATGAAAGTGTTATCTCTAAAAGTATTTGAAATAAGTGCATGCTTTAGAACCTTCATCAAAAGGACAATAATTAGATAACCAATCCTTTATCAACAGCTATGACATTCCCTTAGAAATTAATATAACTATCTTCCCTGTGACCCATGATGTAGTGACTTTGTGGTTATTATGAATATCCTGGGTGTTGCAGTTTGATCTGTATCCTGTCTACAAGAATATGAGGACCATCAGACCATACATGTACATCATCTGAAGATGGGAATTTAATGAAAATGAAATGGTCGGGAAAAACTGAATAGGACTTTCCATAAAGAAGGCAGATGCCCTGTCAACAGATCACTTTCACATACAAGGCATACATTCTACGGAATGAACCACCAAATTAAATGCAGTTCTACAATACCTTACTATCATAGCTTAGTACTAATGTTAATGGGTGTACCTGTGAGGAACCAGGTGTTGAACCAGGGCATTCCCTCTCTTTATATCAAGTAAGTCCCATAGTGTCAACAGAGGTAATATTTTCTCTTCTGTGTATTCCTCTGGCCACTCTAGCTTCTTCAAAGCATAGTCCTATAGAACATATATATCATATGTATTTTGTATACAACTTATCAGTATTAGAAGGAATTCATATTTTTGTCACTTCAGATATATTACTTGCAGATATATTAAAAGGCCTAACTATGACTACATGTAAAAGAATAAAATGTATGGTTAATATGAATCAAGGCAAAGCCTTTTTGTGCGAGCGGAGAGAAAATAGATATGACTACTATATAAAATTTAAAAAAATCTTTCTTTTTTATTTTGACTATGACGGTTTATTTTATCTTACAAAACTTTCTGTTTGATGATTGCCAAAAAAGGTAGTATAAGGCGAGTGGAAAAACGGAAGCATTTGTAAAATTGATCTAGACCAGCAGATGAACATTTTAAAGGGGGGACTCTTAAAGTATGGTTCTTTAAAAATATGGTTCTTTTTAATTCATTTTTATTTCGTAAGAATAATGTTTAGGCTAGCTGAAAATAAATTACTTAAGAACAAAAGAAAAAGAAACATATTCCGACTTCTGACAGTACGAAACCACCCGAGATGAGAAAAGCAATCAGAGCGGAACGTCTCGTTTAAAACCGGAAATGTCAGATTTCCCGTGGTTACGCCGCCTTGTTGATGCTTTATCATTACCTGATTTACGAAAAACATTTTCAATAAAGGAGTATATATGGTTTATATAGTAAAGTGGCCCCCTAAAATCAACTTCTCCGAAATTAAATTTTGTTCTCATTTTTAGATAGTTAAATATCTATATTTTGAGTAGGGTTGTCAACGAGTACCCGGTTAACCGGTTAACTGTCGAACGAACCGAGTATCAGTTAGTAAAATTAGTACTCGGGTACTCGGTAAAAAAAATAAAATATAAGCAAAATGTAGCCGACATTAAAATCCGCTCTGTTTGATTGTTTGTCTTGTTTGTATTGCGCGACGGAACACTGTTTTGACAAGTAATCAATAATTACAGGTATATGTCTTCAACTGCCCCGGGGTATTATAGATCGATTGTTTGCACGTGCCACTGAATAGGTGTTTACATATAACCAGGGACGTGAGTATATAGTGTCCCTGCCATAACTGCATTGTTGTAAATAGAGGTTTTGTTATTTTAAGCCAAATTGGATTATAAAAATGCCGCCTCCAACGTCAAAGGCTAGGAATTACTTTAAAAGGACGGCGGACAGTAAAACCGTGAAGTGTAAATTATGTGAGACAGAACTGACTTATACTGGGGGAACTACGAATATGTTGAACCATTTAAGGCTTAAACATAATACAGGAATTGAACATGAAAACACTCCACAAAAGCAACTATCTATGGCAGAGTTTGTACGTTCACCTCGCTCCCGTCATTTGTCCAGTACTAAAGCAGAGGAGATAACTCGTGCAATTGTGAACATGGTCGTACAGGATTATATGCCACTAAGAATTGTTGAAGGATCAGGTTTCAAAAACCTTATGTCTTTTATAGCACCGGAATACAGTGTTCCGTCGCGCAACACAATCAAGGCAAGAATCGACAAAGTATATGATGAGGAAAAGTCAAAACTTCTTGTCGAGTTGCGAGACGTTGAAACGGTTGCTCTGCAACGGATACGTGAACCTCTAATTCCACGACTAGCTACATAACGGTTACTGAACACCATATTGATAAAAACTGGGAAATGAAATCAAACGTTCTGGTTACGCAAGAAATGCCGGAGCGCCGTACTGGTGACAATTTGGCCGAAAAAATAAAACTTCTATTGATACGAGTAACCGGGTACTCGATCGGAAGAAGTACCGATTAACCGGTTAGTGAAAAACGTCCGATTTGACAACCCTAATTTTGAGAAATCAAGTTATTAAAACTACTTCTCGCTTTTTAAGACATTGTAAATTTTGCATAAATATCGTGAAAACTAGTTATTTTGCCATTTTATCACGAAAAATAGCATAATTCTTTATTATTTTCATTCAGATAACATCGAGCGGGATTGTGAACAACTTTTTCCTTTCGCATGCACTTAACTACGTGCAAATGTAACAACATATCAAAATATAAAAGTTGTTCAGAAGCCCGCTCGATACTAACTAATAGAAAGTTTGTCGAAAATGAGCCCTAAAATGACGTTTTTCCCGAAATTTGGCAAAATATACCATTTTTGAACCCAAATTCTAAGAAATTGAGAAAGGAAATGAAATGTTTTGTATCATTTCATAAGTAGCTTACATTGTAGAATAAAGTTTGGTACAAATTCATTATTTCATGAAAACTTAGGATTTCGCCCTGAAAGGGGGCCGCTTTACTATATAAACCATATATAGTCCTTTAACTTATAAACAAAAATTGAGTATAACATATACGTCTACTTGGAGTCGAAAAAAAATTTAAATTACATGTATATAGCAATATACAGCATCTCCGCAGCAACTCTGTCTGCGATGGGACGAAAGTTTTTGAAAGCATAGTAGTACATTCTCATTCTTTGATTCAGCATATTTTCTCAATAAGATATGTGTATACGCGTTACCATAAGGGCGAGCTTCGCTCGCTATTATTATTCAATGTATCCATACTATTTTTTTCTGCAACATAATGGACAGGGTTTGAATAATGAATAAATCTTTAAAATATGTGCAGGCATTATGTACATGAAAGTTTCTTAACAAGGTAATTTTGCTGAATTTCAAGTCAATGTCTAGGTGGTAGCATAAGCAGTCCAGACTTTTCATGTACTAATGAACAGAGATTTACCTGTAAACTAACCAGCTGAGATTTACTGAGATTTACCTGTAAACTAACAAGATGAGATTTACCTGTAAACTAACCAGTTGAGATTTACCTGTAAACTAATGAACAGAGATTTACCTGTAAACTAACCAGCTGAGATTTACCTGTAAACTAATGAGCTGAGATTTACCTGTAAACTAATGAGCTGAGATTTACCTGTAAACTAATGAGCTGAGATTTACCTGTAAACTAATGAGCTGAGATTTACCTGTAAACTAATGAGCTGAGATTTACCTGTAAACTAATTAACTGAGGTCTTTTCCACGATTGAATCTTCTTGGGACACTTGTCCTTGACTTCTAAGAATTCTGATATAACCTGATAAATCAAATGACATATGATATTAATTCAACATCGTTTATCTTCGTTCATTAGTGTGTACATTCATGTTCTATATGTATTTTTCCCTTGATGACTTTGATCTTTTGACTCCATATCAATATGTGTTTTTCCCTTCTCATAAGGAACCATATATCTAAATTGGTTTGAATGGGTGAGTGTTGTCAAGTGATCATTTGTAAACACTATTTTCCTTACAGTGACCTTGTCCCATTAGACCCTAGAATAAGAAGTTTTTAGGTGACTCTTCGGTCTGGTGTGACCTTGACAATTCACCCATGACAATGAAAATCTACAGTGGACAAAAATCACAACAATATAGGAAACATAGACACCCTCCCACCCACACTCACTCTCCCTTTCTCCAAAACCCAAGCGGAAAATTTGTTGATCATCATAGAATAAATGATTTTAACACTACCGCAGTTGACTTGAATTTTAAGCACACCAAGACCCGACATCACAATATTTGATATTTCTTAACTCAGACAGTGCATGTTTTGTAGGTATTGTTTTCATTTTTGTGCATGAACATCGACAGTGGGTGCAGCTAGCCAAACAGGAGACACTTACTCCTCCCGGGTACCTGGTCCCACCTCTAGCTTGCTAGGGGTCTGTCGATGCTCCATTTGGTATTCTATTGTGAGTGCTGTTGACATTGTCATCAGGATCTACTTTATCTCATTACATGCACTGTGATGTTAAATCTTGGCAGAAATATGCAAATAGTCTATTGCATGTAAAAGATAGTAAGATGATGTTACCTTGCTCTGAGGGAAATCTGCAACGGATCTGGCCTTCCTGTACACTACCACTTCTATTTGATGAAGTAAACCACCTTCATCCATTCTCTTCCATGCTGCAAATCTGTCATAGAAATAATACATGTATGTACCCATAGTATAAAAAGAAGAGCAACAACTCAAGAAAAATTTACTTCAGGATAAATTTGACTCCCTGAGTCAACTGAAGTACATGTATTTAGAGGGAGGGTGAGAGAAAAATGAAAGTCAATACACATCTTCTTTTTGTGGTATGAGTATCTTTTTACACTGCCTGTCTTTTCTTTGAAAAGTTGTATTTTGTATCAATTAAAGAAAACACTAAAATACTTATGAATAATGAAGGACACTGCTGTTGCTGTAGAATAATGACAGCAGATTCTCATGATTCTAGAAATTAGGATTTACCTATGCAGAGCATTTACACCACTGTCAGAGTACACCTTCATGAGTTTCATAGCTTTATCCATGCCTACACCTGGTACCCCCTTAGGTAAATAGTCACATCCAAGGAGTAACGCCATGGCAACCAGTTTTGACCTGTCCAATGACAGCTTCTCTTCTATGTCATCCATGGAATAGCACTCAACATGGGGATCCTATTTTTCACAAAAAAATTGTAAATACAGTACATTCTGGCATCTGAACTTAATACTTATATTATAGACTTTTTTCTCAATAAATAATTGCAGTCCAGTCGTTTGGATGGCAAATTTCATACCTTTCCCATTCAAATGTAAAATGATGTCTAGGACACTCAGTTTTTCACTAATACATATTAACGAAAGTCAGTGCTTGCTATCAAAAAACATTGTGTTATCAAAGATTTTTACACTATCCAAAAAAATAGTGTAATCAAAGATAACAAAGCTCACCTCATGGCAGCATTTTATCATGGCAGCAAACAGGAAGAAGTCAAAGATTACACAGTTTTTTATTTGAAAATCTGTCCTAGATGTGTTAAAAGTTATGGCCTGGGTTAAAGTTTTTCAAAAGTAGGTCAATCTCCAAGGTCAAGGTCACTAGGTCAAAACTTTTGGTATCCATTGAAAGGTCTTGTCACAAGGAATACACATGTGAAATATGAAAGCCCTATCACTTACCATTCAAACGTTATGGCCAAGGTTAAAGTTTTTGCGGACAGACAAGCAACTAGACAGACAAACAGACACACCAACCAGAAGTCTCTGATGAGACTGTAGCTCTCCTGGTTGTTTTGTTTTTTTCACTCATAGACAAGTGAATAAGATACATATACATAAATAATAATTTCCATTTTATCTCAAACCAAAGACCATAGTGAGCAGGCGCTCTAACAAATCATAAGTAGCACAACGAAATAACAAATCCATTAGACTGCAACTAGAATATCACTCATATAATTTTTAATATCTGAGATAAAGGATTTCAAAATATAATGCCATACCCATTTTCAAAGATCCTAGGGGTCAGGGGCTGCTAGCTCAAATGAACTATCAATGACAAAATAAGACTACAGATCCATTATATTGCATAAACAACTAAGTTTCCATCATTAATAGCTTTGAGTTGAGAGCACAACTACATGTATATACGAGAAAATGACCACACCCGTTTTCTAAGACCCTGGGGGTCAGGGGCTCAAACAAAATATCAGGTGCACAACTAGACCACACACCCATCACATTGCAGAAAGAATTAAGTCTCCATCATTTATAGTGTCAGAGGAGTTGCGAGAACAAGATTACATAGATTTATATAGGAGAAAATGACCACACCCATTTTCTAAGACCCTCGGGGTCAGGGGCTCTAACAAAATATTAGGTGCACTACTAGACCACAGATCCATCATATTGCAAAAAGAATTAAGTCTCCATCATTTATAGTGTCAGAGGAGTTGCAAGCACAAGATTACATAGAGTTATATAGGTGAAAATGACCACACCCATTTTTTAAGACCATCGGGTTCAGGGGCTCAAACAAAATATCAGGTGCACAACTAGACCACACATCCATCATATTGCAAAAAGAATTAAGTCTCCATCATTTATAGTATCAGAGGAGTTGCAAGCACAAGATTACATAGATTTATATAAGAGAAAATGACCACACTCTTTTTCTAAGACCCTGGGGGTCAGGGGTTCAAACAAAATGTCACAACTAGACAACAGACCAAGTGTAATGCAAAAAGAATTAGATTTCTATCTCTTATAGTTTCCGAGGAGTTGCGAGCACAAGAATTGTTTACGGACGGACGACGGGGTATCGCATTAGCTCGACTGGTCGATGACCAGTAGAGCTAAAATCTATATGCCCCCGAATCTTCGATTACGGGGGCATAAAAAGGAAGTAGAGCATTTCATTAATTCTGCACGAATGGGTGAACTCTATTGATACCCAACTCTCCCTATCATATGTACTCAAGCGGAAAATATAGGTCATGACCTTCATTTAAACGTAGATTTGTGATCCACTCATAATCTGTGCAAGTTTGACCTCCCTTGCACTTATAGTTAAGAAATAAAACTTCTTAACATTGATACCCAGATCTTCCTAACACTTGCACTCAGGCAGAAAATATAGGTCATGACCTACATTTGAAAGCAGATTTGTGATCTTCTCATAAAGACACATAATCTATGCAAGTTTGGCCTTCCTAGCACTTAGAATATAGAAATAAAACTTCTTAACGTTGATACCCAAATCTTCTTAACATGTGCACAAGCGGAAAATGTACGTCATGACCTACATATGAGTGAAGATTTGTGATCTACTCAATAAGACGCATCATCTGTGCAAGTTCGGACTTACTAACACTTATAATAAAGAAATAAAACTTCTTTAACATACTAGTGCGGACACTGAAGACAGGGTAATAGCATCAGCTCCCTTGCTAGTAACGCAGATATCATGAAAAAGCTTATTGCTATGGGAATGTTTTACACAATATAAAGTTATGCTGGATTCAAGGTATTAAAATCTGGATCATAAAAAAGAATGGATACTCATCATGCTCATGAGACGACTTCATTGTCTGCTGTCAAAAATACATCAGTTCTATCCGAGTTTGTGATGCAAATCAGATGAACAAATCAAAATTGATTTAATTGATAGGCTTTTCTATTTATTATTGATTATAATCGGCTTCTTGTGTTTTACTATAAAATCCTCTGTAACATAATTGAGGGATCACCAAATACCCGACAGCACTTACACACTATGATGTCACAATCAATGGCCCACCGAGGCAACCTGATTGACGAACCTAGATTGTAACTTTATAATGTTAAAGTCCACTATCAGGTTCAATGTTGGGCATTTGGCAATCCCAGTATTCCTCTCTGTCTGCTCTGTTTGAGTACTTTAATAAGTCATATTATACTTTGCACTTAAACCATGTCTTTGCAATTGAATTCAAATGAGGTAACATAGTGAATACATATAATGTTTCATAATGTACCATCCTGTGTACATGCATCATGCAGATTGTTTAATATGTTAAATATGACTTCTCATGGGCCTAATTGAAATGGTCACATTAGACACTGTCTGGACTGCACAATTACTAGCCAAATGTTAATATCAGTTACCATAACTTTGTTTTATACTAACCTTGCTGTTCAGGGTAAAGTTTCTGTAGACTTTACGTGCACCGTACAGAAATGCATCTCCATCATTAGTTATGCAGCCATCTACCATCTATACATGGCCAAAAACAAAAATAATCATGTAACTACTTGAGAAACGTAGTAGTAAAAAAAATATGGTTGGTAAAAGTCTTTCGCTAATGGTTTTCAATATTAATAATGAAACTGTTTCATTTCTTGGAGTGATAATAATCAGAATAATACTTAGTACCTTTTTGCATATTTCACTTTGGTAATGATTAGTTGGTGCTTGAAGTTAAATGTATACTGTAAATTGCTTTATTTTCGTCGGTACCAATTTTCGTCAATTCGTTAAAAATGACCATTTCGTCAGTACGTACATTCGTCATCCAAGGGTCCCTAAAATGTAAATTCGTCTGTTCAAATTCCAACTTAACATTTATAATTAGATCCACCGTTAAATAGCCAAATCCGTCATATGTGTTTGTTTAACAATTATCGGTAAACAAACAATTAGAGACATGTATATCATCTACCTTGCTGTGAAAACATATTATTTTGTAATTAGAAGTACATTGTATGCGACTTTGTGTCATATTCAGTTTTCATTTATTTGCCATTTGCATGTCGTAATAACTATTCAACAATGTCTTAAAACTCGGAGTCTTCAGCTTTTTCCTCCCTCCTCCGCAGTGCTCCCGGTTTATATTTAAGTTTACCAAGAAACTGATTCAATGTTTCCTTACTACAATTTATTTTTTGTCAGGAGTATTTATATTCGTCGGTACGAAATTTCGTTAAGGAAGGCACTGACGAAAATTTGTATCTGACGAATAAAAACCAATTTACAGTATTTAATCTAAAAAAAAGTCTGAAACCAACTGTAAATTAACCTACTGGTAGTTATCTTGTGTAATGACCATCATTCAAAGGTCAGTTTGTACTTGCAGAGCTTGATACCTTATATGGAAGAAATAGTAGAAGGTTCGCCTATTGTCATAATCAATCATAAATCAAAGCAATGATTGATTATGACTATTACAGAGATCATATTTTTTTTTTTTTGCAAATTATACTTTGTCCTGATTAAGTTTTAGAAGATTACTAAGGCAGCTAGAAACAGGCACTATAGCAATTATCCCAGCTTTTGAGTCAAAATGACAGGAAATAACAGCTATGACCCATGCTTATAAATTACTATGAAATAAGTTCATACATAAGTTCTGTACTCAATCAGATCGTTACGTATACAACTTCCTGTGCTGACTTAGCACCTCCTAGTTCTGTTATGAAGAGAAATCTTACCCCAGCAGCATTTAATGCTGCACACATTGCCTCAGCCTCCCCCTGACTTTGTACATAGGGAACTCCTACAAGATCTAACAGCTCACAGCACTGAAAAAGACACAGTACAATTATAGCTATATCAAATTTGTACAAGTACGTAAGTCCATTATTTGAGGTTGAATATTCGTTACTAGCATAAAATATTGTTATTCACCCTTTATATTTCATCTCAGAATACTTTGATCGAACAAAATTGCATGATTGTATGATGGCATACTTCTGCCCCCTACATGTGAGATATTTTAGTACAGATTATGTCAACATGCAAGATGATTATGTTGACATGCAAGATAATTTTGTTGACATGCAAGATAATTAGCATGCATGTGACTTGAATTGCATGTTGACATAAATAAGTCGCATGTTAACATAAATAAGTTGCATGTTGACATATCTAACCTGTATGTTGACATAATCTGAAGAAAATATCTTGCATGTAGGGTGCAGAAGTATGCCACCATAAAATTATTATGGTCCACATGGTATATGTATATCAAAATCAAAATTGGCCAGCTTCTCCAATATGATAAGTGAGTTATGGATGGATGGATAGACTGACAAACAAAGTGATTACAATAAAGACTGACAGACAAAGTGATTACAATATGTCTCCTTGAGTTGGAGGCAACATAAAAATGCTGGTAGTTTCTTTTATTTGCAGCAAGTTACATATAAATTATTACTTCTCTCAAGCAGCTGTTAAAATTTCTTCTACTATTAGCTCTGCCTCCTCTTGGTCCTTGTCTGTGATTCTGATACCGTACTTGTTGTCTTCTAGCCATAACTTCTTGTTTTAGCTCAGGGGCATTCCCTTCTATGACAAAAAGAGGATGAACTCCTATCTGCAGGAGATGGGAGATACGAAAGAACAAATTTCTGAAATAAAGAAAGAGCAAAAATGTAGATGCAGAGGGCATTCTAAACAAATAAACTGTAGTGTTTAATCTCCCTTACAACCAAAATTTAAACATCGAAAATTTATCAAAATTATCTTAAATAAAATAACAGTCCAAGAGAATATTGAAAACAGTAATATTACTAAAAATAATAATATAACTTAAATTGGAGTTAACTTTCTTGGAAATTTATCTCTTTATATTACTGTAAGCAGTAATACTATTTAGATAGTCAGATCGCTTTTATACCAGTGGATTCGGGGAGAAATGAGGGTGATGAGGTGTTGTATCTCATTCAAATGTACACTGAAAATTATTTAAAACATCAGGAAAAATTTTTCCTCAACATATTTGAAGAAAATGTGATATCAGAAAGTAGAAAAAGTGAAAAATAGGTTCCAAATGAGAATTATTTTCACTTTTCAGTAGAAAAATTGGTACATATTTATTGAATTTGATGTTGAATGAAAGAATTAAGTGATAAAAGCTGACCTTGTAGCTTTAAAACGTTCCTTTGTCTATATTACAGAAAGGTGTAATATAAGGTGGCAACATTACTGTTTTCAATAATATCAGGAATTATTGTTAACAGTAAAATTACAGTTTTAAGTAATATTACTACCGTATTTCTAGTATTCTCCTGGACTGAATAAGGTAATAAAGAAGATTGACAAATACAGATTATTTAAATAAAATATCATAACAAATTTTTAATCTAAAAACAGGGTAGTAGCTTGGAGGTACACAGCAAACCCAACTATGTTGTTGACTTTGAAAAAGAAAAGGTTGATGTAACAAGTAACACTAGCAACTCAATAAATGTAGTACTTGTCAATGTACACCTACATGTAAAGTAAGAAGTCATCATCAATTATCATTATCAAGAATTAAAATGCAAAGGTTAACCAAAATACCTGCCTTCATAAATTCCTCTTACTAGCAGGACTAGTCTACATATCAACTTTGAACTTGCCATGCCTTATCAATATGCTTATAGTTCTCTCACAACAGCCAAACCAAACGGACATAAAAACAGATAGACATTCTAAATCCCAAACTAGCAGAAAATACATTAACCAGTACAATTTTGACTGAAATATTTGACATTCTCCCCTATTAAATTTCTTTGAATGTTTATCATGGTTTATCCAACCAATGGATGAACATGATGAATGGACACAAAAATTAAAGATGACAAAAATAGGCAGATCTGCAATAAAATACATTTTAATGTACATCTACTATACATTGAGGCCACTCTCATGCACATACCTCATTTATCACATACCTCAAATGTGGCTTTGTGACAACTCCCTGCATCTGTCTGACCCCTTGACCCTCTACAACCCATATACTGAGGTCCACAGCTAAAGTCTGGCCATGAAGGGAGGATAGAGGACAATGCTGCTGTACAGGGGAGATAATCTGCCAAAGATTGGTCACACCCATCCTGTCGCTATGGTAACTGTTCTTTAAATTTTAACCCTTTCGAGAGCTAGCTCATTGCCACCCACTCTAGACACTCATGTACCTGTATCATGTACCTGTAGAACGTACAAACTATATACGAGGACTGTACCAGAAAAAAACTTAGACTTTGCTCACAATTTCTTTATTTGGCGTTAAATCTAAACCAGGTTTTCCTAGATGTGAATTTACGATTATCTGGACAGTATTAAATGTTATAAGAGTTGAAATCTGACGCTAATATTAGAAATGAATGACATTATCAGAGGAGCAGATAAACCATACCGCCGCAGAATGAAATTTACATGCGCCGAAACAAGAATATTTAATCCAGTGGTTTACCTATCAATGCATGCATAAATCATGTAAATAGTATAATAAGCTTAAAATTCATCAAAGATGCAAAGTGCTGAGTTGCAAAACTTGAATGCAACTATGAATATGCAGACTTAAAATATACATGAATTGTATAACTATATGGTCTCGACAGATGGGAAACATCACCAGCACGTTTCAGGTTGATACACATTCATATATAATTCAGAAACCATTTTCAAACATAGGGTCATAAGAGATGACAGCTCTCACCTCGACGGCATCAATGTCCCATGACCAGCATCTGTACCTACATTGCAAAAAGTATTTCCAGATGCATCATCCACATAAGTTTGGTCGGTAAAAAATTCAAAGAAGGCTGGTAATAAAGATTCTAATTTTACCAAACCTGTTCAATCAAGCATGAAATATAGGTCAGATGAAGTATCTGTACAGTGCATTGCAGTAAGTGTCCTCAGATACATCACCCACACAAGTTTTTTTTTAAAATGATCTAAGACTTAAAATAGGCCAGAAATGAACCTGTCCCATTTTACTTAATCTGATTGCTCAAGCATGGAATGTGGGTCAGATGCAGCATCTGTACCATGCATTGTATAAGCATACTTAGAATCCATACAAGTTTGGTTGATGTAGAACTTATAGAAAGGCGGGAATGGACCTGTCCCATTTTACTAAACCTGGTCACTCAAGCATGAAATGTAGGTCAGAATCTGACTCAGATGTAGCCTCCATATCATGCATTGTTGTAAGCATCCTTAGATGCATCAACCACACAACTTTGGACGACCCGGTCCCATTTACCTAACCTGCTCACTCAAGCATGAAATGATGGTCAGATGCAGCCTCCGTTCCATGCATTGTAGTAAGCATCATCAGATGCATCATCCATGCAAGTTTGGTTGATGTAGGACTTATAGTAAGGCTGGAATGGACCTGTCCAATTTTACCTAACCTGCTCACTCAAATGTGAAATGTGGGTCAGATACAGCCTCCGGACCATGCATTGAAGTAAGCATCCTCAGATGCATCATCCATGCATGTTTGATTGATGAAGGACTTATTGCAAGGCAGGAATGGACCTGTCCCATTTTACCTAACCTGCTCGCTCAAGCATGAAATGTAGGTCAGATGCAGCCTCCATAACATGCATGGCTATAAGCATCTTCAGATGCATTATCCATGCAATTTGGTTGGTGTAGGACTTATAGTAAGGCGGGAATTGACCTGTCCCATTTTTCCTAACCAATTCACTCAAGCATGAAATGTAGGTCAGATGCAGCCTCCGTACCATGCATTGTACATGTAGTAAGCATCCTCAGATGCATCATCCAAGCAAGTTGGGTTGGTGTAGGACTTATAGTAAGGCGGGAATGGACCTGTCCAATTTTACCTAACCTGCTCACAAGTATGAAATGTAGGTCAGATGCAGCCTCCATATCATCATGATCATGCATTGTTGTAAGCATCCTCAGATGCATCATTCATGCAAGTTTGGTCGATGTAGGACTTATAGTTTGGCAGGAATGGACCTGTCCCGTTTTGCTTAACCTTTAGTGCAGACGCTACAGCACAAGCCCCCTCTACTTCGTCCAGGTGAGCTAAAAATTGCCCATTTCTTCTTGTTACACAATGGAACAATCTATTCTGAGTGGATTCTGACGATATACAACATACACAAATGAAACAAACACTATGAAGATGTCTATTTCTACACAGTGTGTATTTTGCACCTGAAAGCTTACAATGTGGCTGTTTAGTACAAAATATAACGGTTTTCAGTCTCCGGATTGCGTATTTTATCAATTACACTGACATACTGGTTTCATAGTTTATACTTTTTTCTTTTTCATTTTTAAAATAAGTGGGCATATAACCATAAAACACCTAAAATTTATGTAAAAATGCATTTTTTGTATATTTTCATTCGCTACATGTATTTGACGTTTTCAGACATTATTACCATGATTACTCCCTGTCAATTCAAGCCATAATTATCAAATCTTGCAGCATTTTTATAAAATAAAATTCTTATGAGAAATCTTCTAATATATATTTTTATCATGAACAACTTTTTCCTTGTATAGGTTAGAAGGTAATTTGAAGTTTCTACATAAATAAGAAATGGGCGGAGCATCAGGGAAGCCCCTTCTTATTCATGTAGAAAACTTCAAATTACCTTCTAACCAAATTAGATGGCAACTATCCCAGTAGCGTAGTGGTTAGCGCGCCCAGCTAGCATGCACAATAACATGCTGCAAGTCTGGGTTCGAGCCGCGCTCCTGCCATATATTTTTCTGTTCAGCTTTTGAAGAATGCTGAATCCATGACGACCATGAAGACTTTTCTTCACAGATTCTTCACAAAGACGAGCAATTTGAGAGCCTTTTGAGGGTCCTTTTACGAAAGTTTGATCAAAGATACATCCAACATGTAAGTTTGGAACATGTAGCACTTATACTTTGCTTAATATGGCCATTAAAGGCAAAATATTGCGATCTTAACATTCACCTTATCATCTCAACATTTGACATGTTTGAGATGATAATTTGAAATAATTTTAAAAAATACCCACCCCAGAGGCTACATCCCCATCTGGCAATATCATGAATATGAAACAAAGTATAATTAAACATTAAAAACAAAAAGAACCAACAAAATATGAATATAGGAAAGGAAATTGTGTGATCTTAACATTTACCTTATCATCTACATGTAGTTTGGAAGTTGACGCTAGGAGTATTAAAATACAATAGTTCTTTTGCAATAAAGTGCAGTCAAGCTAAAAATAGGCAGATCTGCCATACAATGCATTCTACCTGTAATGTACATCTACTATACATTGACTCAATGATTGAGGTCATGCCCATGCATACCAGTATATAACATTTATCACATACCTCAAATGTGGCTTTGCGACAGCTCCCTGCATCTTTCTGACCCTTTGACCCTCTACAACCCATTTACTTAGGTCCACAGCTAAAGTCTTGCCATGAAGAGAGGATAGAGGACAATGCCGCTATACAGGGGAGATAATCTGCCCAGACTGTCGCTATGGTAGCTGTTCTTTATTTTTTAACACTTCCTAGAGCTATACTAGCTCATCACCATCTATTTTAGACACTCTTGTACCTGTAGAATGTACAAAGCATATACTGCTAAGAAATGAAATAAATTATCAGAAGAGCAGTTGAACCATATCGGCGCAGAATGAAATGTACATGCGCTGTAGACAGAATAAATATTTAATCCAGTGGTATACAAATCGATGCATGCATGAATAGTATAAAAATAATATTGACAGAAAGTACTGATTAAGCAGGTACATACATACTATATTTCAATCGATAACATAAACAATTTTAAAATGATGAAGCAATTTATAACAGGTTGGGCTCATCATCGAATCTCTGATGTTCTATCATGTGCGGTCAGCTATGTCGTAATGCATGACTGATCAATGTCAGAAACTCAATGTCGATAACAAGAAATCCTAAATTTTGTTTGATTTTCAAAATATTCTTCACTAAAGGAAATAGTCCACCTATCAGCAACAGGTATGTTTATCACTGAATTTGAAATCCAGTCGCCGTTTGCACATAAATAAGTGCATATTTGCCTACTGCAGTGTTAATGCTCAAAGGGGGGTCACAAATCACCCTAAAATGTTGCCCAATTTTGGTAAATAATTCACTATTTAGTAATCATTTTAAAAATTTGTTATGTAACCACATAAATTTACCACAATAGTTTCATTTTCAACTAACCTTTTCGTGTGACAATGTCTACCACAGCAGAAAAGTTGTGTATATCATGTTATTTGGGAGCATAAGTATGGAGGCCTTGAAGTGTAAAAGAAATTGATTTTTTTTTTTTTTTTTTTGTGCAGTGCAACACAGTGTCAAATGTTGATTATAGAGGGGGTGGACAGGGTGAAAGGGAGGCAGGGAGGGGTGGATGGGTGGGAGGGATAGGAAGGTTGATAGAGAGGAGAAGGAAGGAGGGAGGGAGCAGCGGAAGGGGGGGGGGGAGTTAAGGGTGTGGGAAATTTCTGACAGGAAAAATTACATGTAGATTCTGACAGGAATTAATATTCTGAAAATTCAAATAACTTCTGAAGGGATTTCAATAAATTCACAAGGGCATTGATTTTCAGACGGGAATTGAAATGATTATCTGACAGGAATTAATTTTAGACAGGCATTCAATTAATTCTCAGACGGGATGTCAATTTTGTAACAGGAATTAATTTTCTGATGTGAATTCATGAAACCTTTTAATGGGAAAATATTTTCTAACTGGAATATAATTCCCGACGGGAATAGATTTCCCACTGACCGGAATAGATTTCCTGCATTTTTTTCCGAAGACGGGAATTGATTTCCCACTGACGGGAATAGATTTCCTGCTCAAGGGAATTAATTTCATCATGATGGGAATAGATCGATTTCCCACAGACAGGAATAGATTTCCCGCTGAGGGGAATAGATTTCACACTGACGGGAACATATTTTCTGCTGACAGGAATAGATTACCTAATGGAATTTGATTTTCCTTCCTGTGATAATTTTTTCTTGATTCGAAATTATTATTTTAACGAACAAAAGGAGAAAATACATTCACATGGGAAAACAATCTTCTTCGAATATTTGAATGACCAATAGGACAATAAAATTCAGTTGGAAATTTCTATCTTTTAACCATGTTTAACAGTAAATATCTTTACATGAAGAAAAGGTTGATTTTTACTATCCTAAACCTGGGATATCTTTATTGTATACTTTTAGGCAGTGTAACTCCTCTTGTGTTCATGGTGTTAAAGGCGGGGTAATAGTTGCCAAAAATCGTTCTGGCAGAAATAAACAATTATTCAATCTTTTCAAAGGCATTATTGAAACATTATATTAAAAAAAAGAAAATAACTTCACAAAAACAATTGATTTTCATCATCAAAGTAAAATATTTTGATATGCATCCCAACTGTTGTCTTAGCATCAACAGCGCTCCATACATTCATCCAATAATCTGACTGTGAGAAGAGTGATTGTTTTGATCGTTAATTGAAATCAATTTTTTTTGTTTCAAAAGTGAAATGGCGAATTAATTATAGTCTCTGAAAGCCGGTAATCACATTAACACAGATTTTCCTCATGTTTATGATGGTGAAAACACTATAGGGATTTTTGCCGTGACGTCACAGGTCTCGCGAAAACAAGGTTGGTTGGCAAAAACAGTTGGCAGTGAAGGGAAATACATGTATATGTGATACCTGGGGATTAATCGACAATTGATGCTCTAATAAAATAGTAATATGCGCTACTTTCTTATTATTATATTTTATTGATAAGTCCTGCTGTAACACTGGCAATTCTAATAACAAGAAAGAAATCCCGCTGATTTTATTAGTATATCAGACTGCCGTTCGATTGGGGGGGACAATCTTGAATCATTAACTGCTGATATTGTTTTTTAAATTTTGATTTTTAAAGAAGTCGGTGTAATTCATAGTGTCCCATTTTTATGCTCCTGTATTAGGAGTAACTTAGTCACATTTTCAGCCCATTTTGGGGCTCTCAATGGTTACATATGTACATTCGTAGCTGCATGTAGAAACATAGGGTAATCAAAGATTACATAGCTCGCCTATACAGGTTTTGTCAGAAACCAGATTAAAGTTTTTGAAAAGTAGGTCAAAGTCCAAGGTCAAGGTCACTAGGTCAAAGGTCATGGTCTCAAATGAAAGGTTTCTTCACAAGGTATCTACATGTGAAATGTCAAAGCCCTACCCCTTATAGTTCAAGAGATATTAGCCCAGGTTAAAGTTTTGTCTACAGACGACGACAACGCCAAGGGTATGGCATTAGCTCTCCGGACTTTTTCGTCCCGGCGAGCTAAAAAGTATGTTTCAATAAGCCTTTTTCAAGTAACTGCAGTCCAGTTCTTTTGGACGGCAAAATAAGTATGTTTCCCGCAATATGACGTCAAGGACAATCACTATTTTATTGTGACGTAATTAGAGTCAGTACTTGCCGTCCACAAAATGCTAGTCACGCAGTTATCAAGTTATGTGAAAAGGGCTAATTATTAACATTTATAATTTCTAAGGAAAATCATGAAAATTAAATGATAGAATAATTTAAATCTGGTTGTCCTGGACCTGCTTAACTCACAGACAATGTTTAATAAAATAAAGAGTACTATTTTTCTTACTGGTGTCAGAACAGTTTCTGGACAGTAATAGTTTCCGGACAGTCGCCCTTTTCAAGTACTTTGAAGGAATTTGTTTTCAAAATTTTGAGACAATTTTGTAGATTTTAAAATGGAGAATTCAAATCATGAATCATATGAACAAAATTTTGCATCCAAGTTGTTTTATCACACCACCTTTTTACTTCTTTCTGCCCCGTTTAATATCGCTCGCCGGGGGAAGTCGCCATGAACCATACTTTTTTAATCTACGTGATTTGAGAATTTTCGGTTCTATTTCCAAGATAATTTTTACACAGTCATTTGTAGAAAAGATTGAAGAAAACAATATCAAAAAATCATCCAGTTTGTGCTGAAATTGATCGAGATTGACAGCTTTAAAATCAGGTGTCCGGAAACTGTTCCAGTGATTTGCGAAAAATGGCGAAAATATAGGGTCATAAAAACGGTCTAGAAACCATATTTCTTGATAGATTTATTATTTTCTTTCAACATGAGTTGTAGGAAGGGCAGAGATGTTGAAATTAACCGGTCCGACCGGCAAAACCGGTTAAAATTTGAAATGACCGGTTGGTAACGCCAGCTCACCGGTCCGAATGACCGGTAAGAATTAAGAGGAAACGTTTTCTTTTTTTTTTCATATCTAGCAACTGCATAATATTTTAGGAAGTCATATTGTCCATTTAAATATCACAGTTTACGACTTTATCACTATAGGATAAATATTAATGATTTCTGAACATGACATTGTCATGGAAGTCATTTACTCATACATGTGACGTTGTCAGATTTAATTAAAAATCTCTTTTCTTCAGATCTTCCGAACATCGTCTTGAATTGAAGACGTTTAACATTGTTACATCAAAATACACAGACTTAAATTACGCATATTTGCAGTAATGAGAGCTGCCAATTGTAGTAATGTGCAAACTTTTCTGAATTATTAAAGTTTGAAAATGGAAAATCCGACTCGTTAAACATGCAATTACTAAACTGACCATGCACATGCTCATTTTTTTTCAAAGGGATGGGATGGGATGGGATGTTCCTGTCTGTTATTTTAGGAAAATTCGCAAATATAAATCGAAACAACAATTAAACTCTTCTGACAAAATACGTAAGAATAGTTGCCATAACTAAAATTCGTGGATCGTTGATAAAATTTTAGTCTTGAACCGTGGGTTCCCTCTCTCACGGAAAATGGATTGATTTCCCTATCAATGCTACTTTCTAGATATTTTTATTTCTTATGAAAATCTCCATTAGTACTATACACTATTGGCATATTGTTATAATAAATAAAAAAATCCAGAGAGACACTGCGCATTTACGCAAGGGTTGATCGCACGGCGCAACATGTAAGTCCTGCATTTAATTTCGGTGACATTGGTACATTTATCGATTTGTTGAAGGGTGCCGAAATAAAAAAACCAATTCATTCATTCTTGTTCTTCTCGAGAACTGTAACTTCGTAAAAAGTCTCCCTCTCATTTTGGTGTTAATTCAATACGCATGTAGATATACATGTACGCGATGGCCTCATGAATTGACATACATGTAAGATATAAAACATGCAAGTTTAATAAAAGAAATTGAATAAAAGAATTTAGATATTTTTTCTTTTTTTTTTTTTTTTTGGATAAAGAAAAGGTCCTGAATGGTAACAAACGGACAGTACAGTTACACAGGCAGACAGACGGCAAAATATTTAAACATGACTGTCTAATTTGACACAGGATATTTAATTGATAATTCAATCATATTTGGATTACCATCATTTCCATAGTGTAATGTATTTCATAATATACAGTATATACTGCAGAAATTAACTTTTTATTTAAAAAAAAAAAGTTGGACCAGTTAAAATTCTTTCGGACCGGTTGATTTAGGACTAGTACCGGTCCGAATGACCGGTTCATTAGAAAATATTTCAACAACTCTGGAAGGGCATAGCATTATTTGAGGGGTCATACTATTTTAAGCCTAGGAGAATTTTAAGCCTAGGCATACGCCCAGGAACGCCCAGGAGGTTTTGGTAGGGTGTAAACTTAAAATTTCACTTGATATAGTTAGATAAGCATAAAAATGTATCACATGCAAAAATTCAAGAAAATATATGAACATTTTATATGCTTTATTTGCAACTGAATGTGTGCATTTCCTGGGGGTTATTTTGAAGAGTCACTATACCAAAGAAGGATAACTCTGGTATCAATTTCTATTTGGTAATGTACACGTATGTATGCTTTTGGGGGGGTGTATAGTTTATCTACTTTCTTTTGTTTTTATTTATTTTTATTAATTTATTTAAAGGCAGGTAGTTACCAGTATGTAGCATCCCATGATGCACGATGACATGCATCAGGGATTTTTCAAGTCCATTTTTGGGTCCGATTATCGGACCCATTCCCAATGACAAAATGGCCTGTATTTTCCCAATTTATGGACGAAATTTCCCAATTTAAACCTCTAAAACATTTTTTAAGTTTTCTTCATTAAAGGGCAAATTTATGACTACTGAAATACATTTGTACCTACCGTAGCAGAAATACAACAATTTAAACTGGTTCGAAATCTAATTTCTGGTATTAAGAAAAAAATTAAACTGTTGGAAATTCCCAATTTCATGTAAACGCCACGATTTTCCCAATTTTACTGGACCCTTGACCCAAAGTAAAATACCCTGAAAAATTCCTGTGCATGATGACAGTGGAGGTTGTGTTAATTACTGTTCTCACCAAAAAGGGATGAAGATTCAAATACATCAATACATGACACGTTTCATATCTCGGTTCTACAGGAGCAGATATTCTTTTTCTTTTAATACTTGTTCATTTATTTTTAATGAATTTGTTTTAGTGATAGTGCAGAAACACAAATTATACCACGATCTCACCAAAAAAAGGAAGGAATTATGTTCTAACTTCCATCTCTGATCTACATAATATTATACAGGAGCTTCATGCATGGTTTTCTTACTTCTTTTAATATTTCCTCATGAATCAGTTACATTAAATTGCTGATTTGATACATAATCTGAATCTTTGAACTTTCTTCTTTTTGCCTGTGAAAAATTCATACCAAAAAAAAAAAAAAAAAAATTCTAAAACTAAAGAGGTATAGGAAGATGAAGTGACCTACCCTCTCCCTTAAGAATTACATTCAGATCTACTGACTTTATATAATAAAATTCAGTATTTCCAGGTTATGGAATTATTTGAATTTTTGTATACCTTTTCATGTTTCAAAGAGGTAAATATGGTAAAAAATTAAATTCCTTCATCAACAATTTGTGGAGATATAAATGAAGTGTATATAATATGTGCCCGGCGATGATATGTACTTGACCAGTAGTGAGAAATAACCCAACAATATTTCAGAAACCACCGATTTAAATATCTCGGGGTAGAAATTCGAATTTACAACGATCACAAACAAAGTGTAGTTAATCAGGAATTTTCTTCATCTTAAGAGAAAAGTTCTTAGTACAAACAAATTTCTTCGCTCTTTTCTAGCTAAGTTTTTATAAGGCCAAAAATAAAATTAAGATTGTTACCCCAAACGCGACCGACCCGCAAAATTCGGCGCGACTCGAATAATTTTTTTGCGATTATTTCAAAGAATTATATTTTTCTGGATTTTATGTATACCCAATTTGGATTCATAATTTTATAAGGGCGCTATCGAGATCAGCACCACGCTCCGTGTATTTACTTTACGTTAATTTATTGATTTTTAAAATTAACATCCGCACACCCGATTAAGGTGTCAAGCGTCTTGAAGCTTTTATATACCTGAGAAATGGTTTTATGGCTTCTACGGCGCACGTTAATCTGTCGGCTTTGTAGTTTTAAAAGACAACCGATCTATAACATAACATGGAAACGTTTAAGTGTATTTCTGTATTCACATCATTGCTAGTTCAAAGGGTGTTCACCTAGATGCCGTCCATACAGATTTCATAGGCAAACTAGGTTCAGCAGCTTGAACTACATCATTGCTAGATCGCGTTGACCGGCACGTGTCATATAATAACGGCGTGACGGTACATTAGAAATAGAAATTCGATGTATCAAATTTCACTAAATTTTGTTTCTAATCTGTATTATTCGATGAATTTTCCGACCTCGCCGTCTTTGTCAAACAAAATAATTGCCGGTTTTACAAGATAAGAACGAGGATATCTCGCTCGTACTTTGAATAAATAAAGAGTTGGTATGGTCGTGTTTTTTATATCCTTGAACAATATGTATAATTTTAAAGTGAGAAGTTGAGACGTATGGAATAAATCAAGAAACCCACAACACGTAACATTGCACGAGAAATCATATTATTGAAGAGTCTCAGCGCGATATCGAAGAATTGCATTTAAAAAAAGATCTCTGGAGGAGGAAGAGGGGTCGCGTTCGGTGAAACAAACATATTTTTAAGGTTGGCCTAAGAATGTACACTATTACAACGATCGCAAAACTCCTTTTGGTACTTCCCCGGTCAAAACGGATCCACCAAAGCGAATTGTTTCTTGAATTATGAGATTACGTAAATCATTATTATCCTTCCAGACATATATTCTCGATCTTTTGAATATTTTCTTGTCGCCATCGTAAATAGTGATACGTTTTGTTAAATGAAAGTAATGATCTTGATAAAAGGAGCAAAATATATTTTGACCAAGAGTATGGAAATACGTCGAAGTAAAAATATCAGCCGCCGGCAACTAAGGAGCAATTTAAATCAACGGCAAAACGTCACTTTATTTACTTTACTGGTATAGCTGACGTCAACTTAATCCGCAACCCGCTGTGAACACGGTCATATTGTGAATTTCAATCAATAAAATCATTCTGTTTTTGTGGGAGATTATCGGGTACATGGTCAATGTAACATGAGTACATGTAGTTGGCTTCAACATAGGACACCATACAAGTCCAAGTAGAATATGGGATCGGTAAAGTTAAAAAATTCAATATTCATGACTAAGTATGTACGTTAGAAGAATTAAAATGTGACATTCAAGGCAAAATAGTTGCCCTATTTAACAAAGAGTTTGGTATACAATGCCTAGATGATGAATATAACTGGATTATTGCTATAAGTGATGCATGTATTCAAGAGACATTTCGATATTCAGTCGTCAGATACCTGGTACCTCTATGTGCGTCGCATGAAGCTTAAAACATTTGACGGATTTTCTCCTCAAGTGCAAAATAACGTTTCTGTTGAAAAACTGTCCAACCTACCCCCTAAAAAACTATTTAAAATCGATTCGGAAACGAATTCTGGAACTCAGGAATGTAGCGGTAGAGAAACTTCTGTTGGGACATGGTAAACAAGATCAGAATCTACAAAAAAAAAAAAAAACAAAAAAAAAAAAAAAAAAACCCGAGATATTCCATACCTTGAGAATTAACAATGAAACTTTAACTGAAACTAAACCCCTTATAATATTTTTTTTCAATTTATGGTAAATTACTAGCAGAGTAGTCATTAACTTAAAGAATAAAGTATCTCTCTTCTGAAACCTTCCCCCTTAGAATAATTTGTTGGTTGGAGTAACTTACCAAGTATGCCCTCTTACGTAATCCAGGTTGATCACACCTGTCGTTGCAGGCAGGTTATTTGATCAATTAGCCTATTGGTGGCTTCATTATTTCTTGATAATTCATAATTGGAAAACAACGTTGTGACATCAAAGACAATTTTTTAAAAGAGAAAAAAAAATACATACAACAGAAAAAAAGTATATTAATGATACATAAAAATAGATTTAAAAAAAGATCGAAGTAAAATAAAACTGAAGATCTTTATCCTTCAGAATTGAATGAATATCCTCATAAATTATGCTTGATTAGAACAGGGACATATATACATGTATATATAACTTATATCTGCAAATTCATACATACGATGTAGAAATAGAACATTTTTTCCATGACTTTTGTCTCATATAAACAATACTTTTATACCTACCTGCGGTAAATAAACTATATCGGATAACTCTAATGGAGCTAAGAGTTATCCTTCCTGAATACGTGCAGTAAGCCCAGGAAATACACAACTTCAATCACGATAAAAACATATAAAATGTTGCGTAATTTTGTTGAAATTTTTCATGTGACATGTTTAAATACACATTTAACTAGATATCAAAGAAAATGATATATTCATTGCACCCAAACGTCCTGGGCGCACCTGGGCTTACGCCTGGGCTTAAAATATTCCCTAGGCTTAAAGTAGTAGGACCGTTATTTGAGAGAAATTTGAATGTTTTCCATTAAATGACAGAGGAGTTATCCCCGAAAAACCTTCAAAATCGTCTGGAAACTGTTCCAACACCAGTAGCTTTTTTTCTTTTCTGTCGGGGTTTTTTTTTTTTTTTTTTTTTTTTTTTGTCTCGACGAAAAAAACAGGTAACACCGTCCACAGGCACATGTACAAAGAGGGTCAGTATCCTGTGTTTGCCCCTTTGCAGTAGCAGAATATAAAATATATTAATACTGGAAATTTTTATATGCAGGTTTATTTTTGTGCCTGGCATTTTCAGGACTCACCATGCATCTCGGATTCCTACTGAAAGCGAAACCGCTGTGTTTTGAATGTTGCGCAACAGCTGAGCACCGAGTTTCCCGCCCTCCTCATATGAGACAAGTCGATCTTTAGCTCCGTCGAACTTCCGTTTGATTAATGAAATCCAGTTTGAGTTTCGGAAAAATGACCTATTTTTAGCAGAGTTCTGGCCCTTGAACATAGAAATTTTCAACAATTTACAGTTTTCCAGACTTTTTTAAGTTTAAACATATTTTATTTCCAAAGTCTACATACATCGTATTCTTACATGATGGCATTTTAAAATGGTCTAAAATAGGATTGAAAAAGCCAAGAATGTCTTATTTAAATTTATCTCCAAGTGAATATATTTTATATAATGTACATAATTATAATGTACATACCGGTAATAGTGAATATAATGATGCATTAATATGCATTCAAAAGAAAGAAAGAAAGAAAAAGAAAATATAAAAAAAAATATATGGTAGCTACGCCACTGGGATACTCTGATGCTTATTTTGATGATATCTACAAAAATGTAATGATCGCTGTGCGATATAAGTCCCCTACCGGCGGCATAAAATTATGACTTGCATCTCTGTTCATCAGTTCATCATCTGCAACAACAGCCAAGAAAAGTCTGGGAAACTGAATTCACAAACTTTGCTAAGTCCAAGGGCCATAACTCTTGTAAAAATATGTGAATCTAAAGCAAACTCAAACTTGATCTGTATCCCATTGAGATATATCCACATACCAAAAATGAGTTCAATTTATCCAACAACAGTGGAGAAAAGTCCGGGAAACTGAAATTGTCATAAAATTTGCTAAGTCCAAGGGCCATAACTCTTGTAAAATTAGGTAAATCAAAAGAAAACTCAAACTTGATCTGTATCACATTGAGATATATCCACATACCAAAAATGAGTTCAATATATGCAACAACAGCGGAAAAAAGTCCGGAAAACTGAAATTTTCATAAAATTTGCTAAGTCCAAGGGCCATAACTCTTGTAAAATTAGGTCAATCGAAAGCAAACTCAAACTTGATCTGTATCACATTGAGATATATCTACATACCAAAAATGAGTTCAATATATGCAATAACAGCGGAAAAAATTCCGGAAAACTGAAAATTTCATAAAATTTGCTAAGTCCAAGGGCCATAACTCTTGTAGAATTAGGTCAATCGAAAGCAAACTCAAACTTGATCTGTATCCCATTGAGATATAACCTCATACCAAAAATGAGATCAATATATGCAACAACAGCGAAAAAAGTCCGGAAAACTGAAAATGGGACAGACGGACAGACGCACAGACAGACAGACAGACAGACCGAGAGGAAACTAAGAGTCCCCTTCGGCGTTGCCGGTAGGGGACTAAAAAAAAAGAACTAACAAATAAAAAAAATAACCAAAAGTCTCTCCTGGTTGTCTTTGTGGGCCTGGGGCTCAAACAAAATATCATGTGTACATCTTAAACAAAATTGAGCAATAACAAAGCAAAAAGAATTTACTTTCACATCTGTGATTCTGGGGGCATGAAAATACAGCTGGCATTTGAAAAAGACTATGCTTAATATGTCTATACATTATTTGTGTATATAAAATACACTATTTGTGTATATTACCACATACCAAAGATGAGATCAATATATAAAGAGAAGGGAGGAGATCTCCAACAAGACCCCGCTGCAGCATCAACAGTAAAACACCAAAACACCCGATGCAAAAACACAAAAGACGAGCACAGCACGAGACGGAAAAGAGACACACTGCATGCAAACATCAAACACAAAAGACTACACATAAACCGACGAGACCAATGGGTAACCGGTGCCGACTTTGGACGGCCATCTGTCACGCAAGTAGCAAATGGTGTGGTTATCCTGGATTACGTGCGCACAACCCTCTGAGTCCCTCTCACTTCTCCAATTACCCAGAGGTCTCGAAGAACGTACAATTGTGGTGTAAAACAACCTCCTCACTGTAAGATGACATCACACAAACAAGACCGCGAAACGTAGAGGCCCCATAGACACAGATGAATATGTAAATGGATATAAAAAGAGGGCATGCGTAATACAGTCCGCAACAACAGCGAAAAAAAGTCCGGAAAACTGAAATTTTCATCAAATTTGCCGAGTCCAAGGGTCATAACTCTTGTAAAATTAGGTCAATCAAAAGCAAACTTAAACTTGATCTGTATCACATCGAGATATATCCACATACCAAAGATGAGATCAATATATGGAACAACAGCGAAAAAAAGTCCGGAAACTGAAAATGGGACAGACGGACAGACGGACAGACAGACAGACAGACGGACAGACAGACAGACCGAGAGGAAACTAAGAGTCCCCTTCGGCGTTGCCGGTAGGGGACTAATTATAAATAACAATGAACACTCTATATCCACAAATTTTCAGCCACTCAGCCTTTATCAAGTGGAAAAGCACGAATACAAAAGAATTCTACCAAAGAATGGTTTACCAGCTGTTATGGATATTACGTAGAATTCTTTTGTATTCGTGCTTTTCCACTTGATAAAGGCCGAGTGGCCGAAAATTTGTGGATATTTTTTTTATAGAGTATTCATTGTATTTATTATATTAAACTTCCCTACGGAGGACACTACTTCATTCATAAAAAAAAGTAGGCCATTATGAATGTAGCAAAATGAAAAAAAAGTGAATTACAGTTTTTTTAATTATGAGAAAAAAGAAGATGAAATGCGTCAGAAAATGCCCCCCCCCCCCCCCCCCCCCGGATGAGCATGGAACTAACCACCCTCAGGCACAACTTGTACTATTAATCCGTTCAAGTGGTTAAACTTTGTATCTGTTATGAAAAGGTAGATACCCTCGTCCCCCAGACGAGACACAAAACTTCGATCAAAATATGGGGACATGCACCACTTCCTCAGGACAAAGCCTCCACACTGACACTTCACCAAAATACAAAGAAAACCACCACTCTTGGCGGTACATAGCAAAAAAATCCCAACATAATTGTTTCAATAGTGCACAACAAATCACCGATCCTTTATTAAGAAAATATAAAAAAATTCCAGAGAGGTGACTTTTGTCTAAAGAAAACAAACTCAACCTGAGAAAATGGTCACCTAGGCAACCCCTGCACATTACATGGCACATGTCCCAGATTTATCGTCTCAAATGTTAAAACCGAAAAACACACAAATAAGATCTATATCTTGATCAAGGTCACACATTGTGTCCAAATTCCAAAACAAAAAAAGTCTACATTTTGCAGTCGGTCGCCATGGCAACCGCGTCCAAAATTGCAAAATCCACACCCCCCCCCCCCAAGCACCCCTGCTATTTCCTGCAATTATCTCAATCCCTAGACGAGAAAAACACACAAATAAGGTATATCAATCAAGGCAACACATTGTCTGAAAATCCCAGACCAATAAAGATTGTATCTTGTGATCGTTTTCCATGGTAACCACGTCCAAAATAGTGCAATTTACGAATTCACCTTCCTGCAGAAATCTCGAATGTTTCAGCAGGAAAACATACAAATAAGGTATCATAATCAAGGTCATACACACTTCAAACCAAAAAGGCCGCATTCGGTAGTCGGTTGCCATGGTAACCATTCCAAAAGGAGTAAATTTTACACACTTCCAGCATTCTCCTGGCATTTCTCCATCATCATTTTAAACGCCACAAGAGAAAAACACACAAAGAAAGATTCGTAATCAAGGTCACACATTGTTTAAAAAACCAAAAACCAAACAGGCCGCATTTTGTCACAAGATGCCACGGCAATCATGTCCAAAATTGTAAAATTCACACATTTTAAGCATTTTCTCGTAATTTCCTGTAATTGTCTCAAACTTTAGAAGAGAAAAACACACAAATAAGTTATATTAATCAAGGTAACACATTGTCTGCAAATCTTAACCAATAAAGCTTGTATTTTGTAATTGGTTTCCATGGTAACTATGTCCAAAAGAGTATAACTTACGCATTTAAACATTTTTCCTTTTATTTTCCTGTAAATAAGGTATCAGACTTTCGTCGCCGTCTTTGCAGCTATTGAATTGAAACTTGGTATACACCATCATAATTATAAATGAATTACAGATTCAGTTTAAGAGTAGATCACGCAAATTAGGCTCTCAGTCCAAGGAGCTTCGAATTTATCCTACTTTCCCTATTTATACTTTGACAAGAGAGAGATGGGAAGGTGCGGGTGTCATTGAGGGTTGTTGGCATCGAACTCCTGTGTTTTCAACAATAACAGAAAAAAAATGTTTATATAGACTTATCAATCAGTCAAACCCAGGTTAAATGCCAGATTGACTGACCGATTAATAAAAAATAAGACCTGTGATTGCATAAGCAATACTATAAAAACCTTGGATCTTGGTTTTAAAAAATAACTTCAATTTTACATTTTAGAGGTATATAAAAGAATCTTCATACCCTCGGCTTTATTGCACTAAAATTGCTTTACCGCATCCTTAAAAGTATCTTTATTTGTAATTTCTTTAATGGTAGACTATTCAGGTCTCCTATTGCATTGTAATAAAACGATCCACCTTCATAATTAAGAAGATATTTGGGGGACTAGTTGAGTAACGACTTTTAGACACAAAATGTTATGGTCGACAGTATCGAAAGCCTTTTGGTGGTCCAACATTATCATTCCTGTAAACAACCCTTTGGCACTATTTCCTGTGATAAAATCTAATAAGTGTATAAGACAGTATCTGTTGAAAACTTACTTCTAAAACCTGACCGGTATTCAAATGAAAGATTATTGCTGTCTAAAAATGCTACGTTCTAAAATTTTGGACATAATACTTAAAATACTGATAGGCCTGTAATTGCCTACCTCCAAGGGGCTATTTTTCTTGTACAAGAGCTTTACGCAAGCAATTTGCATATCGTCGGTTATGGTACCACTACGAATAGACTGATTTACAACATAACAAATTGGGACTTTCAAAACACTAGCCCCGTCTCTAATAAACCTAGCCGGAATTTCATCAAAAGCTGTGCTCTTTGATCATGATATGGGTTAAGGTTGAGCAACTCTTTATCTATATTAGATAAACTCTTCACTAACTAACTGGTATCAGGGTCATGAGCCATTGTTTGTATTTCTAGACCTATAAAAATCTTGAAAAAGATGGCTATGCACAGAAAATATATTGGTGGCCTTTGGTGAGGGGGTGGACAGGGTGAAAGGGAGGGAAGGAAGGGGGCGGAAGGAGGGAGATAGGGGGAGGGAGGAAGGAGGGCGGGAGGGGGAGGAAAGGATGAAAAGGAGGGGCGGGAGGGGAGAGAGGTACCCCCACCCCAAATGATTGGCGATGGTCCTATAATCATGACAGGTTTCATCTTTAATTTTCAAAATAAGCTTTGCCCTTCATTACTTTTATTTCTATATCTCAATTCCTTTAAAAAAAATTATTTGTTGCCATAGTTTTCATCTATTTTATTTGAAAAGTAATTTGATTTGGCCTGTTTCAATTCCCTTTGAATCCTATTCCGAAGTTTACAAAATTCTTAATAATCTGATTATAGTGCTTTAATTTATACAAAATTCATCCTTGTCTTTGATCATTTCATTAATCTCAGTTGTCATCCATGCTTCTGTTCTTTGTATCAATCTGATTTCTTTCACAGGACATGTATCATCCAAAATATTTACAAAAAGTTATTTTTAAGCTTTCCCAGATGTATTCACACAGAATTAAAACATTTTGACCAAAATGCACTTCTTAAATTATCAACAATTAACTTCCTGAACTGTAATTTTTCATAGATCTGATTAGGGAGCAACCATTTGATTGGGGGGGGGGAGGCAGGAAGACTTTTGCCAGCCGGAATTTTTTTTTCGCTGGCCCTTGGTACCGGATTTTTTTCTTTTTTTAGTTTTGGTAATTTTCCAATGTTGAAAATTATTCTAAAGTTTAAATCATTCTGCATGATTTTTCGGCCATATTAAACATCAAACACAGAATGAGTTCATCTCTTACAAGCAGATCTCTTCATTTTAATTTTTCCTTTTTTATTCGTACTTAGTTTTTGACACACACAAAAAGTGTTTACTGGGCATCTGAAAAGGCCGGAAGAGAGGGGGAGGGGCAATTTCATGATCCGGAATTTTTTTCCGATGGCCCTTCGGGCCGGAAAATTTTTTTCCCTAAAATTTCGATCCGAATTTTTTTTTGCAAAGTCTTCCTCCCCCCCCCCCCCCCCTCTAAAGTCAAATGGTTGCTCCCTTAGTGCTGTGAGATTTTAAATGATCTCTAGAAATTCTCCTTGAACAAAAAGTTAGAAAATGGTCACTAACTTGACTAAGACCTACTGATATTGTTCCACAATGAAAAATATTTTCTTTGGAATACACAATATGTGGTCAATTATAGACTACTGTTACTTGATATTCTAGTAGGGTTATATCTATAATCTGTTCAAAATTGAAAAATTTCAGTTCACAATCATAAATTTGAAATAAAGAACTAGATCGCTGAGAAAAACAAATGTTCATGTCTCCCATGACAATACATTTTTGTGTAGTTTCATAGTCTTCAAACGAATTTTTGACAAATTTTCTTCAAGATGTGCACTGAAGTTCGACTGTTTTTGGGAGGTCTGTACATAGCAAACACCTACGACAATCGGTTTACTCTTTGGTAGATGGTTTCCGCCCATAAAAGTTCTTCATCTATTGAGGAAATATCTTCCCCAATATAATATTGTCCACGAATACTTCTACTGTTTGTGAAGGACTTCAGTCGAAGTGGCTTTTAAAGCCCTGGTCATAACCCGCCGTGCGTGTTTTTAGGACGTGCGTGTTTGTAGAGGCTACGCGCGCTGCGTTTTTTTTTTTTTTCTGAAGACGCAAGGAGGGAAGTGGCAAGAGTACGGAAGGAGTGCGTCAACGCACGTCGCACGCACGGAACCTTATATGGGTGGTTTAATGCATCACATGTAGCTCAAAAAAGTAAGAGCGTTGCACGTACTTATGACTTGCGTGCAACTTGCTTACACCATACTTTCTCCGTACGTCTTCTACGTTTTTGTAAGGATATCGAATTACACGTACCACTAATGCTAGGACTAGGGTCACACATTCATGGATGACGGTCTAGGGTGCAGTGCGGACAAAAATGCTACGGATGGCGTCCAATTTTCTACCATCCGTGCGTCACTACGGTATAGGTACGGTCCACAAAGGTTTGGCAAGGTTCCTTTACGGAGAATCATTTAAACGATCAGGGAAAAGAACGGATTTGAATGGTTCGTTACGTACTAATACGGCGTTGCTACGATTAAGTACGGATAAGAACGGTTTCTTTACGGAATTGTATGGGTTTGCATGTGAGTTTCTGTTTTTCTGTTGTAGGTATCTTTTCTCGTTATTTTGGGACAAAGTCTGTCAAGTGGGTCCTGGAAAACTGGAGGGCTACAGTAGTGTAAGACGCCTAGATAGTCCGGTAGTATAGGTATGGGGAATTCCGGGTTTTGTGTATAGGTTTTGGGGAATTCCCAGGGGAAATTCGTGTTTATTTATAAAAAGGGGAAGTTCATGGTAAATTCCAGGGGAATTCCCAATTCTATATTTAGGTGTTTTTACCAATTTTCTATATTTAGATGTTGTTCTAGAAAATCATCTATTCGTGGAAGAGAAATTCTCCTAAAACTAGATGAAAGAATTAATAAAGACAAATTAAAAGTTTACAAATATTTTATTCAACATTGTACAAGTTTCAAAAGTCTATGCACTGTACTGTGGCCTCACATTCTGTCTCGCCATAGGTGGGCGTCCTCTATTTGCTCCATAGATGGGTCTGGGGTTGTTTGGCCTCTAGTTGGGTCCATAGTTGTTAGCTCCGTAGTTATTTGGTCCCGGATACGTGTTGTATTCCTGTTGTACAGGACAGTCTCTGGCCCAGTGTCCCGTGCCTTGACAGATGGCGGCTGAGGACATTCGGTAGCAAAATGTCCCTCTTCATTACAGTTGAAGCATACACTCATTTGAGACTATTTTTAGGAAATGCCATTGGATAGACGCGAACAAAACATCCATATTTAAATGTTGGTCAATGTGTTGTATTTTCATTTGTCTATCTGTAATCAGAGTAGTAGGGTCATGGATCCTAGAATGAAACATCCTTTCACATGCATTATAGCAGGACCTACTGGTAGCGGAAAGACATACTTTGTGAGACGTCTTTTAGCTCACATAGAAGAAATGATGAAACCTAGACCGGATCACATAATCTGATCCTTCCTTTCTTGACACCCCCCCTCCACTAAAAAACTAAAAACTGAATCCAGTTTTACTATAAAGAATGAAATTTAAACGCATCTTTTTCGTTCTCGGAATCAAAAGGAATTAGGCACGGTCCATTTGATATTCTGGGGGGGGGGGGGGGGGGGGCTTGGGTTTTTTTCAAAAAAAATAATTTTGCTCTCAATTTTGATGAAAAAAATAAATTTGCTTATGGTGTGACAGAAAAAAAAAATAATCTTGCTCTTACAAATAATCTGAATTTGAAGAATTACCATAAAATTTCGCTTAAATTCTTGAAAATTTTCCGGCTCGCTTCGCTAGCTGCAGTTTTCAAATTGTATCAAAAATTTTTGGCTCGCTTCGCTCGCCATAGTTTTCCATCAAAACATTATTTACTAATAGCATTTTAAGTTCACATATTTGAAAAGTTATACATGTATGTGAATGAAAAAGGGCTTCCTTAAAAGCTTAAATATATTATCAATATTTATGTATTGCTGCATGTTTACATGTTGCATGTATCCCATAGAGTCATGTTCTTGTAAGCTTGTAAGAACTTCAGTTATTCACCAATTTACAATTCTTAATAACATTTAAAATAATGTCTAGAAGACCTTCCCCTCAGACCCTCTTATACATGTTATATACATGTACCTTTTATAGAATATTGAGAATTATATTGTAAAAATCTTTTATCTCTCTGTTTAAAAGTGAATTGAATACTTGCATAAAAAATAAACTAATATATTAACATTTAGAGTTTTGAGTAAAAATATAAATAATTTCTATTGATAAAACACAATTTACACTCTTAATATGCGCATCACTTTGTTAAAAAAATTTCCTTGCTCCAACTTTGCCAGAAAAAAATAATTTTGCCCCGGTTCGGGGCGAAAAAAAATAATCTTGCTTCGACAAAAAACCCAAGCCCCCCCCCCCCCCCCCCCCCCCCCCCTGAATATCAAATGGACCATGCCTTATTAGATTCAATGGTAAATACAAATGAGTCATCGCTAATTTGTGAATGTTGAATCTTGTTCTAGAAAGCAGTTCAAGATTTGAACGTTCAACCTTCTTCTAAAATCACGCTACCACTTTTGAGGATTAAATATTATTGCAAAACGACTGGACTACTTAACTTATACACGAACTATATGATATTACTTTACACGTGGATAGCATTGCAATATGTTTTTCAGCTTGTTTTGTATCACAGTATTAATAAACAAGTATCTTCAGCAGAATATCTGACTCAAAATCTTCAATTGAGATTTAAGGGGTAACGAGTGGCTGGTAAGCGAGCTAACTCGCACAGTCAATAACTTCGTTTCAATCCGTGTTGAACTGTTTTCCCGTTAAAGTCAGAGTCAAATTTTACAAATTATCGGAACTCTTTAACAAAGAGTTACATAAAAAGGTTGCGGTTTGACTCGCACCAAAACGTTTTCGCACTGGAAATATTCGCATTTGACAACCCTTTACTAGTTCAACGCGGGAATGCATGCACAACTTTTTAAAACATTGAGAATATAATCCAAATGATTTGATCGCTAAATAATGGGAATATTCACTTAAAATTTTACGGTTAAACGAACAGACTAGGGCATCTATTTTTGATAAGCATAGTTTTTATCAGTTCTGGTGCTCTGGATCAGTGGAAATCGTCAGGACTTATTCTTTTTTCCGATGATTTCCTCAAAATCGTATTCCCATTACCTTAAATTTTATCTTATTTGGCTGATTTTCTCGTCTTTATACGTATAAATTTTATAACAACAATAGGTTAGAGAACACCCCCTCATTTGCTTGGAACTCCCCCCCCTCCCCCCGCCTAGGAAAAATCTAATAACGTTCATTTAGAAAGTCTAAATATTTCTAAAGAGGACAGGTTTTTATTCGAAAATGAGAAGAAAATGACATGTCGTGTGATTGCCTTTACTTCACAAGAATATATTATACAGGAAAGATAACTCTAGCAACTTTTGTATTTGAAACTTTGAAGCTGATCAGATTTGCCGAGCTGTAACATAAAAGTATTGATGGATACCTCAGTGTTTAATGATTTTTTCTACTTTTTATGTCTTAGTACATGAATATTACATAAGTTGCATCCCCCAAAAAATATTCTGCAACAGTAAATTTTTTAGATTTCTATTAGGTGTACAAATTTTGTGCATTGTCTCATGAGACTGTCACCATCTTCAATATCAGTTTCTGATGAAGTATTGATGGAAAGGTGTATCAAAATTACTGTCATATGCTTCAAAATCATTCAAATTTTCAGTAAATAATAACAAATAACTGAAAAAAATTATTCAGATTTTTATTTTTTTCTGTCATTTATACAAGCAGACACTCGTTACCCCTTAAAATTATCAGTGGTCACTGCTGTGCCTAGAAATTTCACAACCGTTGCGATCCTTGAAAAACCGCAGCAATACTTCGCGATCCGTTCTTAACTGAATGAAACCGTACGAATTCCTTCTGAACCGTATGAACCACAGGCCGAAAGATTGTCTGGCAATTCGTATGTGCCTCTTAAATTTTTTTTAGTAGCGCATGTACGCATACTCGGACGATCTTTCCGCCTATGGTATGAACCCGTTGTAATACGCAGCATTCCCCGTGAATATACATTACGGTAGAAATCCGTTTTTGAACCGTGATATACTCCTACTGATCCGTACTAATACGTACCTTGGCGTCAAGCTACGGGTTTGTACGTACGAGTGCGGTTTGAACATTTTCAAAAAATCACTACGGTGTGAGACATCAGCTACGGATACTCACGGTTCAAATGCGGAGTAATACGGTTTTCTACGATGTTCTACGGTTGATGCCGGATTGAATCCGTGCTGGACCGGGATGTTCATCCGTGAATGTGTGACCTAGGCATAACACACGGAGTCCTCACTTCCTTGCGTCGAAGACACAGAAACTCGATGCCATGGATCTACAAGCGCATCATCCGTATCTTATATAGTGAAATGAGGATTGTTGGCGCCGAACTCCATTTCCCTCAATCCGTGCATGGGCATTATTTTTTTTTCTGATAATGCAATGTTAAATAAAAAAAAAAGTCTCATTCCAAAATACTTCCCAGCAGAGCGGAATCAAAGTGAAATCCTCCCGTCAGGAGCCTTGAGTGTACCCAATTTCTGTAGCGCAAGCAAATGAGAAGGTGCTAATTTTCTCCGTGGATACATGTAGCTGGGGCGCTGCGGTCTTTCCTAGGTTAACTCCCTTGCAAAGCTAAGTACTATCTATTTCATAGGTAAATATGTAAATAGACTGGAACAATCGGGTAAAGTGTCTTGCTCAAGAAACACAGGGATCGAACGTACGACCTTGTGATATAAGCTCCCTACACAAGCGAGGATCCAGAGTGGGGGGGGGGTTCCGGACCCCCCCCCCCCTGGAATTTTCGAGGCATAGCTTTTTTTTATTATTAATTTACATATTTCATAAGATTAAGTCCCAATTCCCCTTTTGTTGTTTTGTTGTCATAATGTATTTGAAAAATATATCATGAATTTAAATTAGAAATCTTTCATTTTGATGATATTTTGCCGTCAGCATTTAAAAAATTTTCTCTGGCGAGCGGAAGCTTGCCAGAATTTATTACATACATGTACTTTATTTTCAAATGATGATGCCCTTTCCTACATGTATATACAACACATATACATTACACCTAGGTCAATAAACAAGGGCACTAAGAAAACGAAACGAAACTGAAAAAAACTCCGAATAGTGGATTTTATTCCAATTCTCAGATAAAAAAAATCGCTAGCTCGCTATCGCTCGCCATTTGTTGTATTCACATATTAGAACTGACGATCAATAAGCAAGTCATCTGATGTGAAAATTCAAAATTTTTAAAAAGTTTTTTGATCGCCATTGCTCTCCGGTTACCTGTTTTAAAAGTAACAAAAAAATATTTTCTTGCGTTTCGTGTTTGTTTGTTTGTTATATTATATATCTAAAGAATCGGCCGTTGTGTCGGTATTGACAAGGACTTATAAAACTGTTTATAAGTCCTTGGTATTGATAATGTAATCAAGAGGCACTATAGTTCAGTCCGTTAGTTTTTTGTTTTTTTGTTTTGTCTTTTTTTTTCATCTTATTAATTTTACTTATAATTAAGAATTTTGCTCGACTTCTTCTAGTTCGAAAAACCTTACCTAAATCCAGCCTTTCACGGTTATTTTGACCCAGCCCCCCCCCCCCTCCCCGGTGCAAATAACCGTCAACGGCTAGGTTTAGGTCAGGTTTTTCGAGCTAGACTCCTTTAAAATATCTTCCTGAATTGTTTCTTTCATTTAACCTTGCACATACATGTAGTAAGTTGAACGTCTCCACTGATTTCTTTTCGGTATTTAAAGACACTATATTATTTCTTGCCCCCCCCCCTGAAAAAATTCCTGGATCCGCCCATGCTACATATAGTCTTATCAGCAAGATGTGTACAGACAGCGCTTGTGATACTCTCCGATTTTTCCGGGATACATACAGAATATAGTCAGGACGAAAAAGGAAATAGTCGATATGTTCCTAGTATGAGTTAGTGTGAAATTTAAAAAAAAGTCCAACCTTTCGACCTTAGTTCTACGGGATTCTTCACAAATCAAATAATTTAATTTGAAATTTGAAATAAATCAGCATACAAAAAACTAAGTCAAATTTACAGGTCGTTTGAGACTTTCTTTTTCACTTCCGGTCAAAATGGACAGGTACGAGAAACACGAGTTTGTATGAAAATCGATCTTTTCTCGATAACTGCAGATAGATTAATGGATTCTGCCATAGATAATTAATAGTCAAGTACTAGAAATTTCATTTGTAGTTTAATTTCTTTCTTTAGGCAAATGAATATAGGGAAATATAGGGAAAGTTTGTCGCCTCGAGGTCGATCGAGTTTCCTCTGATATTGATAGTATGAATCTAGGCATTGCCTTCAGTACAAGGGAGCGTATCATGTTTAAAAGTCATTGTCCTACTTTTGTAGCATCTGACCATCTACCAATTTATCCACCAATTACTCTAATTCTGCTGATATTTTGAATTCGTAATTCGTTCGTTGGTATACATAGATTATCCTAAAGGCAGTGGCTCCGGATACGAACGTTCGTATCTTTAGACCTATGTCTCGGCGTACGAACATAAATCGTAGTGAGCTTCTGCATATATATTTTAATTTGGTTCGTTTTTTAGCTCTACTGGTCTCAGACCAGTCGAGCTTATGCGATCACCCTTCGTCCGGCGTCCGTCCGTCTGTCCGTCTGTCTGTCTGTCCGTAAACAATTCTTGTCCGGACAACTCCTCTGAAACTGTTAGAGATAGAAACTTAATTCTTTTTGTATTTTACTTGGTCCATGGTCTAGTTGTGCACCTGACATTCAGTTTCAGTCCCTGACTCCCAGGGTCTTAGAAAATGGGCGTGGTCATTAAATTCTATGTAATTTTGTCCGGATAGCTCTTCTATCACTATAAATGATAGAGACATAATTCTTTTTGCAATATGATGGGTCTGTAGTCTAGTTGTGCACCTGATATTTTGTTTGAGCCAATGACCCCCAGGGTCTTAGAAAAGGGTGTGGCCATTTTCTTTTATATTATTCCAGATAATCTTATGCTTACAGCGCTGACACTATAAATAATGGAGACTAAATTCTTTATGCAATATGATGGGTCTGTAATCTCGTTGTCCACCTCATATTTTGTTTGAGTCTCTGACCCCAAGGGTCTTAGAAAATGGGTGTGGTTGTTTTCTCTCTATTAAACTACATGTGATCTCATGATAGCTAATTTCCCAGAATTTATGGATAATAGTTAATTGATTTATTTCAAAATATTATCGGTTTACAGTTTAGATGTCATTACAGTATTTTACTTCAGTCCCTGTTCCCTAGGATTCTGGAAAATGGGTATATGGCTATTTTCTCTTACCCTATCTACATGCATTTAGAGTACATAAGTGACAGAAACTATAAATAAACAAAGATATTGCAATTTTACAATATTATCATAGATGAGTCTGTAATTTAGTTTTTCTCATATTTTATTTGGGACCTGACCCAGGATTTTATCTTCAATTCTATAGAAACGCTAGGGGATAGTTTCGGAATTTCCTCTGATCAATCAATCAACATGAAATCTTTTCTATAGTGTTTATACAGTGCAAGAAAGATATCAAATAGTCAAAATGCATGTATTTCTCACTTATTTTTTATTTGTTTAACATGTTTAAGGTGTAAGATTTTTGGGGAGAGTAGTGAGAATTTTTGTTGCAAGAGTAGAATGTCCGAAGTGATCACAGACTTGAGCTGTGCTTTCTGTGAAATGGGAACACCAGAATCACAAAGATTGATCATTTTATCAAATAAAATAGCAATAATGCATCCTTCACATTGCCAAATGAAAGGAATATTGTGCTTGTGTAAGTTTTTTTTTTGAGGGGGGGGGGGAGAGGGGGGAGGTTACTAGAATTGTCCTAAGTGATCACAGACTTGAGCTGTGCTTTCTGTTAAATGGGAACACCAGAATCACAAAGATTGATCATTTTATCAAATAAAATAGCAATAATGCATCCTTCACATTGCCAAATGAAAGGAATATTGTGCGTGTGTAAGCTTTTTGGGGGGGGGGGGGGGGGAGAGAGGGGGGAGGTAACTAGAATGTCCTAAGTGATCACAGACTTGAGCTGTGCTTTCTGTTAAATGGGAACACCAGAATCACAAAGATTGATCATTTTATCAAATAAAATAGCAATAATGCATCCTTCACATTGCCAAATGAAAGGAATATTGTGCTTGTGTAAGCTTTTTTTTTTGGGGGGGGGGGGGGGGGGAGAGGGGGGAGGTAACTCTGACATCTTTCATTCTTCTTATAAATTCCTCCACTGCTTGGAGTACCACCCCCAATGGGATGTAAAACTGTGTGGTTTGATAAAATTTTTCATAATGTTTACATTAAAGCAAGTGACACATGTTTTAATAGAAGATAATATAACAAGAGATGCCTTATTGGCATATCTACTATGTGTTAATCAAATTTAAAAAAAATTAAAATAAAATACTAAAAAAATCATTTGTAAAAGCCGACTCATACAAAAATATTTCAACCCAGGAAAACTTCTACCAAAATTTTCCTTTATTGCCATTTGACAATATTATCATAGATGAGTCTGAAATTTAGTTTTTCTCATATTTTATTTGGGGCCTGACCCAGGATTTTATCTTCAATTCTATAGAAACGCTAGGGGATAGTTTCGGAATTTCCTCTGATCAACTTCAAAATCTTTTCTATTATGTTTATACAGTGCAAGAAAGATAACAAACAATCAAAATGCATGTATTTCTTACTTATTTTTAGCTCGCCGGGACGAATGTCCGGAGAGCTATTGTCATACCCCCGGCGTCTGCGTCTGCGTGCGCGTGCACAAAAACTTTAACCTTGCTTATAACTTTTAAACCAATACAGATTGGGCTTTCATATTTCACATGTGCATTCCTTGTGACAAGACCTTTCCATGGATACCAAAATTTTTGACCTTGTGACCTTGACCTTGGAGATTGACCTTCTTTTGAAAAACTTTAACCTTGGCCATATTTTTGGAATGGTAAGTGATAGGGCTTTGATATTTCACATGTGTATTCCTTGTGACAAGACCTTTCCATGGATACCAAAATTTTTGACCTTGTGACCTTGACCTTGGAGATTGACCTACTTTTGAAAAACTTTAACCTTGGCCATATTTTTGGAATGGTAAGTGATAGGGCTTTGATATTTCACATGTGTATTCCTTGTGACAAGACCTTTCCATGGATACCAAAATTTTTGACCTTGTGACCTTGACCTTGGAGATTGACCTACTTTTGAAAAACTTTAACCTTGGCCATATTTTTGGAATGGTAAGTGATAGGGCTTTGATATTTCACATGTGTATTCCTTGTGACAAGACCTTTCCATGGATACCAAAATTTTTGACCTTGTGACCTTGACCTTGGAGATTGACCTACTTTTGAAAAACTTTAACCTTGGCCATATTTTTGGAATGGTAAGTGATAGGGCTTTGATATTTCACATGTGTATTCCTTGTGACAAGACCTTTCCATGGATACCAAAATTTTTGACCTTGTGACCTCGACCTTGGAGATTGACCTACTTTTGAAAAACTTTAACCTTGGTCATATTTTTGGAATGGTAAGTGATAGGGCTTTGATATTTCACATGTGTATTCCTTGTGACAAGACGTTTCCATGGATACCAAAATTTTTGACCTTGTGACCTTGACCTTGGAGATGATTGACCTACTTTTGAAAAACTTTAACCTTGGCCATATTTTTTGAATGGTTAGTGATAGGGCTTTGATATTTCACATGTGCATTCCTTGTGATAAGACCTTTTTTATTGTTGTTGTTGCAATTTACATATGGTTGCCACCGGCGAGCTATGTTGTCATTCTGACAAGTCTGGTTTAATTGTTTAAGGTGTAAGATTTTTAGAGAGAGTAGTGAGACTTTTTGTTGCAAGAGTAGAATGTCCTAAGTGATCCGGACTTGAGCTGTGCTTTCTGATAAATGGAAACACCAGAATCACAAAGATTGATCATTTTATCAAATAAAATAGCAATAATGCATCCTTCACATTGCCAAATGAAAGGTGCTTGTGTAAGTTATAGAAGTTGAATTTGTAACAGGAGAGGGAGAGATGTGACTGTACCGGGAATCGAACCCGAGATCTTCTGCTATCAAGGCAGACGCTCTTACCAACTGAGCTATCTGGGCACGATGCCCGTTCCTGCCACACTCCTCTCTACCAATTTTTCAGGTTTCCATGCACTGGAAACCTCACACAAAACTCCACTTCACCTTGAGTCATTTAGTTTGGTGCCAATTCTGTAACAGGAGAGGAAAAGATGTGACCGAACCGTGAATTGAACCCGAGACCTTCTGCTATCTGGGCAGACGCTCTTACCAACTGAGCTATCTGGGTTCGATACCTGTTCCTGCCATAAATTAATGGTAATAAACTAATGTTTCAGGCCTTTTTGTCAATTGGACCTCGAGTCATTTTGTCCTTTTAAAATTTGACCAATCAAAAACATCATTTCAACCTCATGCAGATTTTGAAATATTTTTCTGAACTGGGATTTATGATAGAAATGTTTTCTATAGAGGATCAAATATTTCATACCGGTATGTAAAAATATTTTGTATTATATTTTGATAATTAGCTTCTGTCTACATTAATACCACATTCGCCCTAAAAGTTCATGTTCTTCGTTCAATATTCTATTTACATTGTTTTACATTTACTAAATAAATAGCCTAAAACCTTTTTAGGTTTTTAGAACAAAGTGGCCGATTCTTTTAAAATTTCACTCGGTAGGCCACATGTCCTATTATATTTAATTTCAATCTGAAACTGCCTGATTACTTGATCTAAGTATTTTCACTGGTCAGTATAAGAAAGAAGGAAATATCTCTTATAATAGAGTATCCTATGCAATACTATTTCAGCTCAAATGAGAGGTTATTTATGCCTTTAGTCTTAATTTTATAAAAGGGCATATAGTGGTAGGTCTGTCTGTTCATCTGTTTGTCTATCCATCCGACTGTCAGTATATCATTCCATTCAACTAAATTCTGATGAAAGGGTATAAGATAATAGAGCTGTCATATATTGCATGTCTATGAACCTTGAGAAGGCTCATCTTTTGGAGCCAAATTTTTAACCTTTGACCCCATCACTGACCTTTGACCCACATTTTTTGAAAAATAAAAACATCTGTTATTTTAGTTTTGATACATATGGTATGTTATACATGTTGTATATACACGTTTTTAGTAATTCTCTCACATTCTAGAGAAATCTAAGGCACGGTCCATTTGATATTCTTGGGGGGGGGGGGGGGACTCCGTTTTTTTCAAAAAAAAAATTTTGCTCTGAATTTTGATGAAAAAAATTAATTAGGAATTGATGGATATGCATTGGCATGTGGTTGTTGGTTCTAATAAAAAAAAACTTGATACACATTTATCCCGCCTCTGGCAAATTTCTTGCAATCTGATTGGTCGAGAAGAACCAAATATTATGTTGTATTATTTTACTAACAGAATATTATTTTGATATCCTGCTTCTACTAAGATGCTTTATGCTTTTGACGTCACCAAAATGCTTTAGAATATGTTGACGTAACATACACAAACCAAAAGCGATTCAGCGGGATAAATTCGTTATAGAGTGTTTTACAGGGGGGATACAGAAATATATTGGGTCGATGAAAAAAGTGGTATTAGGCAAGGTGAAGTCCAGCATTCATTCTCTTGAGTGTATATGTACAAATCAACCAGGAGAGCTTCAGTCTCATCAGAGACTTCTGGTTTTTTTCAAGGCATCTAGTCTTTAAATTGTATCTTTTTTGTGACATATTCTGAAAAGTTAATTAAGTAAAAAGCACGGAGTTGCAGCTACATGTACTTATTTGTAATCGTCTCAAAACTTTAAAAAACTTCAGATTCCGCTGGAGGGACGGAACGTCAGTACATGCACACAACAGCCAACAAGTGCGCGTCTATTGCTGATCAGTGATCACTTTTATGATTGAGAGCATAGAAAATAGCCTCTTGTCCGGGTTGCTAAATTACAGATGATGCAGAATAAACTCGTATACCTTGATATGGTTACATAAAACCAACTTTTTATTTTGTAATGGACACCATGGACACATGACCCGAGTCACGTGACACAGGCTTTCTACTGTTCCTACTATTTCCTACTTTAGGCCAAACAAAAAAAGTTGTTTGTTTCCTGTAACCCGACCGACCGTCAAAAATCGTGCCGACTCTGATTTTTTTCACCATTTTCCCTACACTGCCTAAAAAGAACCAAAAATCCTTAAAATTAATGCAAGTCGTGCAACCCAGACTCGTCTTTGGAAGCCTCCCGTTCCCTTTATATTTTCTTTCAGACAAGCCGTGATCATAATACGTACATAGCGCCTCTTGTTGTAAATCACTACAGTGAGTACATGTAGTTCACACCTGACCACCAGGTAGATTTAATCCGTTTCACATGAGTGACCAAGTGTTGAGAATTCGAAAGGATTAAAGTGATTATCTTCTCACGTTACTTGTATAGTGTATTGTAACCTGGACATAACCGATGAAGAGCAGACGATTTTTTTAAAAGTTTATAAAGACGGATTATTTTAGAAAGAAGGAAAATTGGATGTCATGCAATTTGTTCCGTGATTGGGAAGGCAAACTTGCTTAATGGGACTGGCCCCTTCATCAATAGGCCATTCTCATAAACAATGGGTAATCTTTCTTCACGAAAGGGCCATTCCAAAAAATGATCAATTTTCGAAAAGCTTTGCATATACGATGTATATAAATCAGACGTTAGCAAGTTTTTTAAGTCGTGAAAATTCCATATTTACCATTTCCAATGAATAATTTACAGTACATTTTTTTGCATATATCGCAGAACAACCAAGACCAAACTTCAGTCACCGATCCTGTATTTTTCGTGTCCACGTATGGGCAGCTTTTTTGATACTAGGGAAGAAGGGGGGGGGTTTACTGCAATCATTGACATTTCTGTACAAACTCAAAATGACCACGTAAAATTAATGAGTCAGTGACATGATAATTTTACGGACGAACGCATACACAAGAAGTTAGTACCTTTACGTAGATAAGTTGGAGATTTAAACGAGGATAAAAAAGAACGTCGGAGAAAAATCAATATTGTATCATAATAGCAAAGAACTTTTCGGGTGAATTTGTGCTTCTGACTGGCCATATACAGTAAGCAGCTAGCTGAGATCCACACGCTACTGCTACATTGCAACATAAATACGAGTGGTCAGAACTTTTCTATAGATTAAAAAACCGAAAATGGACATCGTACGATTCGTAGAATAATGCGCACCAGGGCCAAGCGAGTTGCCGATTTTATAGACCATTTTTTATGTCGCATGGTGAATGGCCTTCCCAATGATACTGCAATTTGCAGGAAAATTAGCGTTTTTTTAATCGCACATAATTTCCACAACCAAGACAAGTGTGGACTTCCGGGGTGGGGGGTTCTTCTTTTCTTGCTTTATGTAACGCAACCCCCCCCCCCCCCCCCTGTAAAAAATATATGATTATTCAAATTCCACAACCTGTCATGAATTTCTCATTCATAAAAGATGACTGATAACTTAATATTTGGATTAACTAAAGACTCAATTGCAGTCCATTACAAATGTACTTGCAATGATCAAGAAACTATTCATGGAATGGGGTTACTGTATGTTCAGATAACAATAATTATAATATTGTTTTTGAATGCAGAGGGAGGGGTTTACTATGTGCATTATACAATTGACCCTTCCGATTGCGGGAAAAAATGCAAAATTTCGTGACGTCACAATGCTTTTACCATGTGTTTACCTCGGACAAACAAGCTTCGAACCTCGGTCAAACATCGAAATTGCATTGTGACGTCATGAAATTTGTCAAATTTTTCCCGCGTTCGGAAGGGTCAATTATGGACTTTTCACTAAGTATATATGATGTGATACTGACTCACTATGAACATGATGAAAATATTGACCGAGACAAAGCCAAGGTCAATATTTTCATAGTGAGTCAATATGACATCATATATACTCAGTTAAAAGTCCATAACTGTTTTATTCTATAATTTCATATATGATTCACTATAAATAACGACGCCATTTGCAGAACTAAGTGAGGGTAATACCAGTCTATTTTTAAACCGTGGTATACGGTGATTTATTTAGGAGCGTCGATGACCTTATCAGCCAATCATGCAAAGAGAGTCGCTATTTATAGCTATTATAATATAATACATATTAGCTCAAAAAGAAAGGTGATAGTCACCAGAGACCCCTACCAACCTCATCTATCCTCCTCCACCCCAAAGAGTATGTATGTATAATAGTCATTTTAAAATTTAATCATGCTGCTCAAGCTTCAGCTTATGTACATTATTCCCACAATAATGGCTGCAGCTATGTACACCACCCACGCAATCTCTAATAACCAAAGAGTATGTATGTATAATAGTCATTTTAAAATTTAATCATGCTGCTCAAGCTTCAGCTTATGTACATTATACCCACAATAATGGCTGCAGCTATGTACACCACCCACGCAATCTCTAATAACAAACATCTTAAATAGCAGTAAGTTGAGTTCCAGAATCAATAAATGAAATTATAAATGATGGGACTCAACAAAATGTCACAAAAAAATCCTCGACTTATCATTTTCAGTTCCCTCCCTCTTGTAGGTGAAGACTTAGAGTGCCTCCATATACAATAAAAACTTAACAAAGTTTCTAAATTGCATCTGCCCTCTGACCAAAAAAAAAAAAAAAAAAAAAAAAAAGATTTTCCTACCTACTGACCCTCTCAATTTTTGGCATGTTACAGGAAACAAACATATTTTTTTGTTTGGCCTTTTCCTACTTTTCCTACTTTTTTATTTTGTTCCTATTTTTTCCTACTTTTTCTTCAAAACCTCCTACTATTCCTACTTTTTCATCTCAAAAGTTAAAAATTACTTGCTTCACTTGTCATCGACATCTGATTCAAAATTTTTTAAAAATTTCGGCCTCGCTTCGCTCGCCCATTCTGTATATTTTACATCAAAAATCAATCTCTCCTTATTTCTCTCTGTGATTTCCTCAAAGATGAACAGTACCTGTCTACAATCATTGCTTACTGTGATTTTTGTGTCATACTTACTGAAAATTGACACTGAAAGTGATGGAAAAATTCCTACTTTTCTCCTATTAATTCCTACTTTTTCCTATTTTTCTCCTACTTTTTTTCATTGACTACTCCTACTTTTTTCCTACTTTTTCATCAAGGTAGAGTAGAAAGCCTTGTGACAGTTACAGACCAATCGGAAAAATGTTCGTACGTCGAGACATAGGTCTAAAGATACAAACGTTCGTATCCGGAGTGACTGCCCATCCTAAATTAGGCCTATGAAAATAGTTTCCTTTGGATCATGAACATCAAGACTTCAAGTGAAAGTTTGCATATACTGTAACGTCATACTTGATGTCGTATCCTTTTGAGCACTGACATCATTACACCATTATTTACTTTTTGCAAAAAGCCTTTTAGAAGGCTGGAGTAATGGCAGTTTAGTAAATTTTATTCAGCTGTGTATGACAAAGAAACTCAAAAGAGAATTGGATAAGAACTGATGGATTTACTGATTTCAAATAAAAAATTTATTCATTCGTCATGGTATGAATTTCTGCTGGGATACTGTGGTTTCCAGCGGAAAGAATACAGAAAAAAATTGGCTTTCAGTATAGGCAGTTTTTGAAAGTTTCGAATCTTTCAAAAGTCGATGTAAAGTAGGAACTTATATAATGTGTATGGACTTTCCTATCTACTATTAGGTCACTTTGTGACCAGTTCGCTTTGCAAACTGGTTGGGATCTAGGCTCCCTAATAAAATAATCTAGGCAAGGCATTGCCTACAAGGGAGCGTAGCATGTTTCAAAGTTATTGTTTTACTTTTGAAGCACCTGTTTGTCTGATAATCTACCAATCTATTTATTTGCAAATTTATTCTAATTCTGTTGATTTTTTAATTCGTAACTCGTTCGTTAGTTTACGTAAAATAATTATCCTAAATTACCGGTAGGCTTGTAGAAATAGATATTCCTCCGGATCATGAACATCAGACTTCACATGCAAATTTGCACATACTGTACAGCTGTAACGTCATACTTGACGTCATAACCTTTTGAGCACTGACATCATTATTTCATTATTTACTTTTTGTAAGAAGACTGGAGTAACGTCGGTTTAGTAAATTTTATTCAGCTGCGTATGACAAAGAAACTCAAAGGAAATTGAAATTGGATAAGTACTGATCGATTTACTAATTTCAAACAAAAAAATTTAATTTTTGTTCATTCATCACGGTATGAATTTCTGCTGGGCTACTGTGGTTTCCGGCAGAAGTGACAGAAAGAATACAGAAAGAAATTGACTTTCAGTTTACTATCTTTCAAAAGTAGATGTAAAGTGGGAACTTACATTTGTGTATAGACTTTCCTACCGGGGTATCTATAGGATCGCTTTGCGACCAGTTCGCTAAGCTACGCTCCCTATAATTTCAAATTTCCTGCAATGCCCTCATCTAAAACTGTTTTCTTTCACTCTGAGCGAAGTACTGGTCATACAGACTGTCCGACATATACATGTAACTTACACTGTCAATTACGTGAGATCGAGACCTTTCCTCCTGGATAAATTTTAATCGGAAAATAGTCTGACACATTAGACAAAACTTTAATTTTCCGATTTCTGAAATGAGTTGCACAGCTAGTAATACTTTTATTTTTTCTCTCTCTACAAAATTGATAGATCATACACTTGAACAGGATAATTTCCTTTGAAATAAAAAAATTTTCAACATTTTATTTCACACTTTTATCCTGCTTTGGGGCATCATTGTAACATAAATACATGTACCTTTTCATGGACAAAAAGTATGTTATTCCTTGCTCCCTTGCATTTTTACTTCCACCTATGACATTCATTGCTTAAAATCCCTCTTGAAATTGAAGAAATTATGGTTTTCAATTACCGTACCTTGTAGTTGTATATTTGCTGCTCCAAATCCTTGTAGAAAGATCAAGGCTTGTGATTGGACGTCACGAGCAACTCGTCATTCTGCTCATTGGTCAGGTGTCCAATCAGGATAAATAAAACCTTACCTACCTTGCATCTTTTAAGACCCAACTATCTGAGAAACAATGGACTAATTTTTTACATGGACTAACACTTGATGTTCCATCAAAACCAAACATTTATGAAACATCACGAGGTAACTCTGTAATTTATTTTGATTTTTATTTACAGAGCATCAAAAGGTCCGCAACAGTCGGTGCAAGTTTATGGCCGTAAAGTAAGTATAGAGTTTATCAGGCTCTATGGAGTCTGACATGATAACTCTAGTACATGTATGTGTAATTTACAATGTACATGTTAATGATGAAAATTGGTTAGTTACTTTATTAGTAAGTTTCTTCTTTTTCTCCCTTTATTCTGTTACTTGTATATATTTTACACATTGAAGTTTGTTGATAGTTTCATGGTCTTTTCTGTTTCTGAGGTCATAAACATGATTAAAAGTTTGATGTCATAAATACATGCAAGGTCTATGATAATCAAATGGTAAGATTTACATCAACATGCATACATGTATATAACAGCAACAGGCCTGATACCACAGATTCTCTCTGGAAAAAAGATAGTAGGATGATAACTGACTTTTAAAATACATGCACAGCATAATTAGTAAAGATTGGTTCTTTTCAACCCTTCAGATTGAACTTGGATTGCTGAGACATGTATTTCACAGTCAAAACCTTTCTACATACATTATTATTGTATAAAGAACCAAACATTATTGGCCTTGATACCTAATTTCTTTAGATGATCTGCTTTAATTGGATAGCAGGGATCGGGAAGGCCTCATTAAGTCGTCAACTCGCTGCACCCTGGTGCGCATTGTTCTCAGTGTCCATTTTCGGTTATTGAATCTGTTGAAGTTTTGTACTCGTATTTACTTTGTGACATAGATCTACACCAGTACAGCAATGCATGGATCACAGCTTGCGCTGATGGCCAGGCAGAAACACAAAATTCTTCCGTTCATTGACAATTGCTCCGCTCACCCGAAAAGTTTGCTATTTTATTCAGTCAAAATGTTGATTTTTCTGCGACATTCTATTTTATCCTTGTTCTGCACCTGAGATTGTATATCTCTACAGAGGTCTAGAATTTTTTTCAAAATCTATTTGCCACGGGCAACTCAATACATAAAATTTACTTGCCCAACCCTAAAAATCACTTGGCCATAAGAAATTATATGAAGAGAACTGCATATCGTATACAGACAGTGATACTGCAACTTATTTAAAAACACGTGTTTAAATGCGGTGAATATTAAGCAAATCGAATGCATAATTGGTCTTAATGAAATAAAACCCTGTCTTAGAATTATGAGATAAGAAAGAAATCTGAATTAAAAGGATAAACTCGTTTAGTAAGTTAACTTGCCCATGTGCAAATTAGGGGTGAAACGGTTACTAAATTTCTTAAACGTGTACACGGAAGGCTGTAAACGAAACATAAACGTTTAAACGCTTCATTGTATTTCTATTGAGAAAAGTGATTTCCTGTTGTGTTAATATTTGCAGACGTCGTCGAAGTTGACATATAAATACGACTTAGTAGTTAGTAATGCTTGACTAGATGAATAAGATCAGACATATATTGCTGATGCTTCGCTAGACAATAAAACAACTTTTTAAGATTTTTAAAAAGCTGGAAACTTTACATCTGTAATTAATCAAACTTTATAGTATTTTAAACGTGTTTGAAAAATTTCCACAATTTAAAAGTACATGCTACAAAATCCTCGGATTCAGGGTTCAAAAGCCTACATTGTACATGGAGAAAAGGGGCAGCAGTGACGGGGGAAATATACATGTACAACAATGATCAATGGAGAAAGAGACGATAGCGGGGTTGTCAATCGGCTCTGCTATCATGGCTACACAGCTTTTCTTCTGGTCGACGTCGCTGCCTGACTACACTTAGGAATCACCTTGCTTGACGTGATTAACTAGTTTTAAGCAACAATGACGTAGCCGGGTGTCATTTTTGTCTTCTTCCGGTTTAAAACGTTATCTCCGAAATGATCGACGCCGCTGCCTAACTACGCTAAGGAATCTCTTTGGTTTGATTAATTTTTAAAAGTAATAAAGATATTAAAAACGATCTTTTTTCAAGTATATGTATAGAAGTCTGTGTACACGTCTAGAAATTATGTAAACGTTTACAGCCCCAAAACGAAACGGCTCCGTTTACACGTGTAAACGTTTCACCCTTAGTGCAAATGAACACTTGCTTTGCACTATCCGAACCTAACTTTTCACTTGCCCTGGGCAACGGGAAAAGGTAATTCTAGGCCTCTGGTCTAACGTCCACTTAGTATCTTATCTATGTACATGTATGTGTTCGTCCTTACGATAAGTGGTAATTATCGGGTACAAATTAAAGTACCTAATAAACCTGTACAGAAATGTCAATTTCAGTCATGCTGCGTGTATTGATCCCCATCTTTCACATCAGCAAAGAAAGCTGAAAATGAAGCTGCCCTAATTTACTATAAATTATGCATTGGAAGTGGTAATATTAGGAATTTCATGTCGACAAAATGTAAAAAAAAAAAAAAGGTTCTTAAGTCAAAATGAATTACTATTCACTATTAAATAGATTTGTCTGATGTTTTATGCATATGCAAAGCTTTTCAAAAATTGATTATTTTTGGAATGGCCCTTTCATGACGCAAGATGGCCAATTGTTTTTGAGAATGGCCCATTGTTTTTGAGAATGGCCCATCGAAGTCCATGTGGAAGGGACCATAGTCCCATTGAACAAGTTTTCCTTCCCTATCACTGGGATTGTAACTTTTCACACTGTTGTCGGATGTCAGTATATTAGCATCATTATTTACCTGTAAAAACTGTATGGGTCATGAAGCAATTTTCACTTAAGGCAACCCTAGAAAATAAAAGACAGTGTACCGGTATGTAATACATTTTTTTCTCTACAGAAAACAGCAACTGCTGTGGCACATTGTAAGAGAGGAAATGGACTGATCAAAGTAAACGGCCGTCCATTGGACAATATAGAACCACACATCCTAAGATACAAAGTAAGTATATTTACACCTTGTATAGACAGCTGCTGAATTTGTTCAACTTATGACATGTAATGATTCATCTGTCTCAAAGGACTTTTTCAAACAGTCATTAAATGTACCAGAAAATGACTTCACCTCATATACACTTGGCAAAGATGCAAGTATTTCTTCCAAAATACTGAATGTTAAAAAGTGTATATGTCCCCACCATTGAGATCTAGCACCAGCATAAATTCTTTCTATGATGAAACTGTGATTTCTGCTTACCATTGTCTGACCTTGATGAAGACAAAGTCACAGCGCTCTGATGAAAGATACCATAGTAAAGATTGACCTTATTTTGTTATTAAACACACCAATGATACTGCTCACATCGTTGTTGTCCTCTTTGACTGATTCTTGATCGTTGGCTCTGCACTCTAATCTTGTCATCACTTTGAACCATTTTAGAATTAAGATTTTTATGACCAAGGAATCAAATATTTGTGGGCATATAGTTCTTGGTCTGTCCATCTGTCTGTCTGTTTGTTAATGGTAAGAACTTTCACATTGGTCATAACTTTTAAATGGTAGGTGATAGAGCTGTTATATAAATTTCTTATGTGTATTCCTTGTGACAAGACTTTTCCTTTGATACCAAAATTTTTTATCTTTTTATCTAGACCTTAACCTTTGACCTACTTTTGAAAAACTTTTAACATTTCATTTCATGCCTTGACTTTAACCAACTGACATTTTGTGGATGAAGTAAAATTTCTCTAGGGAATATAAGCTAAGGACGATATCACATTGTGATGGTGTCTTTCTTTTCATTTAGAACTGTATGTGCTAACGTCTTCTTAGTATACATGTTGTAACCATATGGCCTCTCCCCCACAATATTTACGGTGAATTACTGTTTTATGTTGGGGAATTTGCACACTGTAGAAAGAGGAATAACTCTAAACTGAATCGATGCATTTATCAGAACACGAAAGTAAATTAATTCCCTTACATGAAAGAGGGATGATGCTTATATCAATTCACATAAAGATATTTGAAACAAGATTAGAAACAGATTCAAGAAATTTAAGTTAATAAGTTTATCATAAGATTTTAATGGAAATATTTCATCAACTTTAACATGTTTAATTGTACTATTGATTTTTCAATACTTTGAAACTCCAGAGATTGATAAGAACTTAATTACAAATTGGCTTTATCTAAAAGTTGGAGAATTGATTGTCAATTCTACACGTGAAGTACCAGCATATTGAGTTTATTTACATACAATCCCTCATAATTTCAGATGCTTTTGAAGAGTTGTAGAAAACCTTATCTGTGAGGGATGAACATGGAATTATTTAGAAATATGTCCATCATTTTGTGCAATTCCCCTCCCAGGTTTAAATACAATGTGTCATTTTTCAATTGTTAGATTTGCTTTCTCGTTGTCTTAGAAATACTTTCTCGCATGCTATGGATTCTGTTAAACAATGTTTCGTGAAATAAACTTTGTTAAAATTCCAACGATGTTTTCTGTCAACAACAAAGAACTGCACTTTAATTAATCACACAACGCGAAGTACGAAGTATGGCTTGTAAGCCCGCACTAGCTTACATAAATATTCTGTTGCCGTTTGGCCTGGATACTTTGGAACCAGGAAAAGAGATTCTTAGAGGTTACAAGTGATGGATCATTATGCCTACAAGATTAACTTTATGCTAAAAACAGGAACGATGGCAGGTAGGACACAATATCTTTTCTCAACGTACCCGTAAATCGATTGACCATGTAATTACATTTTTCTAAATTTTTTTCATGGTACAGCAAGATGGGCTTAATACGTTAATTTCTTGTTTGGAAAGATTACTTTCGTAACGTTGACTTACAATGACAAGATGACGTTCCGGTTGTCAGGTATAAATGGTCAAGACGCTTATAGCTCAAATTTTGGTAGAGTTTGTGGCTCGATAAGTTTTCATTCAAATATAGTCTCTGAGATGGGATTCGGACCCAGGTATTTGGGTAGAACGCCCAAGAGAAGGCGTAAAGCGTACATATAGAGTGATAAAAATTATTCGAGTCATTTTCCAGATTTTTCAAAATGATGGCATTTTACATTTTAAAAGAGGATACTTCGATGTGATCTGTATAGTTCAGTTTTTTTCATGTTTTGACGAAGAGGAAAATGTCCTGCGTTATGGCGATGAAACGCCGAGAAATGACACCAGCGATGTTTCTGGGAACGCTGAAGGTTCGTTCGGGTTTGTTGAATTTACAACCCTGTCATTTGATATACTTTGTGCTCTGGGGGAGGCACGGATTTTTTTCGGATTATATGATGAACATCGTAGTATTCATAATCTTATGTATGTATTGTGCTGGCATTTTGAAGTCGGTTATAAAAAAAGTAGATTCTTTTTATTAAAGAAAGGGAGGGAAAAGGTGAAAAGCAAAAGTATCATGTTAATTTGAAAAGATGAAGGAATCAAGTTAATGAGAAATTGCAGGGACTTTGTAAATACATATATTTGAAGTATATCCCTAGTTTGCATGCTTGTTAATGCATGGTTTTGTCGATGTAGTTTTCATTCTGGTGATCGTATTTCAGTTCTCGCTTCACACTATTTTATGTCAACGCGTTAATGATGTTGACCCTTGTTGCCCTTTTGGCAGTGTTGGAATTTCATTGACGGTCGTCTCATGATGCAGGTTCTAGCATTAGCTGATAAATGATTTGTTGGTATTTTACTGGCAAACGACATAAATACAGACAACGTCTAACAACAATGAAAAAGTACAACTTGGCTAATATTGTTTTATTCATTTAGATCAGTTGAATTTTTGATTGAATCAAAATTAATGACATTGCCTGTTGAGTATTTATATATGTGAACACAAGTTAAATGAATGAATTATTGCAAATAAAAAAAGATATAATTTTTTGAGAATTATTTGAGTTTTGGAACAGGCTTCTAAATTATTTTTGTAAATTCAAAATTTTGGTCAATCAAGGGTACAGAGAAATCCCGGTGTCATAACTACCAAGAACGATTTAAACTGACATGCAGATATGTTATAGCAATGAACAATAGATTCTGTCTTATAAATGCTTACACCGCTGGAAAAAAATGACGATGCAAAATGCTTGATGAACAGTGTAGTTATACAGAATATCCATGAACTTTGAATAGCAGCTATTACAACGGAGTCGCCTGTTGTTAATAGAGAGACAATTAAGAGTGTACAGTTCAATCCAATAGACAGAAGACGGAAGCCACAATACGAGGCTCGAAGCAGTGACGTCGGGTATCTCTGTGCACTATGTTACCCGTGTGGCCGGATGTTAAACCAGCCCGTCACGATAGCAAACGGAGAGACATTCGAAGATTATGGTAGAGTGAAATCTGCCATAGGGATGTGCGATCCGTGCAGAATCTAATGCAAAGGACAATTTGCAACAAATGAACTACCTTATTTGACGCTTTATAACGAGAAAGTTTATACCCCATCGCTTTTCTGTGTGCATGGCGTCATCCGGATTACGGGAAGATCTTGGTAACGTCACTAATACCAAGATGCGTCTGAGGTAGATCAATGAAGAAGAAATGATTGCTTAGAAGAAACCATGAGATGCAATTTCGTGGGAGATGATGCCGATGACGAGAAGATGATTTAGTTCTCAAGCGAATAGAAAAACCTTTGATGATACGATGATAAATCCATTTGGTGCAGAATTCCTTCCATTATGAAACCGAGGTCCATGTATTCGTTTAACTCGACGGAGGTTACACAGAACACGATTAGGGACCGTCAGACGGAAAGGAACAATAAGACGTTAAGGATCCTAAGAATAACCGCAAGAAGACAAAGAAGTGTACAAATTGTGTGTAGTGTTATTTCAGTGAAAAAAAGCAGAGTAAATGTGAATTTTATAATGTAATTATGCTTATGTATGATGATATTTGCATATATTTAGTTCATGAATTTTGATTTTTGCATGATGTACAAGAACATTGATATATCATACTATTATTTGACGTATTGGCCTTGAATGAATTTGTTCTGTTTTAATGATTATCAAGAACATTTTGAATGAACAATACTAAGTTTATCATGATAATGAATATTGGGTCACTCGATAAAGACAGTGAAAACTTGAGATGATGACTTTAATCTGCATGTCATTTTTATATTATCTACATTGTGGTGTCAAGGCCATGCGTTTAGAAAATAACCAAGCATAGATTCAAATAAAGAAAAAGAATGATGAAAGTTACAAAAACGTCAGTTATAAAGTTGAATATGTTTGATTTTGATTGTGAAAATCTTGGTTATTTTCTTAAGTGGGGGAGTATTGTAACCATATGGCCTCTCCCCCACAATATTTACGGTGAATTACTGTTTTATGTTGGGGAATTTGCACACTGTAGAAAGAGGAATAACTCTAAACTGAATCGATGCATTTATCAGAACACGAAAGTAAATTAATTCCCTTACATGAAAGAGGGATGATGCTTATATCAATTCACATAAAGATATTTGAAACAAGATTAGAAACAGATTCAAGAAGTTTAAGTTAATAAGTTTATCATAAGATTTTAATGGAAATATTTCATCAACTTTAACATGTTTAATTGTACTATTGATTTTTCAATACTTTGAAACTCCAGAGATTGATAAGAACTTAATTACAAATTGGCTTTATCTAAAAGTTGGAGAATTGATTGTCAATTCTACACGTGAAGTACCAGCATATTGAGTTTATTTACGTACAATCCCTCATAATTTCAGATGCTTTTGAAGAGTTGTAGAAAACCTTATCTGTGAGGGATGAACATGGAATTATTTAGAAATATGTCCATCATTTTGTGCAATTCCCCTCCCAGGTTTAAATACAATGTGTCATTTTTCAATTGTTAGATTTGCTTTCTCGTTGTCTTAGAAATACTTTCTCGCATGCTATGGATTCTGTTAAACAATGTTTCGTGAAATAAACTTTGTTAAAATTCCAACGATGTTTTCTGTCAACAACAAAGAACTGCACTTTAATTAATCACACAACGCGAAGTACGAAGTATGGCTTGTAAGCCCGCACTAGCTTACAATGTGTGATTTCTGTGCACTGCATGTGTTCACCTCATATTAATATGCTCATTATAATGATGTTATCAATTTTACTTATTGATGTGTTCACCTTTTGTCGCTATGTTCACATGATGAAGTTGTGATTTCTGCTTACCATTCACTGATGCTCGACGAGTCATGAGGACAAAATCACAGCGCTCTGAAGAATGTATAGTTTCATTTTACCGGTGATTGTGTACTAATTGTGGTCATATCGCGTTGCTTCCGATTTTGTATGTACATTATATCCATGTATGAACAATGAACTTTTGGTTTCTGCTTACTGTTGTGTTCACCTCTTGTTGTATGTTCACATGTTGAAGTTGTGATGTCTGTGCATTTTATGTGTTCCCCTCTCCAGTCTTGTTTGTGTGTTTACATGATGAAGTTTTTATTTCTGTGCACTGTATTTGTTCACCTCTTGTTGATATGTTGAATAATGTTCACATGATGAAGTTGTGATTCTGCTTACCATTCACTGATGTTTGTGAGGACAAAATCACAGCGCTCTGATGAACACATAGATTTATTCTAACTTTAGTCATACAAAGTTGCTTACCATTTATGTAGTTGTCACGTACACCATCATACTAATTGTACTATATACTATCATGATCATCAGAAGACTTTTTGGACTTCGTTCTATCTTGATATAAGGAAAGAGGGTGTGTAAGCTCAATCACACATCTAGTAACATGTTGTAGATTTTTCAGTACCATAGCAAACTGCCTCAGGACTTCCTTGTGTCCAGTCAGTATGACTCTATGTTATGACTGGTCTCATTCGAATGATAATGATTTGTATTCTTGAAATCAATGAAAAGAAAATCTTTGTTGTATAGTAAAATAATAGAAAAGAGAGAAAAAACTACATGTAATAAATTATATTTGAACCGTGAAGAGACTGGAAAGCATCAATATTACACATAAGCATTTTGGGAGACTTTGATTAATGTGACTAAAAAAATTTTTTTTTTATTAAATTGTGAAAATTATGATTAACTATGTATAGAGATGTAAATTTTCTAATATAGACTGACATTAATTTCGTTCTCCTATCATCAGCTCCAGGAACCAATATTACTGTTGGGGAAGGAGAAGTTTGCTGGTGTGGACATCAAGGTCAGAGTTAGAGGTGGAGGTCATGTGGCCCAGGTTTATGGTAAGTCATTGACTTTGACCTATATTGTGAGTATAAGTGCTAGAGAGACCAACATGTATCAAAGATAAGTCTGGTGAAAAGCATCAAGATGCAAGTTGAGGAAGTTGACCAATACAACATTTCCTATATGAGATCATTACAGATTTTGCATATGACAATGAAGAATTCTGTTTACATCAATGAATACCCAAATTGCAAAATATGAAGGTATGGCATGCAATAGATTCTATAAAGACAAAAATTCTTGACTATGTCACCATATTTTACTGTATTCTTTTTCAGCCATTAGACAGGCAATCTCAAAGTCCTTGGTGGCCTATTACCAGAAATGTAAGTATATATATTCAGCCTACATCAATAGCTCTATTATGTCATCTTGTATCATCAGAATCTAAAGCTAAATTTGTTATATGCCATATTGCTTTGTCACCACTCCAGTTTGCCACTTGACCTATTCATTCTCTTTGGAATTGTGATGGAAGTTTGAACACATGTTCAGTATGATCTATAAATATTACATACTACTTTAAACCACACTCTCAACTCTTGTGATGGGACCAAGGGTGGGTTGCCAAATGAAATCCTGCTTGAATTCAAGCCATTTATTTGAGGGGTTGTACTTGTTTTTCATCTACATACGAAATTTCTTGACCTATAATGACCTACAATGACCTGAAGATGATAACAACAAAGATAATTCTTTTCCGTGCGAGCACATCACTATTCTTTCAGATTTAATGAAGATACTTCATACAAAGCTTACCTAATAGTTATTTTATTAATAATGAAAGAAAACTTTTAAAATTGTCAACCATGCTGCAGGTAATGTAATTATGAAGATCTGACACAGTGTATTTAATCATGATATCTTTATGATATTGATAAAATATAAATAAATTTTAATCATTATTGCTAAGAATTTGTCTTGAAAATTTTCAATGAAGTAAATGTTGTATTTGGTTTGAGAAATGTTCCCTGTTTATCCTTCAGAGATTTTAACTGACAAGATATGAACTTAAAAATAAAATGTTCCCTTGTTGTTACAGATGTAGATGAAGCCTCCAAGAAAGAAATCAAGGATATTCTAATCAGCTACGACAGAACTCTACTGGTAGCTGATCCTAGACGCTGTGAGCCCAAGAAGTTTGGCGGTCCCGGACCCAGGGCTCGTTACCAGAAATCTTACCGTTAATTCTTTGTGGACATTACTCTATAATACAAAGAATTCAAGCAAACATGTGTCTGTTGTTTTATTTCATATGCAAAATCTTGATTATAGTGATATCTCAAACGGAGTTACGAAACTTGGTTAAGTAGAAATTGCATAGAGAGAAGAGTAGCACTTTATTAGAATCATTCAGACTTATTTTATAGAGTTGAAACTGGATCGATTCAATAATTGGTGGACTTTGTAGTCGCAAAGACTAAGTTTTATATTTAAAAAAAAAGGCCAGGTCAAATAGTATTTAATCAATTTGACTTTGGGATTCTATGGTACGGAGACAATGCTTTGCTTTCAGAATATAGATCAAAGAATTCTACTAAGAGTGATCTCACTTCGCAAAGTTTTGTTAGAATATTGTAATGCAAAACATTATCCTTCTGAAATGCTAGAAGACAAAGTCACAGGATTTGGTTCTTTGATGTTTACTGTCATACATTCAGAGTTTTCAGGGATTTTGATTTTGTTTTACTTTTAGCATGTTTTGGATACACGTTTGTCATACACCCTTTCCTGCTGCCTTGGTATGAGGTATACATGTTCAATCTGGAGAGAACATTTGTCTCTGTTCACCTGAGGAACTTTCATCTGAACTGAATTTTGTCAAGGCCAGATTTGGGAATTTCAAGGTTTATGCGTATGATATGTTGGTTTTTAAAAATGGAAGTGCTGGTTCATGACTTTTTAGCTCACCTCGACGAAGTTGAGTGAGCTTATGCTATAACCCCACGCGTCCGCGTCCGCGTCCGCGTCCTCGTCCGCGTCCGGTTAAGAAGTTTGGGGTAGCTCAGTATCTGACAAAGTACTAATGCTACAGTAACCAAACTGGCACAAGTGATTCATCTTTGGATGCTGAGGTAAACCCATGCATCGGATGCAGCATCTGACCTACATTTTCCGCTTGAGTGACTTGGTTAAGAAGTTTGGGGTAGCTCAGTATCTGACAAAGTACTAATGCTACAGTAACCAAACTGGCACAAGTGATTCATCTTTGGATGCTGAGGTGAACCCATGCATCGTATGCAGCATCTGACCTACATTTTCGGCTTGAGTGACTTGGTTAAGAAGTTTGGGGTAGCTCAGTATCTGACAAAGTACTGATGCTACAGTAACCAAACTGGCACAAGTGATTCATCTTTGGATGCTGAGGTGAACCCATGCATGGGATGCAGCATCTGACCTACATTTTCTGCTTGAGTGACTTGGTTAAGAAGTTTGGGGTAGCTCAGTATCTGACAAAGTACTAATGCTACAGTAACCAAACTGGCACAAGTGATTCATCTTTGGATGCTGAGGTGAACCCATGCATCGTATGCAGCATCTGACCTACATTTTCCGCTTGAGTGACTTGGTTAAGAAGTTTGGGGTAGCTCAGTATCTGACAAAGTACTGATGCTACAGTAACCAAACTGGCACAAGTGATTCATCTTTGGATGCTGAGGTGAACCCATGCATGGGATGCAGCATCTGACCTACATTTTCCGCTTGAGTGACTTGGTTAAGAAGTTTGGGGTAGCTCAATATCTAACAAAGTACTAATGCTACAGTAACCAAACTTGCACAAGTGATTCATCTTTGGATGCCGAGATGGACCCATGCATTGGATGCAGCATCTGACCTACTTTTTCCACTTGAGTGATTTCGCTTTTAAAAGCCAATATTGAGCAAAGTATAAGTGCTACATGTACCAAACTTGCATATTGGATGTATCTTTGATCAAACTTTCATAAAATGACCTTGACCTACTTTTTCCGTTTGAGTGATTTTGCCTTTAAAAGCCAATATTGAGCAAAGTATAAGTGCTAGATTTTCCAAACTTGCATATTAGATGTATCTTCGATCAAACTTTCATAAAATGACCTCGACCTACTTTTTCCGCTTGAGTGATTTTGCCTTTAAAAGCCAATATTGAGCAAAGTATAAGTGATACATGTACCAAACTTGCATATTGGATGTATCTTTGATCAAACTTTCATAAAATGACCTTGACCTTCTTTTTCCGCTTGAGTGATTTTGCCTTTAAAAGCCAATATTGAGCAAAGTAAAAGTGATACATGTACCAAACTTGCATATTGGATGTATCTTTGATCAATCTTTCATAAAATGACCTCGACCTACTTTTTCCGCTTGAGTGATTTTGCCTTTAAAAGCCAATATTGAGCAAAGTATAAGTGATACATGTACCAAACTTGCATATTGGATGTATCTTTGATCAATCTTTCATAAAATGATCTTGACCTACTTTTTCCGCTTGAGTGATTTTGCTCTATAAAGCCAATATTGAGCAAAGTATAACTGCTACATGTACCAAACTTGCATATTGGATGTATCTTTGATCAAACTTTCATAAAATGACCTTGACCTACTTTTTCTGCTTGAGTGGTTTTGCCTTTAAAAGCCAATATACATGTACTAAGAAATATGTTTGAATTGAATTTTTGCTGTCACGAGGTGAGCTTTGTAATCTGTGATTACCTATGTTTTTTTGTTTGGTTTGATACTTTTAAGAAATGTTGGAAGAAAAGGTATGCCATTATCTTGATACTATAAGACTCTTTCATGGAATTCTATGAAAGATACATCGGTTCCACCCGAGGGGTCTCAAAATCATGTAAAATCCGAGGCTTGCCGAGGGTTTTGCAAAATTTTGAGACCCCGAGGGTGGAACCGATTAATCTTTCATAGAATACCATGAAAGAATATTTTTCTCTCATATCTAAGGGCCAAAATCAAAACTGAATGAAAAGGGACGAAATTTGAAAAATGTCAAGTTGATCTTATCACGAAAATTTTGCGATATTCGAATTCAGCGCCCCCGAAAATGGCTTATTCTATAAGAATAAACTATGAATGTTGGGCTTTCCTAAATATGACGCAAGAGCACAATGAAAAATGATCTTAAAATCGATGTTTTATTGCGACGTCGCCGCTAGCTTGTTTGTTTTGCGGGCTGAAATCATGACGTCACAGTAAAGTAAACAATCGAAACAATAGCGTCACGTGATATGTGATACAGCTGTCATGTGATATGTGATACAGAAGTAGCTCAGGTAGTTGTAATTCATGGGCCTTCTCCGTAACATATACGCGGGTATGAGAGAAAAGGTTGTATTTATAGAGTTGCCACTCAAGGTTACATTGCCTTTGGTGAATAAAACTTCGTGCAAGTCTCAGTTTCTTGGTATGTTAAACATAAGTTCTAGTCAGAATTTGGGGTGCTATACGTTTGTGGCCTGGATGTGTCGGTGATCTCTTGCATAGGTAATAGAGGGCGATTTCCACTTGTCAATGATGTCCAGATGCTGAGTAAAAGTTCTTTACTCGTCTCAAAACCACATCATTTCTGTCTATTGAAGATCAAACTATGGTGCATTAGTATGCCTCCTTCATACAAGATATGTTCTCCCCTGTTGATGCAGGATATTATGACGCATACTCAAAAACATTTAGTTATACGCCCACCTCCATTGTGCAACAAGATAAACTATGGAGAGATGCAAAATGACAAGACACCAGGCAAATTTATCCCTAAACGTTGCTATGCTTTGCAGGGGACATAAAAATATTTCTGTTGTAGGTGATAGGAACTTGATGTTCCACATGCACATACAAAAAATTTTGACCTGATGACATTGGACCAGCGACATTCGGAGCATTTCATGAGAAATTACATGACCAAAAGAAAAGAGATAAACTTGAAGAAAGTAATAAATTATTGATACATGTCTATTTGTTTATAATTTTTTTTTTGCATTGAAATGTCAGCACAATGAAATTATTTTAGAAAAAAAGGTTTTGCCGAAAATGTCACAATTCATTAAAAAGTAGCAAAATGGTTTCACACGCAATCTCCCTCTTTTTCAAGAGCCAAGGAACATCTCACTCTTTTTGTGTCGCCTGTGAAGCATAGCGACACTTAGTGATCACTTTGTCCGTCTGTCTGAGTGTCGCTATGTTTCGCAGGCGACACATGCATTCCTTGGAATGATTTTTAAGAATAGTTGACAGGTATGGATATTGGGCATAAGTGATGGACTCGTATTACCTGCAAGGTGAAAACAAACTTCGACCTTGTGATCTTGACCTAGAAGTTCGACCTGCTGAAGAAAAACTTTGATATTCGACATTTTTAAAAATCATAAACTACTGATTGTAACTTGTAAGTATACGCTGAATCTATTTTTATATAATAGAAAAGAGGGCATCTCCAACAGTGCTTGGTTTGCAGCAATAAACCCAACTGAGAAAACATTGAGAGGGCAAGAAAGATTAATAGCAAAACGCCAAAGATGACATCAAAACACCTTAACAAAAAAGTCTACACGTAAAGCAACAAGCCCTATGTCGTTATCCGGGTTGTGTGTGCTAGTCCGTAATGAAGTCCTGTTATCGCAGTCAGTATGTAGATGGGTCAAGTACCATACCGAGTGTCCTGGTGACTTGCACATCGATGTAGTCAATAAATTATCTTTGATGCGGAAATTATGCCACTTTATAATACAATCATATTTAGCTTGTCCGTCCAGCATAAACTATTTCAACATCTCTGCAACTGCCAAGGTCTCTGGCTGAAGCTTTTTCAACCTCTCTGTAACAGATGCACAGCATTTCATGACAAGTTCTCAGGGTTCTGTACCAAGATTGTTTTTCGAGGCGATCGGTCAATATTTCTACTTCTCAGCAACCGCCTTACAGAGTTTCATGAAACCTTACAAGAAGCAAGTACTCAATGCTCTGTGCCAAGTTTGTGTTTTCGTAGTAATCGGTCGACAAATACGGTCGCTGAGGACCCTGGCTTATACATTTTCGACTACTCCGCAACCATTGCACAGAATTTCATGACACCTTGCAGGAAGCAAATACTCAAGGTATTCTACCAAGTTCGTCGAGGGCTCTGATTGGCTGACACATTTTCGATTCCTCTGCAACCGCTTGACAGAAAGGTCCCTACCAAGTCTGTGTTTGTCGTGCCGATCAGTCAACAAATATGGCTGCTGAAGGCTCTGTCTAATTGACTGACACATTCCGACTTCTCCACAACCGCTGTACATGACAAGTACTTTTGGTTCCATTAACAAAGTTTAATGTACAGTGTACTTGGGCCTCTTGTCTATGATAATTAGACTAAACAACGCATTTAATGGTAACTTTAAAGGCATGTAGGCTCTGAAACTAAAACAAACGGTTACACAAGTACATGAGAAACTTCTTATGCCTCCGTAATCGGAGATTCGAGGGCATATAGTGTTTGGTCTGTCCGACTGTCTGTACGCAAAAACTTTAACCTTGGCTATAACTTTTGAATGATTAGCGATAGGTCTTTTATATTTCACATGCGCATCTATTATGACAAGACCTTTCCATGGTTATCAAAATATTTGACCTTGTGACCTTGACTTTTGAGTTTGACCTACTTTTGTAAAACTTTAACCTTGGCCATAACTTTTGAATGGTTGGTGATACAGCTTTCATATTTCACATTTGTATTCTTTGTAACACCCCTTTCCATGGATACCAAAATGATTGTCAATTACCTTGTGACGTTGACCTTGAAGTTTGACCAACTTTTGAAAAACTTTAACCTCGATAGGCCATAACTTTTGATTGGTTAGTGATAGGGTTGTTACATTTCACGTGTGTATTCTTTGTGACAAGACCTTTCCATGAATACCAAAATATTTGACTTGTGACATTGACCTTGGAGTTTGATCTACTTTGAAAAACTAGGCCATAACTTTTGAATAGTTGGTGATAGGTCTCTCACATGTCACGTGTTTTCCTTGCGGAAAGAACTTTTTATGGATACCAAAATTATTGACCTTGTACTTTGACCTACATGTACTTTCTAAAAACCTAAACTTTGGCCATTACTTTTGAATGTGAAGTGACGGGGCTTCCATATTTCACATGTGCATATCTTGTGGCTAGACCTTTCCATGGATACCAAAATATTTGACTTGTGACCTTGACATGGGAGTTTGACCTACTTTTGAAAAACTTCACCTTGGCCATAACTTTTGAATATTTAGTGATAGGGCTTTCATATTTCAAATGTGTATTCCTTGCGAAAAGACCTTTTCATTGATACCAAAAATTTTTGCACTCTTGGCCTTGTACTTTGACCTACTTTCTAAAAACCTAAACATTGGCCATTACTTTTGAATTTGACTTGAAATTAATACTTTCTGCATAATAAGGGGCCTATGGTCTAGTTGTACACCTAATATCTTGTTTTAGCCCTGACCCCGAGTGTCCTGGAAAATGGGTGTGTTCAGTTTCTCATATATAACCCTGCAATCTTGTGAACACAAATTCTTAGAAAGTATAATTGATAGAGACCCAATATTTATTTTGCACCATAATGGATCTTTTTACTAGTTGTGCACCTGATATTTTGTTTCCGCCCTTGGGGGGGGGGGGGGGGGGGTCTTGGAAAATCGATGTGATCATTTTATTCTATATGTATCTCAGACTAAATAATCCATTCTCTCCGCTGCCGCGAAAAGACTGGGTTATTTAGTCTATATGTATCTCTAAGTAAACTTGTGAACACTAACTCTCAGTAAGTATTATAATAATGGATGGGACCTAATTCTTTTTGCATTATATTGCTTGACGTGTCTGTGGTCTAGTTGTGCATCTAATACTTTTTTGAGCCCTTGAACCCCAGGGTCTTCGAATATGGATGCGGCAATTTTCTCCGATATTAATCTATATGAATAAATTTATGAATCGCAAGCGATATTTTTTAAGTCCCCTACCGGCATTAACCCATGTCCTTCAACTCTGCCTTGACCTGTACTTACACCAAAAGATGAATCCAACATCAAAATAATTTCAATATGTGTATTAGGAAAAGGTCTGGAAAACAGGAAAATTTAATGAAATTTGCTATGAGGCCATACCTTTTGTAAGAACAAATAAATGAAACCCAACTTCAACTTATGTTTTATCATACTATAATGTATCTGCATACCAAAAACAGCTCAATATCTAAAACAACAGGCATGAAAAGACTGGAAACTGAGAAGTTCATGAAATTTGCACAGTCCAGGGGCCATAACTCCTGTAGAAATGGGTCAATCAAATTGAAACACTAACTTGATTTGTATCACACTGAGATATATTCACATACCAAAAATGATTTCAATATCTGCAATACCATGGAATTTGCTAAGTCCAAGGGCCATAACTCTTGTGAAAATAGGTCAATCGAAACCAAACTGGAACTTGATCTGTATAACACTTAGATGTAGTCACATATGAAAAATTATTTCAATATCTGCAACAACAGCCGAAAAAAGTACGGAAAACTTAGAATTTAATGAAATTTGCTAAGTCCAGGGGCCATAACTCTTGTAAGAATAGGTCAATCGGAAGCAAACTCAAACTTGAGCTGTATAACATTCACATAGAAAAAAATATTTCAATATCTGCAATACCTTGGAAGAAAACTCCGGAAAACTGAGAATTTCATGAAATTTGCTAAGTCTAAGAAATAACTCTTGTAAAAATAGGTGAATCGAAACCCAACTCAAACTTGATCTGTATCACATTGAGATAAACCCACATACCAAAAATGAGTTCATTATATGCAACGATAGCGAAAAAAGGAAATCTAAAGTGTGACAGACGGACGGACTGACGGACGGACGGACGGACGGAAAAATGGGGTGGAAACTATAAGTCCCCTCTGGCAAGCCGGTAGGGGACTAATAACCATTTCCCAGAAAGTATAATTGATAGAGAGTTAATTTGTTTTGCATTATAATGGGTCTGTTTGAACCTCTGAACCTTGGGATCTTGGAAAATGGGCGTGCCACTTAGATGAATTTTACCAATCAGTCTCATCAGAGACTTCTAGTCGTTTTTTTTTTTTTTTTTTTTTTTTTTTTTTTTTTTTTGCGTCAACCAAATTATCCACCAATGTATCCGATTGTCAGACGTATTTACGACTTCCACCCACATCCTTAATCTGGGCATTCGTTGAAAGTTTTAGATGCAAAAATCCTTTAGGTCAACTGCTTGCCTCCAAGATAGACGCCTAAAAGATTGTAAAAATCATTGGCGACTTTAGCAAATGTTGTACGAGATCCTCTAAAACAATCTTACCGTCCATAGATCGACTCTTTTCTTTCGCAGCCTCTTCATAGGCCTTCAGCAAAACTTACAGGAATCATGTATTCAAGGTGCTCAACCAATATTATGGCTTTAAGTCTGATTCGTCAAGGATCCGCATGCAACTTCTGATTGGCTGAAACAATAGCAGTTATAAAAAAAACCTTATAGAAAGAAATAATCAAAAAAGGTCATCACAGAATAGCTTTGTTCGATCTAATTCATCAAACAATATCACCGCCAACTATTTGATTTTGTGATGCATATCTGGCCTATTCCGCAACCACTGCATCGAGTTTCATGAACTTTAGAGGAAGCAAGTACTGAAGGTGCTCTACCATTTTTGACTTTCATATTTATCTTTCAAACAAGACAGTAGCTTATGTGTCTGATTCGCTAGACAAATCTTACTCTCTTGCAGCCCAAGTATCACTACTTAGCACAAAACCTTACGGAAAGACACACAAATCCGTCAAACTAAATTCGCTCACAGGTCGAACTCGCTCAGACGCAATTTTCCTCTGCAACCGCTACTCAAAAGTCGACCGCCAATTTTACTTCCCAGTAACTGCTGCACTTAATGTATCAATCCCAACAAAGAGCAAGTGTTGTGTTTTCCCTAGCAGAATTGCATCATTCGACCCGATCCGCCGACCAAGATGACCACTAATTTATACATATAAAATTTTCGACATCGTTAGAAACGATTTCATATATTCTAATGAAATATAAGAGAAAGTATAAGTATTCAAGCAAAATCTTATAGGAAGCAAGTAAGCAACTTGAAGGTGTATGAAAAATATTGTGTTATTTATATTTGACCCAAACAGGATGACCATCATGACTCAATATTTGAAATGGCTGACTTAGTATTGTCGTCTCCACAGGCTATAATCATGCCTTCAAGAAACTAAGCAACCAACATTGCGCTTTTCGATCTGATCCATCGAACAAAATGGCCGTTTTTTGGATCTCAATAGCTGTCTACTTTTGAATTCTCTTTTGAAATCTAAGTAGATTTTATCAATTCTTACAGTTCTGGAGAAAATGCGGTATCAACGTTTATAGACGCACGATAAACACGCTGTTTTGACAGAAGCATACTTTGCTTCGGTTAGCTGAACCCAACGCGTTTCCTAATCAAATTTGCACACATCTCCGCAGAAAATGTCCTAAGATTTTTGACATTTTTAGCTCTACTGGTCTCAGACCAGTCGAGCTTATGCGATACCCCGTCGTCCGGCGTCCGTCCGTCTGTCTGTCTGTCCGTCTACAATTCTTGTGCTCGCAACTCCTCTGAAACCATAAGAGATACAAAGTTAATTCTTTTTGCATTCTACTTGGTATGTGGTCTAGTTGTGCACCTGACATTTGGTTTCAGCCCCTGACCTCCATGGTCTTAGAAAATGGGCGTGGTTATGAAAATCTATGAAATCTTGTGCTCGCAACTCCTCGGACACTATAAATGATGGAGACTTAATTCTTTTTGCAATATGATGGGCCTGTGGTTTAGCTGTGCACCTGATATTTTGTTGAGCCCTGACCCCCAGGGTCTTAGAAAATGGGTGTGGTCATTTTCTCCTATATCCTATATAACTCTATGTAATCTTGCGCTCGCAACTCCTCTGACACTATAAATGATGAAGATTTAATTCATTTTGTAATATGATGGGTCTGTGGTGTAGTTGTGCACCTGATATTTTATTTGAGCCCCTGACCCCCAGGGTCTTAGAAAATGGGTGTGGTCATTTTCACCTATATAACTCTATGTAATCTTGTGCTCACAACTCCACTGACACTATAATTGATGGAGACTTAATTCTTTTCGCAATATGATGGGTCTGTGGTGTAGTTGTGCACCTGATATTTTGTTTGAGCCCCTGACCCCCAGGGTCTCAGAAATTGGGTGTGGTCATTTTCTCCTATATAACTCTATGTAATCTTGTGTTCGCAACTCCTCTGACACTATATACGATGGACACTTAATTCTTTTTGCAATATGATGGGTCTGTAGTCTAGTTATGCACTTGATATTTTGTTTGAGCCCCTAACTCCCAGGGTCTTAGAAAATGGGCGTGGTCATTTTCACCTATATAACTCTTTGAATCTTGTGTTCGCAACTCCTCTGACACTATAAATGATGGAGACTTAATTCTTTTTGCAATATGATTTGTCTATGGTCTAGTTGTGCACCTGATACTTTGTTTAAGCCCCTGACACTTTAGGGTATTAGAAAATGGGTGTGGTTATTTTCTCCTATATAATTGTGCTCTCAAATCTTAAAGCTATTAATTATGGAGAATTAATTCTTCATGTAATATTATGGATTTGTAGTCTTTTTGTGTCATTGATAGTTCATTTGAGCGAGCAGCTCCTGGCCCCTAGGATCTTGGAAAATGAGTGTGGCATTCTTTTTTGAAATACCTTAATTCGGATATTATGAATTGTACGAGTGATATTCTAGTTGTAGTCTAATGGATATGTTGTTTTGTTGTGCAATGCTACTTATAATTTGTTAGATTGCCCGTTCCTATGGTCTTTGCAGACCTGCCTTCTTTTACGATTTTGGCGTGATTTTTATGATTTTCGACCTAAAATTACGCTCTACACTTTTGCTACTCCATTTTACGCCGAAAACTATTTTTGGAGCAAATTGACGTTTTTCGATATTCTGAGCCCTTTGTAACACGTGTCTACCATATCTTACAGTCAAGCGCATAAGTTCTAACAATTGTTACAACATTTGTAACAATTGTCGATGCAGACTATTTTTTTTCTCTTTTTTCGGTTAATATTACGCTTTAGTCATCAAAACTACACTTTCTTTTACAAGATATTACACAAACGGTGAGAAACAGGTAGGCAGGTCTGTCTTTGGTTTAAGAAAATGGAAATTGATCTTTTAAAACAAAACAACCAGAAGAGATACAATCTCGTCAGAGACTTCTGGTTATGAGCTAAAATGGAATATATGTATGCATGTAAAATAAATGCAATGCATCCGAATAGAGCCTTCACTTCAATGCTATGTGTTTTGAACCAGGTTTTACTTCAAAGTCAAAATCCGAGGACAAGGTCGAATATTCAAGATTGTAAAAGAATGTATAAGACGTTAATTGAAGCAGGATTAGAATTCAAACAAAAATACCATTCTCAATTATCTTGAACTCTTCAACAAATACTAAGAAATTTCAACCTAAAGGGGTCATATGTTCTGGGTCTTCAAACAAATTTATTTGTAGTATACACAAGCTTTTTTTATCAATGATGTCTACCAATGACATTTCATACTCTTCCTTGTAATTGAAGCAAAGACTTAGTAAAACCTCAATAATATGCCAAGTACGTCAACCTCTCGGTTTGTTTCCCTGGGGGAGAGGGTAGGGCTCCTGCTATCACTATAGGTTAGGTAAAATGGGACAGGTTCATTCCTACATCAAACAAACTTGCATGGATGATGCATCTGAGGATGATTACTACAATGCATGGTACGGAGGCTGCATCTGACCCACATTTCACTCTTCAGTGAGCAGGTTAGGAAAAATGGGACAGGTCATGGCCGCCTTACTATAAGTCCTTCATCAACCAAACTTGAATGGATGATGCATCCGAGGATGCTTATTACAATGCATGGTACGGAGGTCGCATCTGACCATTATTTCACGCTTGAATGAGCAGGTTAGGTAAAATGGGACAGGTCCATTCACGCCTTACTGCATCTGACTAATGCTGGCGTCACACTGTCCCGATTTAAGCAGCCGATGGCCACACGATAAAGGATTTTTTCAAATTCGGATGTGATCGTAATATCATCGGGCTATTCGTAAGGCCATCTTGAACCATCGTATGATGACCGCCGGCTTGATTTGTCAAACTTCGGGAACAACTTCGGGAGTGCTGTCAAAATCTTTGGCATGCCAAAAAATTCCCGATGGCACTCCCGAAGGACCATCTTCGAAACAGGTTCGTGTAATCATCTTGCCCTTCGTAAGACCATCGAGAAGGCATCTTGCGTATTCGTAACATCTTCGTTTCCCCTTCGAATTACCATCGGGACCATCGGGGAAATTTTGCCATACTAAGGCATTACGAACGTATCAAGAACCTCCCGATGGAGTTAGGAAGGCTATACGACTTCGTGACAACCTCGCAATTCCATCGAAATGACATCGTAGTGTCATCGTAATCTAGTACGATGACGTTAAGATGGGATCCCGAAACAAAAGACGACAGGCACAAATATTAGATAAAACTTTCAAAAAATTTCAATTTTTGAAATATTTTTCTAAGTTAATATAAATAATTAAAATAAAAACTTTTCTGACTTCTTCAAATTTGCAAGTTCAATTTGCAAGTTCACAACCAATACAGTATAAAGTAAAATGACGTACCTTGATAATGTTAAAGGCAGAAGCATTGCTTCTGTAAATGCATCTAAGAGAGCATGCACAGACTCAGTATTTTCTATAATTACTGGTAATACTAGTATCTTGTTGTGACATATATCCATTTTCATCTTTCTTACATTGAATCATCACATCTTCCACTTGTTTCCACTAAATGAAATTCGTAATATTTTAAGACGATTTTGGTTGACAATAATACATGTCAACTGCTACGCAAAGGTCACTGATATTGAACACGTTGTCAATTTGTCCGTATGGTAGTCACACTTTCACATAAAGAACTGTAATGATATGTAGAATCAAACTTTCAAAGACGGTCGAGCATGATAAGAATCAACATTCATATATCTGGGCTAATTATGCTACATAGACAGTGCGATTCAGATATTCAATATCATATACTTTTGGGTATTTTTTGTATTTTTCTGAAACAGAAATAATAAAAGGCGGAGGAGGAAATCATTGACACTGTGCTACTGATTAAAAAAGAATTTTTAAACATCCAAACTTGGTGCAATCCTGGTTATAATCCGATGCATCGCATTCTAGATACGACGTCGTGAAGCAATCTAATAGCCTTCGTTAATACATCGTAAGCCTTCGTATGACCTTCGGATATGTTTTAAGATAAAATTCGTCCCGTCGTGTTGTCATCAGGAGTGGTTCGGATACAATCGTGTGGTCATCTTTTAGCATCGTGTTATCATCTTTTAGCATCGTAAAAACATCGGTTGCTGAGCGGATCTTAACCATATTCGGGAGTAACTTCGCACGAAATTGAAAACTTCATATTCGTGTATCCATCGGATATCATAATCGGGACAGTGTGATGCCTACATTATTAAAAGCTTGTCAATGAGTGACCAGGTTAAGTTAAATAGGTCAGGTCCATTTCCAGCCTTTTTAAAGTCCTAGATCAACCAAACTTGTGTGGATGGTGCATCTGAGGATACTTTATGCAATGCATGGTACAGATGCTGCAATTTACCTACATCTATGCTTGAGCGACCAGGCAAAGTAAAATGGGACAAATCCATTTCAGCCTATATTTTAAGTTCTAGATCAAGCAAACTTGTGTAGGTTATGTCCTGCAATGCATCATACGGATGCTGCATCTGACATATATTTCACGCTTCCACAACCAGGCAAAGTAGAATAAGACATCTTCATTTCCAGCATACTTTAAGTCATTTATCAACCAAACTTGTGTGAGTAATGCATCTGGATATACTTTGGGAAATGTAGGTACATATGCTGGTCATGTGACAATGTTGCCGTCGAGGCGAGCTCTGTCATCTCTAATAGCACTATGTTTGTAGTCTGTAACACTAGAGCGATGTAGTATAAAGGACCACTGGTAGTCGCTCAAGTTTTCACATAAAATTTTTAAAAGGCCATACCATTTCTTGAGAAAAAAAGGGTGCGAGCGAGCGAAAATATACTAGTAATTATTTTATTTTTTTAAGTATTGCAGCTTTTAATGTGCGAGCGAGTGAAAAAATACATTTCTGATGTTTTCCGTACTCACAAAGGAATCTCCATAGGAATCTGGTGACTTAAGGAAGCCTGGCACATAGCAGTAAGGAAAAGATTTTCGAACATTCCCCCTCCTTGACTTTCAGTGTCATGTATATGGGACAACAAATTTGCTCCCAACGAAATTTTCAAACACAAAAAGCATCATTTTCTTCGAAATTTTCACAATCTGAGACTTCTGGAAGCTTTAAAATTTGCAGAAATCAGAACCGACCCTTAAAAAATTCTTCAGCCAGAAATTTAATGGTGCGGGCGAGCATTTTATTTTTATAATATTATTTTTTGAATTTTGAAAAATGTGGTGCGGGAAATCCAAAGAACATTTAATTAAATTGGTATGGCCTTATGTTTATTACTTGACTGATATTCATAATACTCCCATCAAAGCACGCATGGTCTGGCATTAAACCAATACCCAATGTACATTTGTAGTTTAAGGTCATCTGCAATGTCAAGTATACAGGTTAAGGAACAAACATGCGACAGACATACTGTTCTTGAACAGTTCAATATTTTATCAATCATGTCTACCAATGATATTTCAATCTCTTCCTCAAGATTGCAGCAAGGGCTTTCTAAAACCTAAAAAATAAGCCAAATAGTTCGTCTGCACGTCATCTCTATATGTTTGCTTACCTGTTGATACTGATTCAATACATTGCACATCGAATGACCATGTTGTCAGGAGTGCGATATGTGCCTTTTTTCTGATAAATCTCCATTCCAGTGTGTTCATAAGTATGTAAGCACGCCCTTTTTCAAGCAGTTAAACAACAAGATATTTTATTCGAATGTTTTTATTTTTCTTATGGCAATTATTTGACTTATCAATTCATCAGTCACATACATTGAATTGAAACATTTACACGATCACAAATTCATCGCATAACCAAGGGGCATCACTCAGGGTAGAGAAAACATCAAACAAATCAAAAAGATAAAAACGTATAAACAAAATGGGAAGAGTTTGATTTCAATTCTACTCTCAATTAAAGCACAGGAAAAGCAATACTATCTTTACGTGGAATACTTATTCTCGTTATACATGTACATTAAATCATTGGCTAACTATGGCTGAAAGGAAGCGATCCTAGTTCTGTCTTGGTTTTACATGGTATCCTAAGAGGGAAAGTGAGTAACTATTGTATATTGCACAAGAATTGAACGAATAACATATAGTCCTATATACTCCTTTAAAACATTTATTTTCGGTGTATAAATCACACTTGTCTGCAATATGAACAACTCTGTTTGTTTTGATTAACCCCACCCTCCTTGCCCAAAATTGTTCCTTTAAAATCATGAAAAGAATTCCCGTACTATTCAAGAAAGTTATGAAATGATATTTCAAATCGTACAACAAAATATGTATGTAATCGTTCTTGTTAATAAATAAAGAAATAATAACAGCAAAAAAAAAGAAGAGAAAATATTATCTTTCTTATGTTGAGGCATGCAAAATGCAAGAAAGTATGATTAAGTTTTCATGTTCATTGATAATTGCAATGAATCTAAAGCTGTTTGTTTCTCATACACAGCATGAATATGAGAGAAAATAAGTTAAATTGAAAGAATTCAATCATCAATGCATCGGTTCTCATGATTTTTTTTTCTTTAAGAAATGCTAATTCTATTGTATGTGCAGAAATGATATGATCCCGTTCCCTTACTACGCTGTGTAAAAAAAATCCTTCCCTTAATTACAAACAAAAGAAAACAAGATGTGTTTGTGGAACACTCTCGGCATTTTAAATTTAAAATATTAAGGTCTCGGTACAAGGTCAATGCCATTGGGTCAAAGGTCATTCTTAAATGAAATTTCTTGGCATAATCAATAGATCATACTTCCTGGTCATGACGTCAAAGTATTAAGACATCAATCTTCTCATCAGAAGTTGAACGCATGCACGTGTGAAATATCTAAGATGTATAAAATATGGTTCAATTTAAACTTGTATTTACATAGTTAAAATTATGATAGTGGGGCAAGTCATTGAGGTTAAGGTCAAGGTCACGGATTAAATATCAAGGTATCAGCAGAAATTTCTTGACATTAAAAATAACATGAAATTTGAACATCCCATTTTCAAAGATGAAAAAAAAATTACCTAAAAGTGCACTTCATTAATAGTAGATCAAACTCTTGCACGTAGATCAAGATCACAAGGTCAAGACATCCAATGAAAATTCTTGTCAATTTTAACAAATACCTGCTGTTTCTTATATAGCCCAAGAGCTTTGGCCATGGTTCAATTTCTGACCATACTAACAGACACCAGGACTAAAACAATATACGGGGGCATAAAAACAAATCAACTGATATTTTCTTCAATATTATAAAGCTTCAGGATTTAGAATCGTAATACTGCATACACCCAGGTTTTCACACAAAAACGTTACATATTCCAACATTTATCCTCACCTCTAACACTCGAGTCAAACACACACACACACCCTCTCACACACACCCTCACCCTTCCTCACGCATGACAAATCACTTAAATAAGTTTTGGAATTTTAGAGTGAAAGACATGTTTTCACTTTTACTTGGATATGATACAAGATTTATGTACATATTTACAATTAATGACATTCTTCATGATATGGTTGACTATGGAAAAGTCATACATGTATACAGTATAAAACAAAGTATAAAGGTCTCACATAAACAATCATACAATCTGAATAAGATATGCTAGCACCCTTATTAAACTGTAGCTCAATAAAGCAAGATTTCTGACAGTTTGTGACGTTCAAATTCGTGATGCACATGTATGCAAAAGCTTCCTATTAAACGTGATGTACATGTATAAAGCTTCTGTTATAAAACTAACGTACAATGTTCATTGAAAAAAAAGTAATTACTAAAGTTAAACCTAGATCTTATTCTAACGATACCTTCATAAACATTGGTCACAAACATTATCAATTATCACATGTACATGTTCGCGATGACACATACAGGTTGCATCAATTTAAAGCTGTACTTTCATTTGAATTCAAAAGAGAAAAAGAATTTTCTTCATTAAAAAATGTAGGGCTACATCAAATATACATGTATGAGAAAATGAATATCACTATAACTTAGCACTTTTTACATCATTCATAGTACGTCATGCATTTCATGTCAGTCTACACGTAACCATGGTGACGATGATGTCATTACAACTAAAAAGAGTAATCACAGGTTTCTATGGCAACATGGTTTTCTTGGTGATAAATGCAATATCATAAGACACATGAGCGTTCTATTTGACACAAGCTAGACGAACATCGCCGTCTTAATTGTGTTGATATTTTGGGACTATTGGGAGAATTGACTCGCTCGACTCGGAGATTTTCGTATCTCCGAAATTTAGCGTCTTTGGTAAAACCTTTGTTGAGAAATACTACCATTTCCTTCTATCAGAACCAGGCAGGAACTCTGCTCGGTAGTCACGTGATTCCCGAAGATTGTATCTTGGGAACATAGTTGCAGAAATCTTTTCAGATTTTCTGTTTCACAAAACGAATATTGCATTGCAATGTCATAACTAACAATATATCTACTGCTATCGGAGTAATAGCACAATAAGTGTCAGTAAACACGAAAATGTTAAAACATAATGTGAATATATGAGCGTCCGTGCACTATTTATTAGACCGCTGTTTTTATTGGACCCGGTAGCATCTATAATAATATTGTCTTTACTGGGATCCACGGGTTTTGTGGGAAACTTTGTACCTGAAAAGGGAAAACAATGCCATTAAAGTAAAGATTTGTATTTTGAAATAATAAACCCTTTTAAACTGTCAAGAGTTCTTTAAAATCCTCTTTGCTCCTGTTTATTCTTAAAGACGACAATTTCTCTAGTTATTGCTAACTACTATAGGATATTTCGATTCACTAAAATATGGTACATTAAAGAAGCAATTTTTAACGTAGAATGATGATGATGATGATGATGATGATGATGATGATGATGATGATGATGATGATGATGATGATGATGATGATATACTTACTAGGCAACCTAGTTGTAGTAGATGTTGTTGTCCTCCGCGTGGTGGTTGTAGGTTGCGCTGTGGTGGTAGTTGTGGTGGTGGATGGCCGCCGTGTGGTCGGCGAGGGTGTGACTTGAGGGGTGTTGGGCGTTGGCTGCGGATTTGTTGAATGCGCATGCGTCGTGTGATTATCAGCACAACAAATATTAAGTTTTAGGCGCATGTTACGATATCTACAAGCGCCGTCATTTAAGTTACTGAGACCACTCTGTGTCCCGTCCGAGGTAGCTGAAAATATTAAAAATGTAGATATAAGCTACAATTATTTTAAAGGAAAACACACAAGTACACAGTTTATCATTCACCTATTTAATTTTACTTTGTTAACGTGTACATTGTCTTTTTTTTAACTTGATAAAGGCCAAGGAGCTTAAAATTTGTGCACTGGAGTATTGCTTTTATTTGCATTACTCTTTCACTCAGGAATGAGCATTAAAGGAGCTGTAAGAATAAGGGCTTAATTAAACCCTGAATTCATTAAACTATTTCTCCTGTGATATCCTTTCTTAAAAGGTTTAAGTTTGTATGGATAAAGATATAATGATTTAGAAGATTCTTTTAAGGTATTTTATTTAAAAATATTTATTGTAACATTTTAATATAACTGTTTGACGAGGTAGGTGGTACCGATGTCGGAAAACGTCAAATAGCGAACAAAAATATACCAAAAATGCATTAATTTACACAAATGATGTGTATTATGTTTTAAATACCTTCTAAGTGAAAAGAGAAAAAGAAAAATCAATTTTGAAGATTGTATTTCAATAAAATCGGTGAGCTCTACAATCCTTACAATCGTCTAATTTCATACTAAACAGTCACATAAGCGCGAAATACACACTTTGTAAAAATGGACAACTTCATATCGTTTATTTCATTCGTAGCTGTTGTATTTTTCATCAAATTACAATCAGAATACTTTATTCCATTAGATAAATAGACTTTTATCTATTTAACCCCTTTACAGACGGGTTGTTAGAAAATACCCCACTCACCCCCCCCCCCTTTTTTTGGCCTGTGGGACATTGCTCCACTCAGAATTACAAAACCACACTTGGCAGAAACATTAATGATACGTGTATAAACCTTTGGTAAAAGTGGCATTCTGTAACTCGGGGTGGAACAATGTTGAATAAAACATTTCCGTTTTTCGTTGACTTCTATAGCAAAAACCCATGTTATAAATAATATATCCATGCTGACATTAGATTCAGATGTGGACTAAGTAAGTTGACATTTCCAATGAAAAAAATTCTCAACTTTTTTATTTTGAAAACTCAACTTTTTCAGGGCAGAATTTACGCCTAATTCTCACAGCTCCTTTTGACCTTACTGAAATTTCTCTTTAGTTTCTTTATGAAATGTTTTATGTCTGAAATATTTATCTACTAATTATAAACGTTATGTTAGTAAAATACTTACTCATCAAATAGTAAAATTTATTTTGTTCGAAATCGGGCATATTTCCGAATGACTGGAAGCGATCTATCCACAAAGTAAAATAAAACTGTGGGATAAATGTTGGTTTTGAGCAGTTGAGCACCATGGTGGCATTTATCGGTTCAAATATTCTACAGGAATCATACTCTTGTTTAGAGACCTGAAAAAGACGATAATGAGAGTTATCCTTCTTTATCTACACCTTCACTTCAAACTTAACAACAAGAGTTATCATTCTTTGTCTACAAGAACTCTTAATATGCTCCATAAGCGCATTTAGGTGGTGAAATTATGACACTTGACGTTAAATTCCTGCTAAAGAACTTACTAAGGACAGAGTCATGCCATCAGGGAGATACATTCATATACAAAGCGTAATATTTTATGAATATACATGTACTTACAAAATATATCGTATAGTATTCCCAGTTAGACGGTGGTGAAGACGGCGAATATTGTGGACAAAATATTTCCATACTTTCATATAAATTAATGTTGATTACACTGTTGGGACTGGAGAATCTGAAAAGAGAAAAAATACATGTAAACCAAAACTCAAAAACATCTTGCACATGTTTTGAATACGGAAAAAATCAAGTTATTATCTTAAGTAGAGTTGATTACCATCATCTTGTGGTATGTTATTTCACCCAGATAGTTGTTCATGTCAAACTGGGGAATTTTTGGAATCGTAAAACACAGGGAAAGTGCACTGTCTCTGCTATGATATGGTAACCAGAACGAGAATATAAAGCTGTCACTGTTGATAATATCGGATTGATCAAGTTTCATTAATGTAATCGGAAGCAGGAGTCATGCTCCTATATCAAAGACCACCCAGTCTTCTGGCACCAATTACACACACGTGCTGCTCGTTTGTGGTGTATAGACGGACAGAGCGATCCAAACAAAAAAATTCTATCCCGTCACAGTACCACCCCCTCCCCATCATTTCGCCTAGAAATAAAAGTCGTTTGCAGGTTCCTTGTGGCTCTCGTCTGTGGTGCGTGGACGGACAAGAAAGCATCCCCGTCTTTCTACCCCCCCCCCCCCCTTTCCGGACGGTAATCCGTGAGAGTACCAACCGTCCCATTTTGCCTCGAAACAAAATTTCCGGCAAGTTCGATCGTATTAATTTTCCTAGAAACGAATATCCAAAAAATTTCAATTTCTAATTCACAAGTCGAACATTTTATGGCGAAGCAATACCATCCTTATTAGGGTGTGTGGCGAGTAACGACAATTTCTTCAATTTCTCGTATGTTTTAGCACTTAAAATATTTGTGTAGTTTATGACCTATTGTCTGCACTGAGAATAAGATTTCTTATTAAAGCCAAGTAAAAAGACGAAATGAAATTTTGTCACAGGGCCCCGGCGCCCGAAACTGACTAATTTACGTCATAATTGGCCATTACGACACTGTGATTAGCTCAGTTCAGACTTTATTGGAACCAAATCTGTCTCAAATTGTCATTGTCTCTAAACTTCATGAATTTTTAGCACTTTTCTATTTTAGCATGCAGTCAGATTTTTTCCTCCATCGTTTGATGAAGAGCATGGTTGCCAATGTTGCATTCTTTGTAAAGAAAACGCGCATATCTTATAATTCAAAGCTGTTCAGATATAGCTATGATACTTTCCAAATAAACATACAAAAAGTTGAAAAAAAAAAAGAAAATCACCAATGGCTTAATTCCCAAATTTTCGATTTTAAAGAACATTCCAAGAATTTTACATGAATACTAGTAGTTTTAATTCTTCGTGCATTATTGCTGTCAAAAGTCAATTTGGAAATTGGGCGAAAATTAAAGCATGTTTAATTTCTTTGTTCCTTTCAATAACTTCCGACCCGGTACCGCCATGCAAAGTGCACCCTGATTGACATATGCTATGTTTCCAGCGAAAGATTAGAGAATAATTAGCGACATTTAAGTTGTCAATTTCATGCAAGTTATTGCATTTTAAAGCCAATTTTCTCGTCAAAAGACGTCATTTGAGTCAATGGTAAAAGTCCAATTCAAATCAGATTTCGTATAAACGATAACATTGAGAGAGATGGCACTTGCTGTAGCTTTCAAGGTTGTCTAGAAATGCGGTATCTTAACACTGTTACTTCTAATAATATCCGGAAAGTTGCCCTGTTGCACTCTTATTACAGCATACCACCGACGGTGCTCAATTTTATAAAGTCTTGTGGAAGAATATAAAAATACATTTCGTTCATGATAAATTACAAGGAGTGCAGACTATCACTTGGTTTTGTTTTTGTTCTTTTGTTTTTTTGTTTTGTTAGAAATTACGACATACAATGAGGGGTCCTTTGGCTAATCTAAAATTCTTATCTTTATAAAGGTAAGAAAAATAAATCTTGTATATTTCTAATTTCGTGGATTAGCGTGGTTAACCCCTCTAATTTGTGCATCATACCCGAGTAATGTTTCTTATAAATACTGCAAGCTTTATATACACTATTTCAACTGTGAATCAATTTTTTGAATAAACGTAAATACCTCATAAATCATTCTAAGGTAGCCGTTACATTTCCAACAACACTTACTCATTGGTGATTTCTGATACCAGTTTGTAAGGAAATCCAACGAGCTCCCCAATGGAGCCTTATTTGTGAGTTTCATTGATGTAAGTCAGAGGAAATTCGATCTCTGGAACAAACGATTCGATTACAGGTAGCAACAAAAGAAGCTAATGTCAGAATATAACTAAAAGAGAACTTCAATTTGATACAATCATGGAAGGAACCTTCCGAAATTGCTCCTGTTTGACATGCAACCTTATATTTGGTCGTGGACAAGTGCACAAAAGAAAAGTAGAAGAAATTTAAACTGAACAATAAAATGTCGTATGCCCTAGTTATGAACCTGTCGGTAATTTCACGTCCATTAGGTAAATTATTACTGGGTTTTAGATGCGCATCATTTCACCTCTACAAGTTTCTTGGCTAGGCAACAAAAGTAAATATTACAATAAAAAGCCATAATGCATTTGAACGATCTTTGTTATCATTAGAAATGGTTTTAAATATTTAGAAAAATAAACCTGGACAAAAGCTGAAAGTGAAAATATTTAAATTGGGATGTATGTACGTATACTAAGCGTGCAGCAGATGTGAAAAAAATCTATGGGAAATAAGGCTGCCAGGAGTTCTCAATTGAGGGACATATATATACATGTGTATACAATGAAACTTTATATATAAACGGTCGTGTTTTCATGTAATCCAAGATAGATTGGCTTAAAAGCAGATACATCATCTGTTCTTCTCTTAAGAAGTAATAGAGACAAAAATTCTACGGAAAGAGGCAGCAGACGGATGTCGTCCCCTTAATCTTTGACCCCAGTTGTGTGACAATGATCTTGATGGGTACCTTGACCCTCATTAAATTTTGTTAATTGAGTCTCATTATGTTGACCATCATTGCGAGTTTGATCAAGTTGTGGTCATTTGAGTACAAGCAGATGGACACCAAATAAAGTACAGCCCTACTTTCGTTGTAGGCGACATATCAGTGATTCGAAATTCATTTTAACCCACAACGATATTAGATATATATATCAATAGGAGCTCGAAATTTTCAATTTCACAAATGTTCTATCACAAAATTTTTTATGTAATATTTTTTTGCAAGTAGCTGCAATATCCCCTTTCACACAGAAAGCGCCATGCGTTGACACGAAGCATTCAAGAATGAAATGTTTTTCGTTGATATAAGCTGAGATTGAGAGACACAAACGCGGGGATTTTACAGGTTTATGCATTCAGTGCAGAAAATTGGCAAAAATTGCATCATCGTTTTGTCATTAGTTAGATACACGATCCATCATGGTGTATAAAATTTGCACAAAATAAATGCCCTGACAAAACCGGAAAACATGGGTATTTGTTGAAGAAATGTAACACGTGCAAAACAAGATTAAAGAAAATTGAAAAATGTACAAGCGAAATTCTTCTGCAAAATTTCATTCTAACATCCTAATTTTGCAGCTTCTTATAGACCTCACACACGAATACTTTAATTCATGATTTTATATGAAAACAGAACGAAAGAAGCAAACGAGGCATTTTGATGGGAACAGAATCATGGCATGATACATAAGTTATGAAAGAAAAAGACAAAATAATAATAATAATAAATCAAAGCAAAAAAAAAAAAAAATCAATCCAAACCAAACCAAAAAATCAAAAATTTCGTTATGTCAATGGTTATCAAGACTGTTACGATGGAGCAGGACCCGTCGACGTAAAAAAATCAACAAAGACAATATTAAGTAAAACTGTCATCTTCCTTCCATTTTGATTCTATTTTGCGACTCGTTTTGTCATAATTTTGTCGATCTGTTGCCGGTGTCTATGACAAGGCGAGAGAAAGCCTGTAACGTATATCACGTGTATGGATTATCTGTCAACGTAAGCTACGTTACCAGGAAGCGTTACAACTATCTTTATCTTCAGTTAGAAAATTAACTGGCAGTAAGAACGTCATGCGTGATAATAATCATTTTTCGATTTCTATTTTGTTAGCAAGACTATAAAAAAGAACGTTTCATTGATTATATTCATGTACTATGACAATTAACTTACAAAATTTTTCTATATCTTCATCAAAAGAACTGGTTTTTTTTTTTTCTTTTAGACTCAGAATTTCAAACTACACAAGGGATAATTTCTATAATGTACATTCAAGAATTGAAAGCGCAAATGCATGCAATACCGTAGGCATTTTTCCATAGCAAATGTATAATTTGAAAGTATCTCTTCCTAAAAATAGGTTTCTAACTGAGAGCAAGAAATTCAGGCTTTGTTGTCCAGGAGGAGACGGCCAATTATACAACTTAGTATCGTCCATCTATTGAATCATACATCTGGATTTGTATAATTATCAATGAATCCGGTATAATAAACAAGATAAAATGTCCGATTCGATTCTAGCATTTATTCATCAATCTCAATCAGTGTAACTTTGATTTTGGAATCTATCATATCACGTAACCTCTCAGAAAACGTTTGATTGATGAAGAATCATTAAGATCAGATCGATCACATTACTTGGCGACATGACCATGCGCAGGAGAAATGCAGGGCAGGCGATGAGCAAACGAACTGACAGTGTTACAATGTCGCGGTTTACATTGATGGCTTTCTTTCCTTTTCCATTTTTTACCAAAATGACTGCCCTCCTAACCAGATCTGTCAAGCGTTTTCTTGACACAGATCACGCCATATTTGTCTACCGCGAAACTGATTGCTCAACCGTTGTGGCGAAATTTTAATTAATTGGAATTAAACCCGAATGCAGAAACTTGCATAAATCTGTGCCGAATTTTCTTAGTCCAATCTTCTCAAAATTGATAACATGCGCAATGATGGATGACAGTACTTCACCTTATAAGTAAATTTCACCCAAAGGTTGATTAAACAATTAATCAAATTCCCCTCCGTAATACAAGCTTCTTTCTGACTCTGAATCATTGACGGTATTAATCATGAATTTAATTAATCTACACGCCGCACAGTGGCAACTTAGGTTCAGGAAGCCACCCGCTTGAATGGCAGGTCTCTAGTTTTGAGATGAACTGACATTTCAAGAAAAGTGAAGCGCTGAGGCAGAATAGCGTATACAAATTGCATCAGGGGAAATTTGAAAAATAGAAATTTTGAACAGTAGTGTTAATGAAATCATTAAAACTCTTTTAAATTAGTCACAGTTGAATTTCGGTTAAGTCTCTGGTGTACACCGAAACATAATCGATTGAAATTTTGATCTTGTCACAAGACATGGCGATATAAAACGGGGAACGGAGACGGGAATCTTTTTCCGGGTTCTGAAAAGTCACGAAAGCCAAGTAAATTTAGCTCTTGTAAACGAAATCTCGTTAGTACCAGAATTCATCCAATCTCTCAACCCACAAAGCATCTCAGGATAACATGTTACACTATTTTCCATTAAACAATCATAAATTTTGTCCGACATGAAATCCACTTATTTGATTTATCTTGTCCTATTAAGGGGGTATGACCGCTCAAAGGGGACATAATTACTCATTGTATGAGAATTATCTGACGACTTTGGACATGTAGTTTTACTGTACAAAGCCTCCTCTTAGTTTCTACCATATCAATCATTTGCAGCGACACCTGTCAATTTGCATATTAATTGATTTATCTCCCCTGACGATTTCTTATTGGATTGATTTGACACTAAACTTTTGTCTCTGGAGAATTCTTCAATAAATTTCGAATGGAAGCCAGTGTATTGAATCGGAATTAGAAACAAGAGCGAAGCAGTTTGAGTCGGTGCTTTTGGGAGAGCAAATGCAGTAATTTAATTGGTGCAGCGGGATGGCACTTGAAGGAACTACTTGGATTCCAAGAGTATCGTCTGCTACAATGACAAATTGCAGTTAGAATTGGACATTTTATCAGAAATACTGAGATGTTTTATTACATTGTTAGAGTTCTACACTTTCAATGTCAAACTCTTGTGCAGATAGCAACTTTTAATGTCAAATCCATCCAATCGGAGTCATCGTCCGCCTGTCCACTTGACAATATTATACTCTAGAGTGACTAGAGAAAAGGAAACCTCAAAAGGCCTTTTGTAAGAATACGAGCGTATGGAGCTTGGCGATCACAATTCACAGATGTTTCGAGCCAATTATTCGGTCTACAGATCAAAACGTAGGAAAAACAACAAAGATCTATTCTTTCTGGTCGTCTACATAATAAGAAAATGCAATGAAGTGTTTTGTCCTCAATCCACCACATTATACATTAAAAATATCCCTGATGGGTTTATCTGTCTGCGTTTTAATTATATTAAACCAAGACTGATTATATACAGAGCTAGGTTCATTTCTAAATCTTTTGATCATGGATTTTGTATAATTCAATGTCACGGTTTACGCCTCAATTTTGACGATGGAAAGTGGGTTTTTTACAGTCGAGTCAAAAGAGAGCTTTTCAAATTGCAAATTCAGAAATTTACAAGAAATTTGCAAATTTAGATTTAAATATATCTCAAATTTTATGCATATACATGCCATGTAGATTCTATATAATGCATACAAATGTATTCATTATTTCTTTTTTACTAATTAAGTTAATCGTATTTGAGGAAACCCTTTGCCTGTGCGAAAAAACGAACGTAAACATTGCTTCTAGGTATAAAACTGTTGTCAACAATCTACATCAAGAGCACTGAAAAATCGATAATTTTTGGTCAAAGGAGAAAATTCAATCTGGAATGGTCTTTCTCGGCGACGAATAGCAATGAATGGCAGTTGATTCATAGATGGATATAAAGTAAACGTTGTTAATCGAGCTTTACGAGAAAATGGCGGGGTCAAAGAGCGGTGATTCTTTCCGTTATAGATTTCCTTTTCTAGTTTCGACATTAGTTTTTGGGGTAAAAATCACTTTTTGTAATGGTAATTAAGCACCTAACTCCATCTTCCGCGCTCAAGATTTAGTCTTTTTACCCGTAAAACGTTTTGCCCAATTAGCTTTTCGCAAATTGCAAGTGGTATGTTTACTTTTTTTCACTCGCAAAGCCAAAGAGTTTGGATTCCTAAGGACGTATGTTTTTACATTCCATTTTGAGATACCATTTATCATTTTTATGTGGAGAGGTTAAAAACTTCTTCATATACATGAATTTAAATTCCATTTACGTTAAAGTCCTCCATCAAAATATCAGCTCCCTCTGTGCAAAGAAATGAACAAAGGTTTGTCGCCTGCTGCAGTTATGCACGAATTTCAAATTATCATATAAAGGTAATTATAAGTGAATGTCAATGGTGATCTATTTCCATTCAAATTTTGTGCATTTCCCAGTGGATCTCAAATATTTGAAGATGATTAAATGGGATGGCATAACTGCAATCAAAATGGAACATTAAGGTGTAACACTACATGTAGTAGGTCAAGCATTGCGTTCTATTTGCCGTAACATCCAATCCGGTTTCATACAGGCAAACTGCATTTACAATATATGATGTCTCCTCCGGTCGCCCTCAATTATAAGAAAACAAGTGAATTAAATGTGTCGCAATCAATTCTCTGTTTGCCTTACCTTAAAACACAATAGAAACAAATAAAAAGGCGGGTCAAGTGCGGAACGATTCATCAGAAAATCATTCTGCATCGATACCTTGTATTGATCACTCATGAAAGCAGACGTCACCTTCTTTTATATTCTTCTTATCGAAGATCACGTCTAAAATGTGTAAAGGGATTGGCAAAAATAGAGGAAGGTAAATTTGATCAAATAAATATCCATCCATTTTTCTCTATCAGTATTATATGTATAAACAGCACAAAAAGGTACATGTATAGATATGAAGAAGCTAGTTTTGAACTAGATATTATTTCGAGCATCCAATGACAATAGGGCCTAATTGTGACATTCTGTTTCTATTGTGTCCCTAGAGAACGCACAGCAATACAACAATTTGCATGAACTGTCACCGATGATTGAAGAACTGAGATTCATTAGTCTCAGTGGGACGACATGAGCCTGTGACCATGGTCTACAATACCTAACAATAAGGTCAACCTATACCCTCATCATAAATCACATCCCGAATGGCCTCATACCTCCTGATAACGGAGCAGAAGGAGGGAGATACGGTCATTTATCTTGTGATATTGGGGAGTAGGTATAAAGAGATGTCGTATCAAGGGGAGCATAAAACACTACATAGTTACAATTTGTCAAATGGAAGCTTACGACCACTGTTAGTAGCAGACGACCGCTGATTCTAGAAGAGGAAGTCGTATTTCTACAAACAGGGGGTCATTATCGGCCTGATAGTAATAATCTGCCTTTGTCTGATGGAGCGCTGTTTCATTATCCTGTCAGTAACTGCAATGTATGATCAACTACGAGAGGGTCAAACCCAAAAAGGGATAAAGCATACGAACTCAGCATTTTAGATTCAATTCTGTGTAAGTGCAAAAATGTTTTCAAAAAATTGACGTTTCCATTTGTCCCAGTATGCAACTTTTTACTAATATCAGACCAAAAATAAACGTTGCAGAGTCATAAAGCAGATTTCATCCCCCCTTTTCGAAGCACTCACTCCCCTACACTTGCCATGTCGTACGATTTTATATACATTTTGATAACCTCCTGTTGCTGAGGGTCATATGGTTTTAAGGAGGATAACCTTGGTAGTGCTGCCATCATGTCTGACCATTCTCAATATCTGGACATGGGCCACTGGACTTTATAGTGACGCTTTCTAACACCAATTACTGCTATCTTTAACTATCTACCCTGCATCTCCTAAGAAATCCCCCACAATCTTGTTATTTACAGTATTTCCCACATAAAACTGCAGCATGCTCATAAAAATTTCTTCACAGAGTAATCATCGTATCTGCAAGAGACAGGCGATCATTGCCGTATCCGTAATAAACAGGGAGCACAAATCCCATACCGCTTTATACCGACTCGCGTTTTATTGTCTCTAGCAATGTGGAAGTATTAGAAGGTACTTTCTCCCGATATTTGATTGCAATAAATTGTGTTTGCTTTACAATTGATGTAATTGAATCATGTTGACACGGGGACTGCTACACGTTTCTCTCAAATTGAAAATTTAACACGAACTTAAAACATACATATTTGATGAAAATATGTCAATTTTGTAGACTAAAAAATGAAAAGGGACTGAAAATAAGAGACTGGTACGACAAAGCTTGAAAACGGAAAAAAAGAGCAATTCATCAATACGACTTTGATTGTATAAATGATGACCTTGATCACCTACTTCGAAGGATTTTTTTCTTGCATGAATTGAATAGACTTTTTCCCTTAATAATCCTCTTTTTCGATATTTTTTAGTTTCAAAATAAAGGACATTTCCGCCAAAAACAAATTCAATAGGTCTCAGGTGTTTTTAGAGATTCGAACTGAACGTATTATGACTAAAGAAGCTCGAGGGTTAATCGTTGACCTGAGACGTTTCGGTATCGATTTTCGGCGTGAATGATGGTATATCTTTTCATCGGGAAAATGAAAAGTGCCATACATTAAAAATTTCAACACACCTAGGCTGACTAGATCAGATCTTTTTTCTTCTCTTGGTTCAGTTTTTGGCACGGCCAAGGTATTTTGAGTGAAGCTATTTGTGGGCGAAACACGATAGTATCAGTAACGAACTTTTTGACGACCGCGATAGGGGTTGCCATTATGGAACAATTGTCTCTGATTTCGTCAGATCACTCGTCTCACAGCTTTTGAATACTAATGAGTCTCAATAGACTCTAAATTACCCAACGTTTGCTAAACATGGCGTAGCGCTGACAAAAGATATGACACGGCATGCCAAGCTTCCTATGATAACCTTTGATCCTGTACACAATAATATCTATAGACCAAAAGCAAGTGGTACAGTGTTCTTACTATTATCTCCGTATGCATTCCACACTTATTGCGAAAAAATATGAACACTTAACGCACCTTTCATGTGACAAAAGTAATAGAAATCAGTCTACTAAGTATTCGAAATAATTGTTGAAACTAAATATGTCGCAGTCTTAGACGTTTTCAAAATGCTCCTAATTTATTAATGCTTGATGAAAGATATTGTCTTATCTTTCTAATTAAAATTAAAGATCAAAGAAACTCGACAATGCACCGATGAGCTAAAAAAAAAAAACATTATTCTTTGAAAGTATCATCTGAAAATTTTTCTCTCACATTTTTTTCTTATCTAATGTAAAGATACCTCCACTTATAAAATGTTTTAAAGTCATTTCCTTTTTTTTTACGAAAAATAAAGAGAAAAACAAAACTAAAATCTCAATTTTCTTGAGGCAGCGATAATTAATGTATAACAATGGTCTGAATCAAAGAGCACCCAAGATTTTTTTTCATAAAGAAAATCGTTCGGGATAAAATGATATTTATAAGACAGAGTCTCTGTTAGATAATCCCAGGGAAATTGTTCTAGCTTGGCAAATAAAATTAAGGTCCGATATGATTCCTGTAAAATATAGTTCCTTTTGGCATTTTCAATCAATTATTCATCAGAAATGATATGGAGATGAGAGTCATGTATTTTGTTATATTGTTGCTATCGCACCATTGTGATATTTCTGGGCCATACAGAGTAAAGAGGGCGACACTTCTCATGTTTGTTTTGAGCAAATATGTCAAAAGTAATTATGATATATAACTCTATAAAAAACGAAGACTTCGATAATATTCTATGATAAACAGTTCATGCGTTATATAGTTTTCCTCCAATGGGGATACCATTTGATAAAGAATTTCCAAATTAATTATTACATTCATTTATTTTGGTGTGAGTTTTGTTAATTCATTATTCGATAAGTGTACAGTAATTCTGTTATATCTATTATTCGATGAACATTTTTTTCAAAGACTCTCCCATTCCCACGTTTGGACATATGTAAACAAATAATTCATTGATCTGAAATTGCAAACTAAATTCCTCTTATATCGGTCCAATCCCCACTTAAACGCTACTTTATCAATCATATTTTTGAAATCAAACTTCGTGAAATAAATATAACATTCCCAAGGTATTTAAAACACTCAGAAATCAAAACATTGAAACAATGCACCATTTTAAAACTAATGTGGCATACCAAGAAGCAGACATGTAGAACTCATTGACTATAAGTTAAGAACCAAGAAAAACAGCACTTAGCAAAATCATCGTTCAAAATTTCTCAAAGCACTTGACGAATAATCTCGAAAACAAAGTCTGAAAATCGGTCGCGCCCATACAGAATTCTATACATATTGGTCAGTTAATTCCAAAAACATAGGATTTCATGGTGGCCTACATGGATATGGCAGAGATCTCCAACAAGACAACCATGTGTCCACCACAGCAAAACACACCCGTAGGATGCAACAACCAACGAACATCACACAAAACACCTTCGACAGGGGACAACAAGACACAAAATGTCTGTCGATTGGGTCCATACAAATTTCGATACAAACACGATATTGGTCAGTTATTCCATAAAAAGTGATTTTACCGTGGCTTACATGGATATGGCAGAGATCTCCAACAAGACATCCTGTACCGACCACAGCGGAACACACCCACAGGATGTAACAAATAACGAACATCAGACCTAACACCTTCAACGGGGACAGCGAGACACAAAACATGGCTAAGCTTCGCCAAAGAACGTCATTTTCCTTGTCTCGTATGGCCATAATCGTTCTGTCGTTTTTGAAACCGCATTTTCTGGACATTTAGACAAAACAAATTGTTGCTGCACAAGATACTGGGAGGAAATGGTAGACCTGTGGCTACATTTGATTGGCTATTTAATCCTTTTGTAATTCCCCTTGTCTGACAAATGTAAGGCTTCCGTGTACTCCCTACATCGGGCGGGATTAACTGTCGCCTGCTATAATCACCCCTCCGTATGCCTCATCATGTCCCGTATACAAATGGTAATTTGAAGTTGGCAAAAGATTTTTGTTTGAATGGTCGTTCTCCAATATCTGGATTCTGAAATGATTACGTGGAGATTTCGTCGAGTGACAACTCGCCTTGCCGTAATCTCGCACGAGTGCTCGCAAGAAATCACTAAGAATTGAAATTGCTTCATTTACGGACACTTATTGGCGCTTATCGGTCATCCTCTCATACGTAATGGATTTCTACAGGAACGGAATGTAACCCTTTGAATATAAAACGCCATTTCTTATTCTTATTTTTGGGGTATAATGAATTGGTATTCTAAACTTTCAACTTACACTACCCATAAAATCAATCAAAAGAACAAAATGCGGTGATTTTTGGGGTCTGATTTCATACTTTCAAGAACACCTGAAATTGTACACCTCTAGTAGCGATGGTCACAGATTGCCAGTATTGTTAGTGATAGAAACATCTGCATGCCTGTACTGTTTACATAACTAAATGTTGTCCATGGGCTAGATTTGCTTGGTCAATGCTTATACATTTACACAGGAAAACTGAAACCGTTACTTCGATAACTTTCCAAACAATCATCTTTCAGGACTTAAGGGGTTCGGGATTCACATCGATCAACCTGAACGCATTTAGATTGACGGTCAATGATAATTCAATTTTTAATTTATTTGGTATTTATTCTAGAAATTTCGTAGTAATTCGTAGTAATGTATATATATGTACATGTGATTAGTATAGGTTTGTTAAAATATTTTTTAATTTCTATTAGCAAAAGAAATCGTTTAAAAGAATTTGACGTCGACGACGACGATGATGATGGCAATGATGATGGAAGTTAATAAAATATTACGGTAACATGCCACACCTTTCCTTCGTTTACTACATTTATATACAGCTGATAGCTAATGTAGGTCGTTATTTACGTTTATATATCCTGATTTACTAATTAATCTTCCCCAGCCCTGTAGCATATGGCTCAAGTTAGGCCACTCTGACCGGTATAGGTGTTATCAAATGACCCTGCAACAAATGGGCTGAAAAAAAAGATCATTTATCCAATGTTACCGCATGGTAAACCGCATCAGTTTTAGTTCAGAGTCAGCGTGTGCTCCGGTGACAAATAAGTCCGCATACCTCTCTTCAGTATAATTCAGTCCATGTCTTTCTTTGTATTTGATTTACTAGGTAAAATTTTTATAACCATATGAAATTTCGATACCGCAAAGAGAGTGCACTAGATGGCTTCAAATTAAGTTTTATCCCTATTATCTGATTTTAATACCCTTCCATTGCGTTGAAGCTTTAATGGTTTTGATATTAAGTCACTCATTCAATAAACTTGTTGAAAACAGACGGCAAACTACCTTGATTTCTCCGTTTGATACAAGTAATTTTTTTTAGCAGTTTTGGGTACAGTGATGACAGTGATGCTATTCTGTTGACTACAGTAAGATATAAAGCTTCGTTTCAGTTCTCACATTATCATACCTTTTTTTCCTGAGTACATATTTATTCATCTGTCCAAAACTGTACAAATGTGCGTAAAATTGATATAGAATAGTAAGTGACAGGGTTATCATATTTCACAAGTGCACTCCATGAGACAAGAACTGGTGGCGACTTAGATACGATTTTATTTCATTTTGGAATATATACTATGGCTGACATTGTGACCTTGAACTTGCCATTGAACGTGACCTAACCTGTACAAAAGATAGCTGCAAACGGAGGCATACTGTTTCATAAACTCTTCTCGTTGTTCTTCCTTTATGCAAAAATGAAAAAAAATGTTCTCTTCATTGTTTTTCATGTGTATTGTTTAGAGAAAATGCACTGTCCCAACACTATTATTTGGAGTGCTCCTTGCATAAAAACCGCGGGGTTTCAGATAAGTCTGTAGGCACTTAATCTAAATTATCTTCTGATTTGTAATGCCGACGCTAAGAATGCAGAAAAAGAGAAGTTTGATTTATTTCCCCTGTTGTATAGATAAGATTCCATAATAAATGTAGGAATTTATGTCGTGTGAAGCTCTGGTCTTTATCACAAGATACAAATGTTCATTATATTGGTTCATAAATTTCTAGGGGATATCATGAGATATAGGAAATGAAAAGAGTGAGATTTTGTTGTTTCTTTATCAAGGAAAAAAACAAAATCCAGACCAAAGAATTCTCAGCTGTCCCTAAAAATATGGCGGGAAATGCTCCAAATTTTTCCGACAGAATACATGGAAAATGCCAAAACTTAAGAAAATGGTATGAAAAAACGAAAACTTTTTAGATCTTAGAAAATGCATATACTGATCCCTCGGAGCATAGGACAAAAATAAGAGTGACATGAAATGCTATCTGGCGACATGCTAATCTCAAAGTTTTATCAACGGGAGATAACCCGATTGTTGACCCAGAGATAACGTCACAGGGTGTGCTGATAACCTTGCCTATTATAAATAACATACGTGGTGTAATCTTATCTAAAGACAGATTACTGATGATTTTTACATAGTAATCCTGTCAACAACAGGCCCTTGTCATTCTATAACATATAACATTTGTTTGTTTACAAAAACCTGTGGATGCAGGTACTTGACTGGACAATAATAGGGAGGATCCCCGACAAGTCCTCACTGAGCGATCACTGCAAGACAATGTCCATCGTAGACACAAAGAACACAAAACGAGAAAACTTATGTAATGCATGCAAAACATTACATTGCATGGTGAAACTATTCGAATGGAAGCCCAACGTTAACAAATTCATAGTACGGTGATATTACAATCTGGGCGATTGAAACATGATTCTTTTAAAGAGATACCGGGTAGTAGAAGCATATCAATGGTTAATGGTTTACACAAATAGAGCTATGCTGGAAGGAGCGAGCTCATTGTACCTACATGTAAATTTAGAAAGAATATGTAGTCATGATATACATATACGTAGCAGTCACCTTCTGTGACAAGAGAAGGTCTTGTAAATCTAGAAAATTTTCTTCTTTCTTACAGTCATATCACAAATGCCCATCACTAAGTGAGATGTGTATTGCTCCTCCTTTCCCTAACACCTTGTCAACCAAAACCGCCTTACTCGCCATCTTACATATAATATTACGTAACGCTGCGAGGAAACCGATTTCCCTGTAACATCATCAGGGATGGATTTTCGGCGTAATCTGAGAAGTTTCATACGAAAAAGAGTCGTGCATTGGCACAACAAGGCCACTAACTACATTCCCCCTCATTCTACTGGAAACACCAAGTGTTAGCTCACACATCCAATTCAATTTTCCTATGAAATATAACTCACAAATTTCCAAAACATGACGTCCAAATACGAATCATATTTTCCTTTGAGACTCGAAAATTACAGACTAATGAAATATTGATCCAACTGAGGCACATCCTCTGCATTTGCTCAAGTGCTGCTCCGACTTTAAGACTTATCCCCGGGGAGAGTTACGTGCCCTTGGAAACAATAACTCTATCATGACGACTCTATCGTATAATAGGAGAAATTGAAATAAACCATTATTAACCTCTCCTGGTGAACATATTGTCATAAATCTTAATTATGGACAAGTAAAGATAAATGGGGCATCCAGTAGAAGTCTGATGGACGTTCATCATATCTCACTATACATATTGTATGATTACTATACTTAAACTGTATGTCAATCAATAATGTATCTATAGATAGATAGAATATTTCTGAATACTTATTAATTGTATACCAGACGACTTTGAATCTGACCCCTTTTTGTGCATGCAGATCTGCGAACGAGTGTCCAAAATGTGAAATTCGTTAATTGGCTTACACACTAAGTACTTTCACTCTTTTTTTTTAAAACTATTTCTTTCAAATAACTAGTACATGGCCTTAGAGAATTTTTTTCTCTTTTCACTTAAAAGTTGGGTTTTTTTTTGTATCATTCAAATTAAAGATACCACACACACATACAGGGTGTAATTTTAAGAAACCATAAAATTTGCTTGATTTATTACATTCTAAACACCTCGGAATAATATAAATAATCATATAACTACCCATCTCCATTACTTGAAAACACTTCATGAAATTTAATACTGTGAGAAAACCGTGACTTTGTCGGACACTCTGAATGGGTAGCATTCCCGACCAAATATGGGGTATTGTTACGATCCCCCTTGTGTTTACATACACTGGGCTGGCCAGTTGACCCTCGGCCAGAGAGAGGCGTCTCATTTTTAATCTCCGCACACGATCTTCAAGGTCATCAATCTTTTTAATGGACTAGTCGTTTGTTTATGTTTCTGAGGTGCCTAAACTAACATGTCCAATTTTCAGAATTTTCAACATTGTTGCATCCCAGATATGCTTGTCAAAGCATTTTGTTTTTGCATACACATGTACATGCATATACAAAACAGGTCCCAGAGAAACACTGACGTTTTATGAATTTTCTTTTTTCTAGGTTGTACATATAACGAAACAAAATATCAAAGGAATAATGACAGGATCCTCGCTATACTTTCAGTATAGTAAAGCGATTAATATAATGTTCATGTATGGCTTCCTTAATCTTGATAATTAAAAAAGGAATTTTTATATGTTTTGCTTTTACTGACACAAAATTACTGCACAATGGTGTCCTATGTTTGACACAATTTCATTGTTAAAATACAGTTTGATACTGAAACTTATGTTTGATCTAAATTCCAGGCTTCCTGACCTATACAAGTAAAGAATTCGTCACAACAAAGATGGGCGAGAACATGTTTGCGGAGGTGAGTGAAAGAACGTGTTCGATTGGCAGTGAGTGAAATAAGGTGTTCGATTGGCAAAATATCTGAATATTAGTGCCAGAAATACCGGTGTACTTTGTTGCACCGAAGAATGCTCTATGTTTTTGTATAATGCATTATCAATCTTTCATTGCACATTCTTTATTCAAGGCGATGTTCACAGACTGAAATTTCCCCTGATACCACGAGCTTAGCCTCGCCATGGAAATCCTAGAAGACAAATGTGTAAGGTGGCAGCTAAGTTCCTATAGTTGTGAAGAGTATTAACCATTTTCAGAATTAATGTATCCTGACACGACACCGGTTCTCCTTATGGCCACGACATCAAATCTGTCCATATAACCAATACTATAGACAGACATTACACTCTCCCCCCTTTAGTCTGTATGTATCTCGGTCATTCAATCTCGACGAGATCCATTTACGAGCGGTCAGATACAAAAAAAAACTATCCAGTTTCTCGACAATTTACCCTGCTAAACCTACTCAGTACAGATTATGAATCTTGATGTGACAATTATTGGGTTTTCTCGTCTTAGCCAGAGTAAATTAGTTTTTGCTTCATGCTCCTTGATATCCTCAGAAAATATGAAGGTTCTTCTAGTATTTAGTGTTTACAGATTCGAGAGCTGCGAGGCAGACTGTCCAGTTACTTAGCTTGTTTTATGTAGAGATTTTGTTGACAAATTTAATTGTGTTTTGATGTTGTTATCTGCTTTAGGTGACTTGAATGTTTTTATGTGTTTAATATCAAAGTCCATTCGAGGGTAAATAAGGGAATCCCACTGTTTTCTGTTGAATGCTGTGGCCGATGGGTGAAGAATTCTCTATATTATACCGCCTTGGCCAGATCCTTTATTATTTATAAAAGCCCTAGTTGAAGAGACGCCCTCTTGAGTGAAGAGCCCTTAAAATCAAACCATGCTGATCCAGTTTTGAACTTGAAAGATGGACGTTAAGTATACTAAGTCTCGTTATCTGATTTTCAGATATGATTTTTAGTGTTTGTACTACATTTTGTACTACATACATAACATACACATATCAAATGTAAATGCTTGTGTAATATGAACTGATTAAAAAGTATGTAAGCAATCTTTTTCTTTCTTCTAATCGATATAGGCATTTCAATATCACCAAGAAATTCTTCAAATTTAACCTAAAGAATTCGGAAACATATCATTACAAATCGTAAAACTTTCTCAGTATCATATCTTTTATTTATACAGGTGAAAATGAATATATTACCTGTAAAATTAAGATATTTATCATTATAAACTACGAAAGTACAGACGTAGGGTTTTCATCAAAAAGATGTATTAGATATGAGGCATGTCCAAACCAAGGAGACCTAAATATGAGATAAATTTGCACCTTCGGAAGAATGCGGTATCTCTGAGGACAGTGCAATCAATTTTCCAAACAAAGAAAACGTCGTACAAGATTTTGCTTCATGTGACAAGGGATTCCTCGGACGAGTCCAACAATGTAAACAAAGAGTAAAGAAGATCTGACATTTTACTCAATGTGGTTTTTCTAGCCGCATTCCGTATTTAGGCATAACGATGTTTGATAGTTGGGAAAATAATTCTCTGGACTTTCTTTTACATGCATGTATTTTACTTTTTTCCAGTGTAGTTAAACTAGCTTTAATAAATTTTATTTTTGTGTTATTTCATTCGCATATATATATATAAAGTCATCTTGTACTTTCGGTCTTGTATATATATATTCGTACTTTCGTGGATGTTATTTTTGTGGTAACAAGCTTCAGTATATTGAGCAGTAAATTGGGAAAGAACAAAATCCGCTGTAATGACTTACAAATTAGCTCGTGTCAATGATTAATTGGATAATAGGTAATGAAAGTCTGCTTTTCAGCTTTCACTTTATTTATAAGATTTAATTCTAAAATTGGGACCGAATTTCCCTATGGCATGATTGTGTAATCTCCAGAACGTCAAGGCATTTGTAAACATAATTGATGCCATGATGATGTAATTTTAAACTTAATTTTCGGCTCATCCTTAAATTCAACAAGGAGGGAAATCGAGTCATTATCCCCCCTTTCAAAGTTGTTTCGCCTGTAAATATTTGGAGTTAACGGGACACAAAACAAACCTATCACCTATGCATTGGTTTACTGCATTGCCAAATATTTGATCATTTAATCCCGGTAATTACTAAGTTATTCAGGGTGCATAAAATGTCTCAAATAAAGTTTGTAATAAGACAGATTGCTGACGACAAGCATTCAACTCTTCTTTAAGAAGTTTTCATTTGATAGAAGAAAATACATCGCTACACCCATACATACTTGCACAAAATTTGATTTTAACATTCGATTAAATTTGAAGTTCGTAACCGAATTTGATTAAGTTGATATGTATCATAGTACAGTCACAATAAACATGAAAAATACATCTACGACAGTCGGTTTATCTGACGAGCCGGGTTTGTCAATTTCAAAAGCATACACCCGTCAAGGTACTCTGAACTATACATGAAAAGCGACTCAATTCAAATGCTGAAAGATCCCCTGAATGGGACCTTAAATAGGTTTTAAATTATAACAAATCTGAAGTGAATTTGACAGCGTCGAATGCAGACTTTTTACACTTAAAACGACATGCTTTGGTGGTCCCATTTATACGAATAAAAATGCAATGAAAATAAAAATGTTTAATCCATCCACAGTATTCCTTATCTTTTAACATTTGTCTGTAAGAAGATGCGCTCAACTGCGAAATTTTACGTCTTTAATCGGTTGTTATTGTCAACGATGCTGCTGTAAATTTTCAGTATGTACATTTTTTATGTACAGGTGCTCGAGGTCAGGTATGTAGTGCAGAGGCATCTTGGGATGTCCGACCAATTATCACGGGAACGATGTCACAGATAAGTCAAAACCTGGAATGTTAACAGTGAACAAGAACCCGAACATTTTCGGTGCTTATACTTTGTCAATATGAAATATTGATAAAAAGATTCTTTAAAATCGGAACTTCTTTTTTGTGTCTGTACTATAGACATTCAAGCGAATAAATATAGTCTAGAACATCACTTAATGATACAGTCAGTGTCTGTATGTCCTCAGTTTTTTATGAAAGAGATACATTTTATTTTTAGAGCCAAAATTTTATTATTTCCCGAAATAGATAAACCCATCAATAAAGTTTATAAACATAGAGTATGCCATTGTCTATGTGTTCAATCATTCATATCAATTGCCGTCAAAAATTAAGATGTAAACCGTAAAAGGCAGATATATCCCTCCGGCACGAACACACTTACATTACCAGCTTTTTACAGCTGTGGTGTATAGAGTTGTCTATCTAGATGTTGGGTTGACATCTTTATTCTCTTCATATATGTCGGCGAATCGATTATCAGTGCGTGTGAATATGTTGAGGATATATACTAACATAGTTATCCCGTGTAACCATGCGATTTTACACACGCAATATGGAAATAAATCCAAAATTTTGAAAATGTACACTAAGGAATTTTCGTCAGAATTCATGTTCATATTGTTGCTCCTTTTTTCATAATTCGTGTGCATCTTGTTGTCATGCTCCTCTTTACTTTCTAATTCGAAAGATTTTTTTCAACATTAATAACTTAATACAGTAGCTTTTGTATTTTAAAGAAGTTGTTAACTTGTTGGTTTTCTTTTTTCCTATTTCTTATTTTTTTGAAATTTGCCTGTATAAGATGATGCCTTTTGCACGAATGATGATCAAAGACTTATAATTAAGTTTGGATTGTGTAAGAAGAAGAGTCTACCCGGTTCAATCAAATCCGGATCTCAATATCCATTCGTCATTTTCAAAGGAGTTTGGAGAGGACTCGAGTAATATATTGTTACTAATTATAGGTTTTATATTCCAAATTATCCACGATTTATGAGGGACGTTATTCTTCGAGGACAATACAGTCAGATAACTAAAGGTGTTATGCAATGCAATATGTCCTACATATTTCTTTTTATTACATGCCAAAGGATAAAAATCCATACTCAATTTCAGAGGGTACATTAACATTCAGATATTCATCCATTGGTATTCGATTTTAGAGTCTATTAACTTCAGTTTCAGACATATAATGTTTAAAGTAGCACCCCCTCCCCTTTCCTGCGTCTTTACACCTCCCAGAACTGTACCTTAAAATTGTGGCCTTGATTTTTCCATTTATTTTCGATGAGCTCAGACCAATATGGCAAACTGGAAACTATCGATGTTGAACTAATCTTTTTCATACTTGATGTGAAAAATCCTTCTCAGATTTCAAATACCAATGAACAATTATAAAATACGCAAGATGTTCATCTCTGAAGATCATAAGAAGTAAAATTAGTGGATCGCTTCCTTCAACCCTATTTATTCTAGCACAAGAAAATATGCTGGATCTACGCGGGTAACTTGATACATTTTCCTCTAATTATGGTATTTTACTGCCAATATGTTGTAAAATACGACTAACGAGGCAATTTAATGGCTTTTCAAAAGGAAAGCCTGTCCACGTTTTTCATTGACTTTAACATGTTCTATTCAATCCTTGGACAGTGAATCCGTTACCTTATTAACGTATCTTAACATGATTTATAAACGTCGTAAATTCTGTCAGCATTCCATCAGTAGGCAAGAAACCATTTTCCCCTATAGTAAATAAATACTAAACTATACATGTTTTTAGTTTGTTTTCTTATAAGAGCCCTCAACTGAAAACTTCTCTCAGTCAAAATGCATGTAAATATGACCTTACTTGTATTTATTAGAATATCAAATTGGCATGATAGCATTCTCTATAAAAGAGACGAAAATAAAGATATTCAGCTGTCCCTAATCCGGACTCGGACCGGATCAAGAAAGATAAGCTTCTGAGGTTTCTTTTGGAAACGAAAAGAAATGCTATTTTGAAATCAGATTTGGACTTTTGATGGTCTTTAACTTTTAATTCTCTCACAAATGCATCGTCGGTGTCAAACTTGTTTCTTCCAGAGAAAATATTGTGATAATCCCCGATCTATGTCAGTGTATTAATGCCGACGTGGGTGCTGTTATGAGGTCAGATTATAACCCTACAAAACCTTTGTTTATCTTTGGTATAACCTCTATCTGTTGATTTTCAACAATGGTCTTAAATTCCAGAGCAACTTCCTAAAATCCTCCGTTAATACCCCCAAATTAGACATATTATTCTGCCATCTAACAATGGAAAGCTGAAGCGATCTGTAATCCTCTCAGAACACTGGACAGCACATGTTATGGCTGTAGGAACTACATGGACAGCGAGTGGACATTGGGAGAAATTAGACACTGCTCTGTCTTCAATAAGTGTGACTCAGGAAAACAAGAGAAGTCAAAATTGTATCAAGAAATTCATGCTAACAATCCCAAATGTCAAAAATGTTCGAAATGATTTAAATAAGTAAGAAAATGCGATGTTCCTAATTGATACAAACATAGGGAGGTCCGAAGGGGATAGGATCATCAGAGAATGATAGGTATTGATTCCCACAAACAAGGATAATTTCCTCCAAGATTTTGTTACAACCCTCATGATATTTCAATTTAGAATAAAATCTACGTTCCAAACTGATTGACCCGAAAACAATTTCAAGTTTTCTTTTTTTTTCAGTCTTCCAAAGCGACGTTGAAAGCAATGATTCTAAAGACAACTCTTGTCAAAGTATTTCGTACTTTGATTGCTATCTGCAGTGTTTTCTTTCACCATTTAGATAAAATTGATGAGATTTTCTGTCTAGTCTGCGTTATCTAACTGCACAATCAGCAGGGGCCGTGTGATATGATAACTCAATTGGTAGGAAAAAGATTGCACAAAGAAAGCTTACTTTGAAATGCGCATGTCGATTTCATAGAAATGAAGGGGGGGGGGGGGGGCAAAATATTTATAGGTAATTAACATATTACAGGTAAAATAGAGGACTCGAATTAGCATTATCTCCTTTAAGGATCAAAGGTAAGAACATAGTCGCCTCTATCATAAAAATGTTACGGTAAAGTGTTACGGTAAGCCAAATAAAATACAAGAAGAAAAATCCATCATAATTATGATATTTTTGCCCCCAGGGTTATCTCTGAAACAAAAGTTCACAAATCATATCCAGTTATAAAATTGTTTCTATTTGCAATTTAGAAACCTATTGCCCTAGGCTGTGGAAATAACATTAACATCAAAAGACCGTACTGGAAATAATAAATGTATCAATTTATCCTTTTTCTATAGTGTTTGTGGGAAAGGATTAAATATTGTAATTTTGCATTTGTATGTCGTCATCCTGTTGATAAGTGAATTTTATTTCTGCATTAAATTTTAAGAGCTGAACAAAATTTCAGAGTATTTAAGTTTGAGGAAAAAACGTAGCTCATAGGCAAACTTTTTGGATTTTTTTTTTTTCAATTTTTGTTTCTTTCATAAAACTTCGTAAATTACAGTTTAGTTCAGATTTCTTTTATCCACTGAACCTGTAATGAACACTATCGTTTCAATCGGAGAAAATGCATTAAAAGCATCTATAATCGCCTCATAACATAACATCACCGAGGAAAATCAAGGTGCATTATGTATTTGTATCGAAAAACATTTATTTCAGATGCGTCGTGTTTTAGACACGACCCGTTGGTTTCTAGATGTATTTTTAAGATATATTTTCATAGTTTAACGCATCTTCAAGCACCGTCTACCGTCTTTCCGTCATCGTCTAACACTTTGGATTAAACAAACGAACGCTGAAGTATGAACGGTCAATCATTGTAAAATGAGCATGGCACATGCCCCGTGTATACGAATTAACGAACGGGAGGGGTCAAGCCAGGTCAGTTAATAACATCGATGAAATTCACATTTTCTTTGCGTCTGGCCCAGACTGCTCACACCAGGTTGAAAGATAACACCATTAGAAAATGAGAATTTGCGGAGAAGATACATGCACCTAATTTTCTGAGTTATTAACAAAGGTGTCAGTTTGCAATGGACTAGGATTTTTCATCATTTTGTTTCCTTCAATATTAAGTATAGACTTTATGAATTTTTCTTTCGTTTTCATAAGCTTCACCTAATATTTGAAAAAAAAAACGAAAGGAAAACAATAAAAAAAAAATTCTAAATGGTCGTAAGAAACAGACATTGAACACTTTTGCTTTGCCAGCCCTCAGTATCAGACTTGTACCCAAACATGTTATCTAATGTTTACACCATGTTCTAAGGGGAGTACAAAGGATGTAAATCCACCCCATTCAACTGACCGCCCTCTACTTCAAAATTTATAATTGCAGTGTTACAATGACACTTTTTTCTCTTCAAAGAATTTAGAAATTAAACACAGGTAGTGTAAACAAAATTTCATTTCGTTCGTGACCGCGACATTCCTATGTCGATTGACCGTAAATGTGATTCTTTTCCCCCTTCTCCTAGATTTATAGACCTGTTAGAAATCTAATGAATAATTTGAAATTGACTCAGGAAAATAATGTATCAAATGAGCACTTTAAACGAAATCTTTTGAAGGAGAGTTTTTAATCTTTAGAACCTTATTTTATGAAGAGACCCATTAACTTTTATATCGATTGCATGTGAAGATCGCTACGCGCCTTGTCACTCTACTCAACGTGGATAAATTCTGTGTTTAAGAAATTGTAATTATTAATCGCTTTTGAATATTTCTATAGAGAATTTCTACTTTAAAAATATTCAGATATTACATAATCATGTCTCAACACTGGATCATTTTTCAATAACGTCAAAATGAAGATGTACCAGAATGAACTGGCTTTACTTTTTTATTCGTCAAAAAGTAGAGAAAGAAAAAGCCAAACGAAAGAAAGAAAACGTCAAATCTGCGCCTTCGGTATGATTTGGGCCCCAGTTGTCGTTTTGGCGGAATATTCTTACAATAAAAAATACAGTACATAAAGAAGATGTTTTGACATATTTCCCCATAGTCGTCTATATGACGTAAATGACAAAATTGTGTCGTTTGTCAACTTCTGTGTTGTCAGTCATTTGTCACAGGCAATATAATCATATGGACAAAAGACCTATGTTACTCGTCAATGTTGTCTTTCAATGACTCTTTCCTCTTTTCTTTTCGTTTTTATTTTTCGTCCAAGGCAATTACATATTCTTAAGAAGTTTTACTATAATACTACCACCCTCCATCCACCCTCGTCTTCAGGGACCGAGTAAAATTGACGTTTACATAAAAACAGCACTTGGTCATGTTGGTAACAGAACATACTCAACTCACTGTCATCTTTTAGACTAATTATTACACTTTTTTGAGATACCACCTTTAATTAAGAACAAATTAACATTCGTGAAAATACTGAAATTTCTATCCTCGAGCAAAATTTAATTTCTTAAGTATGCAAACGTGAAGAAAACTCCGTTTTAATATGCGCTAATTAGTTATCTTGAAATGTATATTTTTTACGACAGTTTTTGCTCATTAGTATTATAATTTAATTCAGTATTTCACTGTAAAAAATCGAAATTTTTAAAGGAAAAATGAAAGGTTTCTTAAAATACTGACTAGACTGAAAAATCACAAAATATCCAAACTGTGATTCAAACATCCATAGAACTTTGCAAAACCGTGAAAAACTACGAGGTTTTTGTAATGTAAATTAGAATTTAACAAATCTCAGGTGAAAATATCAGGTGTGTCACCACATAAAAGGGATCGCCGATATTCTTCATCAGAGGATAAAAACTGAGATACAAAATACTGGCAAAATACTTACATGGGATTAGAGGAGTTCCAATACACGGGTGGAAGCTGTCTACCCCCAGAATCAACAAAATCCACCATACACGCCGCTAAAGGGAGGATTACAGTCAGGTATTCCAACGCTAGCATTGCTTTAAGGCTGACAGGTGGGGGAAAATTCCTTAAAAGCATCGTTCCTTTTAGACTTAAATTTACATGATCTCTCATCTGTAGACACTCAACATTTTTTCTAATTTTTTAAAAATAAAATCCGTCACAATATAGACTATCTCACACAACAAAATACAGGCGCTCCGTCCACTGTCGGGGGAAAGCTTTCATCTCCCCGTGTGTACTAAAATTAAAGGCTATGAATAGAGTAGCGAGTCACGTGACTAAACATCTCAGCGGGGTGCCACTAGGGGAAATGAAAGGCATTTGTCACACATCGAACCTACTGTGGCATGGAGTCAAAGGCTGTGTGCTCACACCAGATCTGTTTTGCTAAAAACTTTAATCCCCATGATAGAGTCATACTTTTTAATGTCACGATATGTTGTTTTAGACCTGTCTTTTTTCAATGAAATATGGATTTTCTTGAAGAAAAAAAGGAGGAAAAGAAAAACACAAGAGAATGATCGTTAATCCATACACTTGATTTGATTCTCCTGTGATCAAACAAAAACTTGAGATTTTTTTGAATGTGTATCATCTAGTAAGAAAACATTGTTTAAAATTTAATATAAGTTTTTTGAATTATTGAAATTATTAAATTACAATACACTGTCAAGTATTATTTCAAATGGCACCATGCGCCCAAAACGTTGTTTCAATTTTCTCCTTCGTATTCCTCTTTTAAAAATATTAAAAACCAAAAATAAACGAGCTAACACCCCTCCCCCCCAAAAAAATTCCATAACTCCATTAGCTTACAGTCCACGGGAAAATTTATCTCTTTTTACTCAAAAATAAGACTTTGAAATATTACATGTATCTCGAATGACTGTTTTAATTGATGTTTAGAAACGTGAATTTCAAAACATTTTTATGCTATTTCAATCTAATTTACATGATACAATAATCTTCTTGAGCGATTCACTTGACTGACAGGACCAAAAAAGACACGAAAAAGGATTTAATTAACGGGATCAAGCTCCTCGTCCATCATTCTTACTGAGTCTCAGAATGTCACGTGACCAGACCCATTAGGTTCCTTCATTAACACCTAGATATGGTGAATAATTAATTGTAATGGCTTATGAGGACCGTCAGATGAAACAAAAGGTTCCATGACTTTTCCCATTTGTTATACCTACACGTCCGATGGATAAGATGTGCAACGCACAATACTTTAATGAACAGAGTTTATAGATGTATGGAATTCAAACATGCATGCATCACAAATAAAGCATGAAACATTTCGGTCTTTTGTTTCCTTATATCCTTAATTAAGTAGACATGATATAAATCTTGATGATTTTTCCCCGAAAGAGGCGTCGCAATAAATAAATACAGGCCATATAATGATAATGCTCATGTATAGTTCCAAATAAAGATCTTTTAGTGTACTGACGAGCAAGAACCTGACATTGGCCTTGACCGCAAATGATGATTATCTATGACCTTGACCTTTCAGGATGGGAAAAAACATAGAATATTAAAAATTCTTGTTCTACGGTAATACAGAATGGTTCTTCTCACCATTTGCAGATCATGAGAAGGTCAAGGACTCTGGTAGGCCAGCACCTTTTAATTTCCCCAAACCAGCTAATTTTTCAAAGTTAAGCGTCAATTAATTTCTTAAAACCACAGTTTTGATCCATGGTTGGATTCAGACATCCTCTCCATCCTTTTTAAACCATGTTCTCCCATATATATAAAGCATGCGTGTTTTCAAATGAAGATGTTATACGTGTACATACTTACAAGAATTTTTAAAAGTATCATAAATCTCTTTAAAGTACATGGATTGCTAGCAGCAAAGCTATCGGATAAAACATGATAGGAAGATGTTCCTACCAGCAGATATGATTAGAATATGAAAATATTCAAGCTGGAATACCCAGACTGTGACATAACATGTTAAGATAGAGAAATGTATTTTGTTTACTGGTTCATTTGCAATTATCAGATTCGTGTAATGCTTTATTTACTTTCATCTCTTTTGCCACTGGGAGTTGAATACTGAACTTATTTTTTATATAGAAAAACCTATATTTCAAGATAAAAATCTATGGCAACCACTTTGAAAATCGTGCTGTTGCTCTAAGTGATAAAGAGAGACGATACCATATGCCCTATGTTTGTAATTTCAAGTTTATGTGAACAATACTAAATTAATACTTTGAGAACGGAAATCCGTAAGATTTTCCTGATTTTACTGTATTCATTAACGCATGATATAAAATACAGAAAGACTTTTTGAAAATTACATTTCATATATCATCATAAATTGTCCCAGTATTGAAGAATGGTACGATTTTAGAAAAAGTCTGATCCAAATCTTTATATCGAATGAAATACAATTGACAATGAAAATTAAGTTGAGCTTTTTGAACTACATTTGTACCAACATGCATGGAAGAAACAGTGTCCCATGAGCCATTAATTATATCCATTTCTTAATCGATGTGTTATGACTATCGCCTTTAATGTGTTATGGGAAATATTGATATCAAAAAGTTAATTTCTAATCGATTCAAATTGTTCTTTATTTTCATCTTCTGTTAAGAAAACAGATAAATCAATCCGGACCATTGCCACATTATGTGTTGATGGGACATGATAGAATCTGCCAAACAATTAGGCGCCTATCAATTGGGGAATACCAGAAAACCCATTATAAGCTACCCAAAATTCTAATATAGTGTCATTTTCATTTAATGTAAAACAACAGAGCGAACTGGTAATGAGGCGAATAGTCTTTATGGCTCTATCCTAGGGTTGGTACCACTCTGTCAATATGGGAAAATCCAGAATAAATTCAATTTTCTATGTCCATGGCATAAAATATTAGAAATTCTTGTAAAACGTAAATAATCATTAGCACCATTTATTCAACCAATCTCAACAAATTTCTCGATAACGTGCTAAATTAACTGACGGAAAATTTTCAATTTCTATAAAAATTGCAATTTATGAAATATTGGGATAAAGCAAATTGAGACAATTTGGCGTGTTTTGCCATTGATAATGCATCTTGTCCATATAAACCATTACTTTTCCATTAGCCCCTAATCTTGCAATAAAGAGTCGAGAATTTAATTCACTGCATAGCAATAACTTCCGCTATAAGGGAGATACAAGGAGCGAACTAATCTGCCACGAATTGTCTGCGATGTTCCATGAGATGACCAAACATTAATGGACACCGTAACTTTATATTTTCCTCATTCCTTGCTATTTATAACTTGATCAAATACTAATTCTCAAATTCCAAATGTCAATTACTTACTCGTGAATTTGTGTCTTTTAGGTTTCATCCTTTAACTAGAAAGCAAAAGGATTCTGTATGTTCCCTGTTGTTGTTATTTTGGATTTGTTTTGCTTTGTTTTTGTGTCGTTTTTGTAATACGATGTATACATTTCTTTAAATAAATGAAAAATGCCAAGAAAAAATTTTTTTATTTTAATTTTTTTAGGAATATCACCACTTTAACATCTGCAATACTAGGTTGTCAGTACAAGAAAAGAGCACAAAAATAGACTTAGAGCGCGTGGACGGACGATGCATGATAATTTTCTGTGATGTTTTTGGTAGATTTTTACTTCCTGCTCTGCTAATAACGCTATAAAACCACTGAGCAAGAAGCTGCACTCGATATGTATAATAATTCCAATGCGAAGCCAGATTTGTTCTCTATATGAAATATACATCATATCAGCAATGGTACTTAACGACTGCAAACCCCAAGGCTGACGCTTGAAATCATGCATGCTATTCTAAATGTAGGGAGCAATCTTTATAAGTTTTTTTTATCTTAATATTTCAGAATATTTCTCAGACGATTTAGAAATCTCATGATTACTATTAAAAGATGCTGATACACGTGTTGCGTTTAATCCAATGTTATCACCGATGTATATTAGGATAGTCTTGTTTACACTTTTTGGGGCTGTACCAACGGTCATGTCTTAAATGGACAATGTCCACGACTTATGGTCAGTTGCAAATATTGATAGATTTCCTAATCCCCTTGTCTGACCATTTAATCCTGTTTTACCACGCCCGACACCAATGTTTACATGGTTACGATTTGTTAGCTGTAATTGTTTCCGCTATTGGCGCAGCTTGCGAGCCATGGACGAAGGCAGCTGGATTTTACACAACGGTGTCGCCAGCAGTACAAACAAATCTGAGCTGGGGGTAATTTATTCCAATTATGTGGAGATTGTAAAAATGATATAAATGTATGCATTAATATAGTTGGTATAGGGGAAAGAAGCAAAATATCTCCAACATGCATCCGTTATCATGTAAACATTGAAACACAATTGCACACCACAAGAACATTAGCAATAAAGCAAGTTACACTTTTAGATGTAAAGGAAATAAGTGGGTCAAATAATTATGACGTCTGATGAAAACACAATAAAGCATGCACAAGAAAAAGCATTAAAAGTGGCGTCGCTTGACAAAATTGGAATTGAGGTATTTTGGCATGGTTTCGTCATCCTCAACTGACATGTACTTCAAATGTCAGACGTACTAACGTGCATGTCTGGTCCATGCTGCAAATTTATCTGTTCTTAAATGATGCTATTGAATTTGGAGACGTTTAACATTATGCTGATTGACCAATATACAGATTAAAAGCATTTCTATCTGGTCTACAAGGACTCCCTTCCTCGAAATGCATTGTAAGTTACATCGCAAAAAAGTGCTTATAGTGGACAATATGACAGAGGATGGGAAACAAAATAATCATACATTTAATTTAAGTTCTAACTATATATCTTTTCTATAACAAACAGTAATCTCAGTCCAAATAAATAAACATTTCATTATAAAATTGGACAGACTGGGTATCACTTTTACACTCGGACAACCTCCGCGTACAGATTTAAATCAAGCGAAAAATTAGGCACTTTGAATATATTTTGTTATTGATAGGAATGAATGGATTTGCGCATCCAATTTGCATTTCATTAGGTTTTCATTTGATATTCATAACCTCTTTTGTAGCTTTGACGAGGGAGGGCAATCAAGCTAAGCAGATTATAGTCTTTGATACAAATTCATTGACCTAAAAAAAAGAAGATATGATAAAAAGATGCGCCAAAAATGCCTCAGCTACATCGAAGACGAGGAGGAGGAGGAGAAGGAGGAGGATTTAGAAGAACATGGGCGGAATTGAAATAGTTTCACGAATAGGGTCCAGCACGTTAAAAGAAGGGGGGGGGATGTTCCAAACTATATGATTTTGAAAGCATAATTAATGAAAGAATGGGAAAAATTAGATTTTTTTGTAGAGACGGATACAAGAAATGAAGGCTGACAGAAATGGAAACATTTTACTCCGCCTACATCAACATACCGTACATGCACATTCTTAGATTGTTGACTTAAAACTAAATGTTCTTTGCAGGTGTATAAATCCTTCTTCCTGTACTGCAAGAGGTTGTTCAGAGAATTTTGGAAACAAACTAACTAATTAACAAACTAATTTAAAAAAGGGGGAATCAAATATCCCAGCATAGGGATATATCTATATTATGTTAGAAACAAGCAGCAGTATTCAGAAGGTAGAAGACAATTGCAGACGACACCTCGAGCCAATGTTGACAATTCTTGACGGCCATCTATCTGTTGTCTGGGAGATCGCGTGGATTATCGCCGTCTTAACGTCTTACAGATGGCATTTCATTAATTTATTACCTATTCAAACAGATGCTGACGCTGCATAAATGTATATATACTGCAACATTAGATGTAGATTTTATAGGTATATGTATATAAAATTCGTTTCTGGAATACATATACAAATGTATAGACGGGTTTTAGGATCCAGAATTCAGCGATTCAGACAACGTAAGATATGGTAGCATAGGCGAGGGTCCAGCCAATAATAATAATAAAGTACGTGAAAATGGGAAAAATGAATTTGTTTTTCTATGTCAGTGAGAACACGAAGAGATTGGATCTAAAATTTGTTTCTGTCAATTACGATCTAGGAGGCCAAAGCGAGTATTGAGTGCAGAGTGGTGCAAATGATTTGTTCAGACAAAAAGCATCCGATCGCGCAACTTCGAAAAAACAACTTCCCCCTTTTCAAAGAAGAGCGCGGTTTTCCTCTTCAATTGTCGTTAAACTTTCTTACACCGCAATCACCGTTTAATAACTACCACCACTAAATCCGTACCGACACACAAGACTTAGTCTATAACCAGTTGCTATACAAGGACGTAAAAATTCTACCATGTTATTATAGAGGTCAATTTTACGACATTTGGTCCGTCACCTTTCCTAGGGGCGGTAATCGTGGCTTTTACGACAGTCGACAATTACTCCTGACAATGTACGTTACGGTTGGTCCACCCTGTAATTTTAACATCTTGCGGTGTGAATTTTATTTCTCTCGCCTGGTCATTAAGTGTTTTTAATGAAGTACTTGGAGCAAGAGCTTTCAAGATGCTGAATTAGAATAAAATCGATTGAGTTTTAGTACGCAAAAGTCACAATTTGAATTCCTTCATAGAAGTCTAAATGTACAAATCAAATAAAAATACTACAGATCGCAGAGAAGTTTTCCGGATCAAAAAGAAGTTTTCACTCGTACAAATGTAAAACAATGCAATATTAAGTTCTGTTAAACTCGTTAATTTTTATCATTGAGAATTTTGTTAAGGTTCTGTCATTCAGTTTTCGTTTGGCAATCATCCGCGTTGTCCTTAAATATTATAGCTTCGCTGCTTGGACAGTGACAATAGAGAACACGGAGAAAGGAAACGTCCATCGATCAAGGACCCGAGAGCAGTTGTTTGTCGTTCGGGCTTGCTGACCCATTGGGATTAAATCCTTTACACCTCACACCGTGACACTCAATGGAACTCTGCATCCTTTTCAGGTCTTTCATCCAGTAATCAAGCTCACAATGGCAAGGTGTTGGTGTATGAATGTTCTACACAAAGTCAAGGAGCTACTTCACATGCTCTGGAGAGGGGACAATTTCTGTAGTGACCATGTGGACAGCATACATTCAATTACATTAAGTCCATTCTATGATATTCTAAAGTGGGCACCTGAGATTTTTGACCTCGGGAAAGATACATGTACACGTAAAAGAGAAGAACAATGCAAAAATGTATCAATATTCATCCCTCGGCTATCTCGTTTTAGAATCAATGACGTAAGAGAAATTATATAAAGTAGCAACCATATTCAAAATTATGCAAATTATGGATCAGAGTGTATCAGAATAGCTCTTTGAATAAATAATACAATTCTGTATCATCAGTGAGGAAAGACAATAAGTGACAAAACAGTTTAAATCACCTCAAACTCATTCGCCCATTTCTTTAGAGACCGAAAATTGAATGATAGAAATAAAGCTCAGTAAATGTAAAGCAACGAATTCTACATCCATGGATTTTCAATTGATTTGCAATTTCCGTCCTTCAATTATCTGACTCAATTGGAAAACATGAGCGATTGTGGCAAAAGCTCAGACACAATCAGGCTATCTGCTATGTAAGATACAAGATAAAGACGGCAAAAAAAGTATTCAATTGATAGGACATAGTTAGACAGGCCTGTCGGATGCTGGCAGATAATGTCAGAGGAAATTATTCCTCCTGGTGAAGAATCGGGGAAAGTATAGATAACCTTACATAAGAGGTCCTCAAAACTCCCAAACTGTGGCCAGTTCCACTTCAATCTGTCGTTATTTATGATATTGTTCCGTTATACTATATTTCTTATCGACGTTAGTATTCGATTCTAAAAAAGTATCAAAGGTAACAAAACCTGAAAATCTGGAATAGAGAAGCTGCTATTGGAGCTCACACATGTCTATCCCAAAAACCTATTTTTTTTTCTTTTCATTTTTTTTTTCTTCTTGATGGTTGGAAATATATCGAAAAATCTTCAGTAAGTTATGACGAACTGCTTCTATGAATCAAAACCTGTCTTTCCAGAAAGAATTCTGTGAATTAATGTTCTCTCGATTCTTAAAAATTATGCAATGTGCAACGTGCGAACTCTTCATCGTTGAGGTAGCAAATGTTCCAATCCATCAAAGTCACCTTAACGAAAACAGATATTAGCGGTTGGTGGTTCCACAATCTTTGATCTCAGCAATATGATATAAAACTGTTTATGTCGGACACCTATATATTTCTAGGTCTATTATCATGCCTTCATCATCAATTTCATAAGATTCAAACAAATTGTCAGATCAAAGAAGGCACAAATATGTCTACAAAAGTTAAAAATATCAAACTAAAGTCATAATTCTCATACCTATCTCCAAGCTCATGTTCTCTTCTCTTCAAAATCTCTGATTTGTATCTGACAAAGTCAAAAGGCAAAAGTTTGGGAAACTCACAAAAATGACGTTAATAATGATAATTTTGATTTATAAATTTTACCGCACACCTGATATGTGAGTAAAAGTTAAAGGTCAAATTCATTTTCTTGGATTTATGTGGTTTGTTCAGCATTACTTAAATTCTTTAATCCCATAATTTCCAAATTGTTAAAGTAAGGACGTGGCACGCGAAAATGTACGGTATCAAATTCTATAATCCTAAGAAAATCCCAAAAACGTTCGCCATCACGTCTCTCGATCTCTCTCCAGATAATCAAATAATGACCATGCAATGTATTTCCATGGCCAAACGTCGTACAGCCAAAGCAAACACTGCCAAAGTACCCTCAGGATACAGAATTCCTCGACGAGTTCCGAGTAAAAGCATTGTTAGCACAGAACGAACGAGCGCAATATTGATGTAAGGTTGGGGATGAATAAAAGCCAAGTTGACAAGTAACAAGTGATAATGAATATTTGCTTGGAAAATAATTATTTGTTTTAGGGCAATTTTATCGCATTCTTCTTCTCAAGTATCTCCATAACATGCTGAGAAAAATACAATAAGTCGATTTACAGTGACTTGGCCATAGGCAACGGGGAACAAGAGGTCCAAAAGGGTTCCTGAAACTCCTGAGGTGATTCGTAATAGATTATTTATCTTAAATGTTATGTAATAGTTGTATTGATGTTTATATAATAACATATACAGTATATATAGCTAGGATACAAATTCATTAGGACTAGCGATTCTATATTCCACAAGACCATTATTGCATGCACGGTACATTGTATTCTAAATATAGAATCTGACTACTAAAATTTATGCTTCAAATACATGTATTATACATGTTCGGATTAAAGAATTGCTAATTCACGGACAGAATCTCTGCCTCACAGCAACTCCGAATAAAATTATCCATATAACCATATGCCGTCCATAGAATTGGACAAGTGAGATAGAGGAAATTGCAAGAAAGAATCTCCTTCATTGAAATCATAATTAGTACCCACGAGACCAGGTGTGGTCAAAGGAATAACTGACCACTGGTCAACAATGTGATGGGATAAGACACCAAGGGTGTTGTATGGTTATCGCCATAGGATTAATAACAAGGCTGGTATGAGGAAACGTACAATTTTAATGAAAAGTTTGAATTCTTGTCTCGAGCTAATTAGCTTTTACTGTATGGATCACATATTGGAGAAAGTGCCATGAGTTGCTTTATTTCCGAACGCAAAAATTCTGGTGACGGATTTAAGATGTTTATGGAATACACAGTACACTGTGTCTTTGTTGTAAATTTGAACAATTAACATATAGCTTAAAGTATAAGGGATCAGTAATCAAAATCGATAAATGTACAAGAAACCAATAAATGCAAGTATCGAATGAAACATCAAAAAGGAAGATCGGCAAAGACTGCTTTACGGTCAGGAGGTTTTGTTATAGAACATCTTGCCTAACAGATTACAGCTGGGTCTATAATCCCTTCTTACACCTACATTGTACAGGACATTCTAGCTTAGACCACAATATCCAGCAACTGTGAGTAAATGTAGAGGATGAGCAATGCTTTTTTGACGCCCTTTACAAAATGACAAACCTAATGGTACCCTTGGTCTATCTGTACTTGTGTGAGCTACTATTAAACAAAAATACTTCTCACTGAAGACAATGCTAAAAGTAGGCTCCAGAGCCTGATTTTAGTACCAATTAGTAAAGAAAACATACTAGTAGAATCCAAGCACTTTTTAAAGGCTTTTTGAGACATTGATATGGTTCTGAAGAGCAGATCAGTAACGGACAGAATTCCGGTCATAATCAAATTCAGATGTCTCCATTATCACACGTTTGCATTCTAATGTGAAATACTGGTTCAATCAAAGCCCCTTTTAACCCTCCCTGTCACTGAAAATGGCTTCCTTGTTTTATCATTTGTAGCCATTAAAGCCATCTCATTGTCGTCTGCCTTTTTACTGATTCAGTTCTCGTCTGCTTCAAATTTTAGTCTGTCAAAAGTTGACGTTTCTTCGTGTTCCATCGTCTTAAAACAAAGAGTCGAGTTTACACACTCTCAAATTCACCGGATCAAGAGACGGAAAAAATGTAACGTTCTGTCCATAGAAAATTCTTTGCGACCAGTTATAATTATAATTGTAATTAAATGGTGAATGCTCCACTAGGCTTTTGTCTGACGGGCAGGCAAAGCATGAGAACAACAGAGAGCAAATTTTGATTTCCTCCCCATGGTAATTAAAACCTGGAAATTAAAGCACTCGATGACTATTATTATAATATTACAACCTGCATCGGCAGCTTATCCTGAAGGCAATCCTCTGGTAAACAGAGGATGAGGACTAAATCTAGTCCATTTAGCATATAAAAGCTACATTTGCCGAAAAAATGACGAAAGCTTAATATGAATAACATAAAATAGGCCAAGGAATCCAAACTGATACATGCAGTATAAAGTTATGCACAAAGACCGCGATGAGCCTAAGATGTCGTGATTGGCCCGTACAAGTCATCTCTTTAACGCTCTTACGAATGGGTCCAATTACCCGAACAGCAGATCATTGTATTGTAATTTGTGTAAGAGAATACCAGGGAAAGTGCACCGTACTCTCAACCTTTAGTCCGAATTTCCTTAAGGGGACTTGGATGAGTTTCATACACGTCGAATCAGCGCCAAGAAATGACTTGTCATATTTAGTATGTTGTTGTAGGACAGAAGGCTGGGGTGTTGTGTTACACAATGACGAATAATCATCAATGGTAACTGAAAGTGAACGTTATACTTAAAAAACGGTGTCATCACAAAATGAAACATGAGGCCTCAGCGCTAAGGCTCTTTTTCTTTTTTTTTTCAATTTTTATAAAAGGTTGACTGTTCAATTTTACATACTAATACGCACAAGGTGCCTTAACATGGGAGGAAAGGAGCAAGCTCGGACTTTCTGTCATGAGTCACTTGAGGAAGTTACTCCTGATTAAGTGAATGAAAAAAATGCCCTCTTTGTATCATTTCTTGATTAAAAGCTACCAAAGAGGGAATAAGGAATTTGTGTTTTAATTTCGCGGGCCAATATCTGTTGAATAACGTATCCATCACCCTGTGAGAGATTGGCACTGGTTGTGCCCCTTGGGACCCAATCCCTTATTATGTACCTTACACCGAGCGAACACTCTGCAGTCCGTCTTTTGATCACGAGACCAGCTTAGACAACTCGAGTTTAAATGTAATTCGGTCCAAATAAATATATAATCTGACTCAAATCGTTTAAGTAATTCCAGATTTCTGAACTCTTATCATTCCCAACTTCTAAGATGAACAAAAGGAAGAAAACATGAACTCTTATCATTCCCAACTTCTAAGCTGAACAAAAGGAAGAAAACAAAATCTTTGATTTCTAGGTTTTCAAAACAAAAAATTATCTGGCATTATCGAACAGTACATTGAATCTTGTACAACAATTCCAAATTTCCCTCCAATTCACAATTTGCGTTAAATATTTACATTAAGAATCCTGACAGAATCAAGATGTTCACACAAAATTAGTTTCACTCTCTGACAAATTTACATTACAGGGAAATGAAAAATATTTATGTCGACACGAAAGCGCTTTGAAATTCATCAATTTCCTCCCTTTCAGATTCATTGCCAACATATGGCTGTATAATCTTGCGTAAGAATGTGAACAAATCTATTTCTCATGGAATCATGTTAGGGATGATATATTTCAAGCTCCAACCGAGAAATTATTCTTAAAGTAAAATACAAAGAAAAATGAAAAAAAAAAAAATGTATATTTGATAAGCGCTAGGTTAAATTGTTTAATGATATCTGATCATTTCATCGCCTAACCGAAATTTCCACTTTGTCTAAGTACATTTGCCTGAAATTTTCAAATTTAAAAGAGGAAATGGAAACAAACCAAGCAAATTCCATCATACAATTTTCTATGGAAAATTTAATCGTAATCAAAAATGATAATTACCTACATGTAGCTGTCGTAATGCAAAGGAAATTACAGTAAGAGCAACTGATTCTGAAATCAGCTTATTACATTACTTTGAACTAGATTCTTGGGCTTGAAGAATGAAGAGACATTCGTGATACTCAACATTTATTTCGTTTTTCACTGAAAAAGCCGCCTTGCATCCATAATTAACTACTTTTTTCGCAACTGCCCCTATCGGCTTGAATGCCAATAATCACCTTCTAACTTACAATATGTAATTGTTTAATGTCTTATTCATATAATATAGGAACCCACATGCTAACCTTATGGTTGGTTTAAGCAATCTAGCATTGATATACTGGCGTACATATGCATTCTTGATGCTTGGAAAGACGCTCGTCTCTATTTCGTTCTTGGAAATTGAATTAACACGTCCGTAATGCAAAATTGAGGAAATGCTTCTAAAATAAATCCTCATTAGGTAAACTAATTGGTGCTCATTACTGAAATCCTAAAGAATTATAAATCTCGCTTGCAGTGTGACATGCAGCGTTACTACAAGATTGTGTCAGACGCAAAACGTTTTCGGGATATAGGTCGTATCTATTTCATGGGTCGATTACGGTGCAATCTGCAACAGTTTCCGGAATGTCTTTCTAGCATATGCTTTCTAAGATACTCACTTAGAATGTAGAGCATTGTGAACAACTAACGATGATTTGAGCTTCATTTTAAAAAATGTTCTATCTCATATCAATCTCCATATATACTGATCTTATAAACTTCCATGTATATTTCCTAAGCTTTCTTTGCATTACCATATACATAATGACAGAAATCAAATCGTTTGATTATTTTCAGAATCAAATCAATCACGTTTCTGCCGTCCTTCATCAAAATGTTACCTCTACGTACCAATTTTCTAGTTTTTATTTTTCGTTAGAAAAGTACGTGCAAGAATCCATTTCCATCAAATTAACTCGAATTTCACATCAATCTATCAAGCATTTGAAATTTATTTTGCGAGCATCTCGATTTCCATTATTCATTATTTCTAAGAAAGACAAAAGACTTTCACAACAAAGGAACAGAAGGACAAGACGAAAAAACTCAATTCTATTCCGATTTCATCCTTCGTCAAATACATTTTATCAGTAAATTTGACATAATTATTGTTTCTCTTTTGACAGGAAATTGTTCTTTTTTTTTTTCGCAAGGATGGCATGGAAGTACAAAAATTGGAAAAGAAGATGAGAAAAAGCAAAAACCATGACCAAGTCAAGAGAACCCGAAGATTCTGTGAAAAAAAGACTTTATCGAATTAATGCCGAATGACAAAGTAATTGAAATCTGGTCAGCAAAGAGCACGCGCACTGAGCAGACGATGGTCAAGGGAGTAGGGCGCTGCAGAAACCTAGAGTATGATGATCACGTGGCAATAAATGTCCATCGAGAAGAAGAAAAAGAAGATGAAAGAGTTAATCTCTGCAGAGAGACATTGATGACCTAGCTTCTGAAACACCGTCTTTCAATTAGGTCATCCTGTGTGTACAAAAAGCAGAGATCTTTGTAACCTCTTTAGTTATTTCTTGTTACAGTAGAACACAATCCTGGTACAAATGAAAATCTTACAAGATGGAGTTTCGAAACATTGCATAATTATCATTTTATCCAAACATGCTCATTTTTGTCTCCTTTAATCTTGAGTTCACATATATTTTCCCAAATATAAAATTCTGGTTTTATGTGTATTTGGACACTTTGTTTTCAAGAAGGTAGCTTTCTGATTGCACTGTTGGGATATTGTGTTGTTTTTGCCATTCATCTGATATAAATGACAGATAATGGTTGCATGGGTAAATATCATAATTTCATCAATTCAACGTAAAATAACGTGGTAAAGATGCTAAGCTTTAACATATAATCACCACCCTATCAACCTAAGATGAATTATGGCAAAAACCTTGAAGCGAAGACGGTGCATGAAAATTCCAGCAAAAGTGTTAATATAGCATACGAAACTAAGAATTAAAAAATTTTCAGTGTCCTGTTGCAGACATACAACCCGACACTTTTCAACCATTTCACTACTTTTCATCCTAGCTTTATATATATACTGTATACACTGAATCTACACTATATAGCTACAATTTAAAACAGGGATTCATATAGAAATATTTTCGTATAAAAACTGACTAAAATGGCGGCGCACATAACGGCCATCTTGGTTGAAGAAAATTGAATTGGTCAGTATGTATCTTTTCTTCCTTATTTTCGTTCATTTTTCCACTTGTTTTGTATATATGTGTTACCATTAGAGCTTCCTAGCTTCGCTTCGCTACTAGTAATTCAAGTTAGTTGAATGACAAAGATGCTCTTAAAGATCATTTAAGCAAAAGACTAATCCGTGGTCTTTCACTGATCCGCAAGATGACAGAATCATCAAATAGGCTTAAAAAGAGTTATCAATCCGCTATAAATGTCTTTATACTATTGCCTGATAAGCCCCTGTCATTCGTCTGGTAAGCATTCATCATCATACAAAATTCATACGCCAGACAGCTGCGCGATGACCATACGCTATGTGCCTCTTTAAGTCCTGATATGGCTAGCTAATCAGTGAAAAACATAAATGGCTTCGGAACTAATCACTGATTCGGCAAAATTTTTCTTCATAAAATCTGAGACTCGTAAATTAAATTTTGGTCAGTATTTCTATTCATTATGCTGGAGAGCCTTTTCGCAGAACCGTCTGTCAAGAATGATTGTGAAAGTAATAACTTCCGGTCAGAGGCAATTAGGGAAATATCGTATTTTGCAAAGTAAACAGAGAGAGAGAGAGAGAAGCAACCATGCTTACTCGCACAATAGTTCTTGTGACCCCGACTTGCGATGTTTTGTATAAAGAAGCAGTTTTAATGTCCATAACTCATCAGAATATGAAACCGAGTCATAACGAATGTGTATACTGTGTGAAGATGATTCAATAAATAATCTCCCAGAGAAGGAATATCGTAAAACAGCTAGTAATTACACGTTGTCACCAAACACTCTGACAAACTGATTATCAGAATGGGAGTAAATATCTTATTTCTTCGTCTTTGATACTGATTCCCTGGGCCTAGGCCATTATAGGAAATTATGACTCCCAAAGAAATCTGGGAACAAAAAGGGATTATAAATATGATATTCCCTGGTGGCGGATAGCAAACAAAACTTGATTGAGATCCGTAGGGAGCAAAGATTCCATTTACAAATAGCTTTTTCTCTTTTCTCTTTGGTAGTAAGGATTAAACAAGACTGGAAAAGTGTGTGGCTTTATTATCAACGGATTAAAATTAAAATTAATGCTTTTTTTTTTAAACAAACAAAATATGTTGGTTTGAAAAATAGACTTTTTGAAACTAAAAGAATTGTTTTAAAGAACCGAAAAACGGTGGTAGGAATCAATGTAATATTAATTGAGGGTTATACTAATTGTTGCTTAAACATAATTTGAAAGAAGATGCAAACTTAATAGAAATAAAGCAATGTAAACGTAAATAACAGCAAAAAAGCCTTGATATTCATAAATCATTGACCGACGAGTCTGATATCAGATATTAAATGGAAAAAAATATACTCCAAGATAAAGAAGGGATGTTCAACGGAAAATATGACGCGAGTTATACGGTCAGAATCCTAATGATGCGTCTCGTTCTATTTCCGGGCCTATCTCTAAGGTCTTTGATGTTATTTATCTACCTGTCACAGTCGAACAAAAGATCTTTTTTAAACCAACCCTTCAAAACCCTGACATTGATTCGGAGAGTCTCTAATCAGGCTATTCCGGCGAATATACAATTTCGATCCGGTCTGAATGGGTTTCAAAAACTTTTATTATTCGACGAGTTTATAAAGTTTCATGTTACCTCAGACTTGTTTTTATTTTTCCAGCTTTGCGCTCCCGTATAAGCAGGTGATAGTGAAATCGGATCAAATTCTATACAAAGCAGTCAATGATCATTATAGTTAATAGGAATTAAATAGTATATGTTGATCAAAGGGGACACATAAGATACCCCTCTTGTTTAAGGTCGTCTATCCTTTAAGAGATCTGTACTCATCAACTAGTGTCAAATACTAATATCATAGGACGTCTACCCGCGAAACCTTAAATAATAAAAATCGATACATGAATTTACAAAAAAGAAAAAAAAAATCCAGCCGATTTATTTTCAAGATTGAAAAGATAACAAAAGGTAGGCAGCGGTAGCCTTCGTATTTCGGAAGGTTTGTGAACATTTCTGGGCTGAACTGTCAAATAAGCCTTTTTCACATAACTGCGGTGCAGTTGTTTTGGATGGCAAAATAAGAACAGTTCCCGCAATTTGACGTCAAGGACAATCACTTTTTAACTGTAACGTCATGAAAGTAGGTACATTTTGTACTTGCCGTCCACAAAATGCTAGTCACGCAGTTATGTGAAAAGGGCTTATTGGAAAACAATTACACATTGAAATACGTTTGTGTGTGGGATTTTTTTTTTTTTTTTTTTGGGGCGTATTTTTTTTTTTCTCAAATTAAGATGGCAACTTCGTCTCCAAATGGCCCCGACTTCTTCTATGTCTTTTCTACCAGTGTCAGTGATTTTGTCTGACTTCCGTTCATCACATGATTTGCGTCTTCCGATCCCGAGCTTTCTGTTTAATTCATTTATCGGAAATCTCGATGATGAAGGTATCTTTCTCCATGTCTAATCCACTATAAGGAATTTGCCAATTGATGTAAATGATTCCGGCTCTCTATACCTAACATATGACCTCCTGGAACGGGGAATTTAGGTCCGGTCGCAACTGTGTCCAGTCAGGCTGAAACTCCGAGTACGGAAAAGATAATCGGCGCGGACAATGATAGATTATTTATTTGTTACTGTTCCCCAGCCAGAAAGATCTATCTTTAGGGATCTATCTCATAGAGCAACAAGACTGATAGTTGTTTGTTTGCCCAATTTGATTGAATTTTTCTTCACCATTCAATCAGTGGAAAAAAAGAGTTTTCGTGATTTAGCTAGGCGGAAATGCAAAATCCCTAGATATTGTCGGGATTGGTAAGAAAGATCTCTTTGATCCATAGAAAAGATGCAGGACATAGTGATTTCTCTAATTGATACCGTATGAATCACTGGCGATCCAATCTGGATAACTCAGAATTAACTTGTAAATTGGTCAAATTAAGCGAATTCAGATCTGAAATTTTTCTACTGTGACAATCAAGTATCGCAAATTATCCTTTTCTTGAACTTTCAACCCGACAAAACAAAAGGAAAAATGAGCCCAAATCTTTAATAATAGCTGCATAACATCGTGTCACGGTATCTTGATGGGAATTAAACTGACCATTAATAACCAATAAATATGAAAATAAGGGAGCTAATATCACTAAACAAGCACTGAAATTGGTCCCCGTCTGACAAACTATTTTTCTCTGCATGTTGCTAGCGATTGATTCTTACATTTTCCTTTATTATACAAAATAAAGGAAAGAGTGCTTCGAGGTTAGGAAGTGGTATATAAATCTCTGCTTCTTTTCTAGATTCTATACGACTGCAGTATTGGAACCGAAACTTTTCAAGTGAATTCAAAAAATAATCTTTTGCTTGGCATTATCGAATTTCAATGTTTATGATGGCTTCAAAACGGTCGAACTACATATATATGGTTTGAAAAACACCCCAGTAACTGATGTATTTCTGTCTAAGGGAATACTTTCTTTCTGGATTCTTCGTCCCTGTCCCGGTTGTCGCGGGATCCCCGAGTTTGTCTTATCTATAAAATCCTGTCCAACCGTGCGGTTTTATTTGACATTGAGAACAAGTCTTGGGATTTCGATCTTTTTGTGTGTGTTGGGTTTTCTTTTCTTTTAAAATTTATTTATTTATTTATTTTTTTTTTATTTTTAATTTTTTTTGCTTTTGTTATCCGATGACCATATGGGGATCTAGAGGGGACAGCCTAGCTCCACCAGAAATTGACATAAATTGTTCCATATTTCTGAACATCATAGGTTTGACATTTCTCTTTTTACTATGATCAATGATGAACTGTCACATGATACCTGAAGAACAAGCACAAATCCTCTCCAACAGGGAGAGATCCGGAGCTTTTTGATAGGATTATCTGTCCCTCCACCCAGTGGTCTATTAATGTACTCCAGTCACAACTGGGCATTATGGATTTGAGCTTGGGATTACAAGCAAAGAGATAAGCTCAATAACATTGGCAAACCGCGCTTTATTACTCAATAATCAGTAGATAATGGAGAAGAGACAAGTCAGAGGAAGCTCGGGATTAGATCCAACATTGATAGCTAAATAATTGGTCACGAAGCTTTTTTATATATTGTTTCGAGAGTTCGAGAGGACGCAATCTCTCTCTCTCTCTCTCTCTCTCTCTCTCTCTCTCTCTCTCTCTCTCTCTATTATTTGCAAATTTCTGCTATACCCGTCTCTCTCTTTCTCTTGGTGTTTCCTAAGCTTGGCTGCTGTATTCTTTTTCCACTATACTGTATCCCTGTCAAAACTTAAGTCTATTTCACGAACATAACCAGCGATTTTCTATAAAATATATTTTCGTTAAATAGACAACGTCCAACCTTAGATATCATTTAAAATTGTCAAACAAATCGGCGATAGGGGGCGGGTTTTTTTTCTTGGTGTCTTTTGTTCACATTATACTCATTCAACTTCTATCGATGTAATGTTAATCATGCTGCGATACTTATAAAGGTCTAGCGAAAAAAGCCAGCGTTTTCATTATAATACTTGGTCGATGAAAGACGATTTTTCCCTATCAATATATATTGGTAATGAATAAATAGGGAATCTTTTCCACGATTCACAACAGGGGATTTAAGGCGCTTAATGAAAATGCAATCCGTATTTGCTCGACTTATACGGTTTGCGTGGAGTAGTCCATGTAATCCAAGAGGTGAACGGGTGGAGGATGATTTTTTCATTACACATCAGCGCTAAAACGCAATCACCCGTTACAGAAACGGAACTGGATTTCATCTCCCCGTGGTGTATTGGAATTACATGATTATCGTGAACTAGGGTGCATATACCCCTATAATAGTCAGAGATCACTGGGGCAGTTAGATTTGGTGTCAAAATTGATAATAAAATATTCGGTGCGAAAAATCTGTTTTATTAGAATAAAAGATTTTGTGAATATGTTATAATTTTAGAATATCTAATACAATAAAGTGTATAAGTTTTGAAAAAAATACATGTATTCGTACCTCGCATTGACTGTATACATGTACCTTTCAAGATATCCAACTTATATCTTGCACGTTGCATAGCAACGGTTTATACGGACCAATCATTTTACAATAATACTCTTCTTACAATAGTGGGAAGTGGACCAATGGTATGAGATCTTTTATGTATCCCTATATAATACTCTCCTTTTATCGGGTACCAGGCCTAAACTGACCGAAAATCAACATAAGAGAAAATCTTATAATATAAATAAAGGTGTTAATTTGATTTCTGAAATGATTCTTTCCTATTTTCATATCTGAAAAAGCATGATCAAACTTTAATCACATTCAATAAAGTTATCGGAAAATATCTTTTAGAGCATACCACCGTTTCTAACGTTCTACAGGGCGACTCGTCTTTTCCATTTATGTTCCATTATTTACCGTGAGCGACAAAGATTTGAAAGGAATTTATATTTTTTCATTTTTTCCACGATTGTCTACCCAGTTAAATAATGCCTTCAAGAAAGAACAAAAGAAAAAGAATGATACATGGCAGAATCTAGAAATATTCCAGAACTGACAGGAGAGTCCAATCCGTCGGGTGGGATGGGATCTAGTCTATGCTTTGAAAACATTATTAATTCAAGGACGGGGGGGGGGTGTCCTGAAACACCTCCAACACTTCTCTAGATCCGCCTTTGAAAAATAATGAAAATTTAAATTCTAGAAGTACTAGTTTATAGAATCCAAGATTCTCCAAGGTATATTTGATACACAGGAGCAGCCCTCCGAGCTCGATGTCATGGATCCACAATCGCACCCTCCCTCTCTTATCTTTATTTAGTGAAAGTACTGTAGAGAAGGGGCGTATATAATTCAGGGTTGTTGGCGTCAAGCTCCTGTGATTTGATATCTCTTTATGATCACATCAGTCTATGCACTGAAATCCAAAGTGAAATTTACATTGAAATCTACATGTACTTTCACTCAACAACCGCTGTTCTTGTCTTGTTAACCAAGAATAGATCTTTCTTAATGCATGACTTATGACATTAATCAATCAATCAACTATATTTACAACTCTACTTCAGTGATTTTGCAAAATATTCTCTCGCTGCACTCTGCGCCTTTTACAAATTAATCAGATAGGTAGAGCCGAAAGGTTCAACACATATTTTCATATCTTAAACAGTAAAGGTGTGAGAGATATAGAGAGGTAGACATTTGTAATGACAGTGTTTTCTCATTTCTTTCAACATTCACAATGGGTGGTGTTCTTCTCAATTCACGTGGTATGTGCTCTATGTAAAGTCAATTCTTTGTTAGTATTTGAGTAAAGGAGTTACAATTTCTACTAAATAACGAAAAGTGGCAGTTAAGTTGGAACCACCTTCTAAAGATGCACCCACCCATTTTTTTCATTTGTGATGCCCAAAAAATGTGGTTTTATTTGGACCATCCGTTTCGATTGGAGGATATATAAAATACAAGTGATCGAATTAGGGTCCACTTGTCTTCTCTCCTCAAGTATTGAAATTTGTCTCGTTTAACAAATCTATTAAATTGCAGGTGCATGAAATGAAAACAAAACAAAAATTCCCCCAACGCAATGATCAAACAAACATTCTTCAGTGATCGCGTCATATTTACTTTCTGTACCTTTGGTGCATTTTTACAAAATCGCGGGGCGACGACATGTTCTTCTTAAGATGAGCCAACCGTCCCTGCTTATTGTAAACATGAAATGTAAATATACATATAGCAAAATTGATCCTTCTGATTGAAATCCTTTACAACTCTCAAGTATTAGTCTATTACAGTCTGTAAATTAAAAATTCAGGTGTGAAAATGGAAACTTACTAATAGATATCAGTTTCAAAGGAACTTCAAGAGGCCCACGCCGACTTTGTTCTGAAAACACTTTGATAATATATTGGGTATTCGTTTTCTTTGCTTTTTCTGCTCATCAAAGAGACCACTGCTCAAACAGGGCACTTACAGTCCCTCTAAGATAATATTTGATATTTTCCTAAACTGTATAATACGTATAGAGAGGAGATATTGGGTTTCAATGACATTCTGTTACAGCAAAACACCTTAATTTGTGTAAAATTGGAGGGAAAATGTCGAGTAAGAGACCACGCAGTATTTCTATCTAAACATGCCATTTTCAAAGAATGAAAATACGAGAATTAATAGCATGTGTACATTATCTTCAAGTAATTAGTCCGATAAGTTTGACGGAACTCCATAGAGACTATAGAGTGAATATTTCTTCCTCCTTTCAACTAAATGTAGGTGTCATTGAACTAGTCTTGTCAATGGAAGGGGGGAGGGGGGCAATATAACTTTTTTAACTTTCTGCTTCGGTCTGACTTTATGGTAGCTTGTCCTATTTTCATTCCAATGACAAAGAAGTCTGGAGGTCTACAATTCGCTTTACAGATGGTCTATAGAACATAACTTACATTTTCTGAACTTTCATTCATCTTTACACCATAGAAATGGACAGATAATTAACTTTTATCGCGGGAAAAACACAACTCATACAGGTCACAGAGCGGATCGCATTTACAGTTCCTAAAGGCTCAAGATAAACAGCTAATGTCAATCTAAGAACCAAAAAGAGTGGTTCAAATTTCTGTGGAAAGAAATAAAATATGCCCACTTATTGTACAGTTAAGATTAAGAGGAAAAAATAAATAACGTTTCGTCTAACGTGAGGGTTTACAAGGGTTAAACGATGGTCATGATTAAAAATAAATAAATTCTTAGAGGGAGTTCTCATTTTTTTGCACGGTCGCTGTGAAATTACAGGATACCATTTCGGGATATCAAGTTCAGAAATAAGGTCATTTAATATAGGGAACCCTCCCTGAGGGATAATAATTGTAATTGACAAGAAATTTGATTTTTAGGACAAATCAAATTAAACATCTGGCATAACTCATAATTCAGATCATTTCATCTTCTCTGTGATTTACGGAATGGAGAGCAAGGAATCTTAATGCAATTTTAACCCAGTTGGACGTCGTGCTTTAATAATTTCAAATGAAAAGATTTTTTTTACCAAAATGCTGAAGTTAAGAAAGAAAACTTTAAAGTTGACCAAATCATTGTGTTAGATGTTAAATAAGGCAGGAATGAAATATTTCAACCAACGGTTGGTGACATGTAGACCTATATCGTTCTTTATCATATGATTGTCAGACATGTTTACAGTATCCTGGTGGCTTACCCCCGTGTTGTCCCCTCTTACATTACCAACAGTTTACACCATTACTGTTAGTTTACATTGCTCATTTATAAGGTCTATCTATCACCTATGGGTAACATGTGAGACGTGACCTTTCTCGGCTATCTTAAAATGAATTTTTTCGTTGATCGATGCAATTTGTTTGTCAAAGTAAAATTTAAGAAGGAAGTGGACAAAGAAATAAAGAAAAGTGAAAATATGCAGCGAATGCCGACTATTATGTCGAAGACGATGGTGGTATTGATGATGATGGGGAAGACCGTGACAACAACGACGACGACAATAATGATGATGTTGATGATGATGATTATGTAATGGTGATGATGATTAAATATGTAAAGAAGAAGAAGAAGAAGATGATGATGATATAACGTTTTATATTTTTTTATGATTGTTGTTTGATATTTGATAAAACTTCAATAAAAAATTTGAATTGGAATAATTCTGGCTTATGATCGCTTCTCTTTCATGTGTCCTATGAAATCGGACAGAAATACCAGATCACTCGACTTGCTGACCCTCACATCTTGTGTTATCAGTCAGTGTAAACAGAATCAGTGGTGGACACAGTTGTCTCCTCCTTAGTTTGTAAACATCACTGTAATCTAGTGCTAAGTGCTTCGAGCGTAATTCTATGTAAAACCACTTATACTATGTGATAAGCTACCTACTCAGTTCACCAGGAAGCAAAGAGAAAATTGATTATTATATTAAAAAAAAAATCGTTGTAACCGTTTTGTTTTATTTTCAACAGATAGTATATTTTCCTTTCATTAATCTATTTTTTCAACAGATAGTATATTCTCCTTTCATTAATCTATTTTTTCATTCATTCATTTACATGGTTATTTCTTTATTCGTTCTCTTGTTTTTATTAATCTAAATAATTATAAAATGATAAAAAGACGGCGATGTCTAAAATAGGCCTAACTGGGTAAGGTAGGAACGATAACTCTAAGTAAAACATGGAACAATCATGACGTTTAAGGAAAGATAACTCTTGTAGCACTACCCAGATTGTTTGACACGACAACACAAGGAAGGTAATAAAATGGGGAGAAAAAAAGAAAATGTGTCTTATCTATAGAATCGTCTAAAGGAAATCGTTTCAACAATTCTCGTGGTTTATTGCAATCCCCCTTCCATTGTGTTGCAGATTTACCGCACAACTACGACTTTAATTAAAGCAAGGGTTTGCCATGAGAATTGATATTTCTGTTGCACAATACACAAATCTCCTGTCAATTTGCACATGTTTTATTGCTTAAAGATTTGATAGATTGACACTCGACATGTTTGTTGAGCCCGATTATTCATCTGAATCACTATGGTTGTATAGACTGCATGTCAAACTTTTTTGCAATATAATTTTACCTTACCAATTAAAAATTTGGGTAGATCTATCTTCATTTTTCATAAAAAATATTTCATAAAACATTTCTATGCCATTCCGTTTGTACAACTTATTCAATTAATTACTTTATACTTTTTAAAAGAAAACAACGTTATTGACTCAGGCATCTTCCCGGCGATCACGTCTACTCAATCATCCAATTTCCTTATTTTTACAGATACCAATTTGCCTCGCTTCCCTTCTAGATAAACAATTTGACATAACAACTTTGCAGTTTAATGAGATTCTAAAAAGTAGTGTAAAAGAAGAAATCCCTAGCCTTGTTCCGTGGGAATAAGAACTATATGAAGTACCACCTCACTCAAAAAATATCTTGAATAAATTTTAGAGAGGGGAAGGGATTCGAGAAGTTTAGTTATGCATTTTATATTAATCTATGAATTTATCTATTTATTCATTATTTATTTATTAACGTATCTGTCTATTTCAATAAATCCGAAATATCTTTCCGAAATAATCTCCCAAGTTACAAGATATAAATGTAGATCTACATTGTATAAGAATTTTTTTATGTTATCTGTTGAAAACTTGTCCTTATTAATTTTGAAAAAAAATCTTCAGAACTGACAAATACGACGTAAGGAGCTCCCTTTGGGCTTTTTTAATACCACAATAAATGTGAAGATACAATTTGTTACATCAGAGATTTTTATTTCAATGTGTAAATATTTAAACTCCGTGCAACTTTTGCGCTACATAATTGTATTCAGTTTGTACAAATAGCGCTTCTCAGACGTCTAAATGATCAAATAACACGTGCATTTGTCAATTCCTCAAACCCCTCAAACAACTCAGTGAACGGACATGTTTGCATCAAAGATATAGAAACGAAAGTCTTTTGTTTTCTCAAAGAAAAACTGGTGCATTAAGTCTGTGTATCTTACGTGGCGTGAAAAGCGTTTACAATCCTACAATATATCATACTATTACCGTCACAAACAACATGATATGATACGATAATTGCATAAGCGGATCTAGAGGGCTGAGTCAGGAACCCTAACCCACATCCACCCCCTCCCTCAACCCAATTGCATTTTTCTTTTTTCAATTTGTCAAAACTCTTGATTACAATTCATTTTCAAGAGCATTATTTATTTTCATAAAATAGACTGGGCCCATCCTATTTGAACTGGATCCACCCCCATCCCCCTCTCAATACAACACTTTGGACATTTTCAAAATGGATCCACGCATGCAGTGTATCAACACGTTGGTGTTGTTTGTTTCTTATCAACTTCAAGTCCATTACCTTATTTTTCATCTATGGAATGTTTTGTTTTCAATTTGTTATCATTAAACTTCAAATGTGAACATTTCATCTATTGCCATGAAGTTCGCGAAATGCTTCGATGAAACAACTCTATATTACAATTTATTAATTCAATTTATATAAAATATCATTTTTTATAAGAAATTCTACATCATTTTAAGAAAGATATCAATACTCGTAATATTCGTAAAAATTCTGAAAATGATAACTAAGAGATACGCAAATCTTATGATTGTCTACTGAAGAAAAAATTGACAAAATGCAATTCTAAAATCTTCAAAAAAAAAAAAATGAATATATGCACTTGTATATTCAACATGAATGTTCATTTGCAGGATATATTTCATTTCAAATTGATAAAAGAAAATTATTTATGCATCCTTACCATTCCTAATTGCCATGAAGCATTGACATGCATGTACTAAATAACTTTTTCTACTTCAACCAATTTCTAAAGACGAAAAAAATGGCGAGCTATAAAACAGTGAATATTAACTGCAAATGCATTGATAAGAATCAAATATTATAGATTTATAACTTACTTTGACCAAGGTTTCAGTAAAATAAACATGATGTGCATATCAACGATGAAAAGACTGCAGGTTTTAAATTTATTGATTGCTTTTATTACATGCACCATTCCATGAGTTATGCGAATTATAAATCAGTTGATGCAGTTTTCATTTTTTCAATATGGGCAATAAATTTGAATACATAACCATTTCTCGAGACCTTAAAAAATCCCAGACATAACAAATCAAATTTTTTACATGAATCAAAAGTTGAAATAAGAGGTGTGAAAATGTGCAGCAATGTTTGCAAACTAAGGAGGTTTCACGGTCAAATCTTGTATGGAGAGCGATTAATTGTCTGTTTCCTTTCAATTGCATGTGAATTGCCATTATGGCTTGTTATTGGTGTCTAAATTGTTATGAACTTCTCAACAACTTCTATTCCTCTCAAATCGTGGAGGAAAATCTGTGAATAAACCCTCATTAGCTCTCAGGAAATAGCTAATAGAGAGAGAAATTCTATCCACAAAAGCTGTTGCATCGTTTCGATGGCATCGTGATATCACAGTGCTTGGGAGCGGGTCATAGATATGTACTGATATGTAGGAAATTTATCATATATGTATGATATTGGAAAAACGTATCACATATATGATAATGGGAAATGTATCATATATATGACAGTATGATAATGGGAAATATATCATATATATGATAATAGAGAATGTATCATAAATACGATAATGGAAAATGTATCATATGTGTATATGAAATTGGGAAATGTATTATATATATGATGTTGGAAAATGTACCATATATATGATATTAGGAGATGTATCATATATTATTACATTGAACAACGTATAATTATATATTGGGAAATTAATATATATAAACGATATTGGAAATGTTTTATATGATACTAATTCGGTGAGGGATGGTTTATATATTTCATAAAGTTTAGTTTTTATTATTTCGATATAACAGAGAAACAAAATGCTGTCTGTTTAATAATATATTGCTAATTTACATATTTGATTTGTCTGATATGCCATCAATGACAGTAGACGAAAAACCTATGTATTACATATCAGACATATTTATTACTGAAAATTAATACTTCGTGCATTTGATTTTATTAAAATAGCAGCCGATATAAATCATCAACATTGCATATCTTATCCTATTTACTGAATCGATCAGATTCACTTAAATAGCATCAAATTAGTTCTTGCCGTGTGCTTAACGTAAGTTATGTCCCTTTTCGTGGCTAAGAGCCGTGCACTCTGTATCCCTATTATTCGTAGTTATCTGCCCTTAGCAGGTCAGTTCTCCTTTAATAAAGTATGGAATTAAATGCAATTCAAAGGGGATGAATCGCACACAAATACTGCTTAATGTTGTCCGATAATTACATCTAGATCCCATCAACGATGCATTAGGCCAGGCAAAAAATATCTTCGATTCTTTGTGATGATGTTAAGGAGAAAGGGATAAAAAAGTCTTATTTCAAATAAATTTCAAAACAAATTTGAAGAAAGCAGATTTAAGCCCCAAAACGTAATACCTTTTGTGTTTCTTACAATTCTAAACTACTTTAGGATTTGTTAAGAATTCTGTTTTATTTGGTTTGGCCGTTTGGTTTTCACGTCTGCCCTTGAATATAAATGGAAAAATCATGGAGTTGATATAATCCAAATTACATTTCCGCGGACTACCAACTGGACCTCGGTGTCCCTGAATGACCTCAGGATCTGACCGCAGGTGAACATAAGGTACATAAACATTGGCGGATCCAGGAGGTTTTCAAATAAACAAAAAAAAATGTAAGAAAAATAAACACATTGTAACTCTATATCCTTGAAGCTTTAATGAATCCAAGAGGTTTCAACTTTAGCTTGACGAAACGCAAAATATAAAAAATAAATAGTATTATAAAGCAATATTCTTGAATTTGAAATCCACACGACTTTGACGACGAATTTGATAATGCTGTAGAAAAAAATTAAAGAAACATAAATTACTACGATGAGACAATCTGGATCCGCCCCTGCACACCAGCTGAATCATTAAGGATGGCAGAGTCTCGCCTAGGTCCCTAAGCCATATAGTTTATACATTCATACATAATCCTGCTTTTCAATAATATAATTAGATATTTGCGAAATGCCATTATAGTAGAATACGACTGCACCCATACCTAATAGGATCAAATATGAAATTATAATTGATAACACAAAGGTGTAAAACCTGGACACCGGTGTTGACCGAAGGTCTGTAATTCCCTGGACATGTTGAAATATTGATAAGTGGACAGCTAGGGACTTTAACAGTGAATTGGGAGATAATTCTACACTTTTCTTGCACACTAGAGATTCAATTAAAATTATACAACTCAATTTTGACTTCCACAAAATGAAATATCTCGGTGAACACTTGAATTTTAGTTTTGAAAATGAAAATTGGTTCTAAGAATTCCTTTCTGAAGGGTGCTCGACCATTTGAATGAGAGGGAATGTGAATTCTGGTTTCAAAAAAAAAAAAAAAAGAAAAAAAAAAATCCATATATTAAAATTATCCCAATGTACATGTAAAATGTTTAATAATGTATTTCATGATTTATTGGCATTGTTTAAAAGAAATTCGCAGGAAATTCTTAGTAAGTGCAAAAAATGGGATAAATAATAGGACATACAGTAGTATAGTAACAAGCAATTTTGACTGAATTGAGCATCTGGAACCACAAAATATACATGACACTTCACACCATCTTGTAGAACTAATAATATACTAACACAAGTATTCACCACAATCTTGAGAGCAAAATTTTGGAAATGAGTTTATTTATCGTACCGAATGCACTGTCTAGAACCGACCATTTCTCCTAATTATAAAGACTTTGTTACGTGTAAATTAAGTTGAGCAGAAAACAACAACTCATTAAGAGAAGTCAAAAGTTATCTTTGCGAGCTAAAGAAGTAACCGATTTGTTTTAAAGGGTTGAAAATGAATAAAGATAGTGGAAAACTCTTGATTTAAATTGAAAGATAGCAATAGACAATAATGGACTTTGAAATGAAATTGGTGAGAGAAATGAGATACAACTAAATTGTACATGTGTGTGTATTTACACAGAAATTGATGAATGAAATTGAACTTGACTTTTATTTGCTTTTGATTTGAAAACAATAATGTGAATCTCTCTCCCTCTTCAAAACCTGCATTCGTGCAAATCAGATCCGTCTGCAATATAAAACACGTAAAGGCGGAGGTCTAGAAGGGCGTTGTAGGTCAGGACTGCCCCCCCCCCTCCTTCCCTCAGATTTGCAAAAAAAAAAAAAAACCCTTCCTGATTAACCTCGATTTTGTATTACTCTATCAAAATCATAGGGTGGATCCCCTGGAAACTTTTTTGTTAGATCCGCCCCTGACGCCCCTCAGACAGTTAGTCTCTCGTCTGCTAATTTGTTCTTAATTGACAGTAAGATTATCTACAATATCTTCAATAAAACTTTTTTTTGGTAAACATTTAAGTGACTTGTAATCTTGCAATAAATACTTTTTCTCGCCTGTGTCTTCGTAAACGTCGATAAAGATTTGTAAATTCAGTGTCAAACTTCGCGCAAGTGGCATAACATCTCCCGATCCGATAAACTGATTACTGCGGGTTTGATCCACGAATCTTGCGACGATAGACCCCCTAGTGCCCGTCCCACTGTGACGGCGCGCCAAGACATACCGGAAGTGAGAAATCAGCGCCCCGGAAACAAAGTGTCGTCTGCTATTCATTGTAGCCGAGAGAGAAAATAATGCATCGTTCATGTCTCAAAGATCAGGTTATTAAATAAATCTCATGTTATTTGTTTTTAAATATGATTGATTATCCCTTAAAATTGAGAATCGTTGGATACAAAATTATGCTTTAAGCGCTAGTAACGTCCGCCATTCCGCGAACATTCCGTCTTTTATGAATACGTGCACCTTCGCGCAGTCTCTAGCCAATTTTGAGTATTGCAGGAGTCTATAGATCTACTTGAAAAAGTCATTATTTCACATCACTTCAGTCAAAGAGCAAACGCTTGACTATCTAATATGACAAGTGGAACAATATGTATAAGTTTTATAATGCTATTATTCCCAAGAATATATATGTACATGTTGAAATATGCAATTTCTCGGGTTCTTAGATGTAGAAGATGAATCATGTAAACTTGAAGACATTCTTATGACATATGTATTACAGAACTCTGTCGATGGATGAAAGAAAATACTGTAGACCTTATGATATTAAACAAGTATTTACTTTTATCTCGGTAAAAATAATTGACAATAGCAAACTGACCAAAAAACGAAACAAAAAAAAAAACCGAAACAAAAGAAAACCAAACCAAACCAAAAAAAAAAAAAAATAATAAATAAAATGAAAAAAAAATAAATGAATAAAAAAGAAAAGTAAAGAAATAAAATACCACCCCCCCCCCCCCCAAAAAAAAAGTTGAACTAAAGGAACACACATTATATTTTGAAAAAAAAATTTAATTTTAAGATAAATAAATAAATAAATAAATAAATAAATAAATAAATAAATAAATAAATAAATTTAGTACAGGTATTACATCAATAGTTTTTCGACTGCTCACATGGACACAAATTCCTTTGATCTCTGTAAGTTCGAATATTTGAATCATTGAAAAGGTTCCGAGGACATATACATGTATGCAGCCTCACAAATATATGCAGACTCATGACCAATATGAAGGGATAAATGCAAATTATTCATCACCAAAAAGATCGGCATAGCTCGTTACAACCATGACAAAATATTAGACAATTTCCTCGCCATGCAACCATAAACGCCGAGACGATCTTAACAGAACTGCACACAACGACAAGAAAATTTAATTTGGATACAATTTAAGCGACGGCAAATTAATTCCTTATTTATGTCCCGTAATACGCAGGTTGGAAAGATTTACTGCTCACCGTAAAACAAATTTATGCAGATGGATTTGTGACAAAAATTGTTACTGTAAAATAACTCGGTGTTATTTACTGCAAATTGGTCAAAAGTAAAACGAATTTACATAGACGAACAGACAATTACGCGACTGATTTAAGATCAGACGGATCGCGGAGAGATGCCTATTGATACAATTTGTTACAATTTCCACAATGATGGGATAGGAGAAAGAGCGAAAAGAAGTGCAACGACTTGACTTATATCCATAAACAGTCAAAATGAGCCTATATTGCATGGAGGCATACACTGCTGCGTTGAGACCGTTTAAAATAAAAAGATGGCTGCCATATTAAATTTTTACAATCACAATTATTATAATCTCCTGAATTGGTTGAATCCAAACAAATTTCATTTTATGTGATGACTTTTTTGAAAATATTATCATAATACATATCTAAAACATGATTATGGAAATTGCAAACAGGGACAGACGAACAGACAAACCTTCTATCATGAGAGAGATACTAGTAGTACTAAGGTAGAGAAAGATATCGTCAATCATTATGACGAAACTACCAGTCTCCAAGTATGAGAGCATGAACACATATTTGTGTTTGTTACTTTAATTTTACCTACTTCAAAAGATTTATTTCTATTCTACCTTGCATAAGTACGAGCAAGATTTATTGATTATGAAGAGTACCCTCCCTTTAAGTGGTTTTCTCGAGTATAAGCAGTAATGTTCACATCAATAAACAGGGTGTGTTATGTAAAAAATTGTCATGTATCCCACTTCACTTGACGAAAGCAAACACGATTTGGCGACCACTACTCGTCTATAGACTCCAGACCCCTCTACAAAACGTTATTCGTCTTGAAATACAGCTTCCTTTCTACTATAAATAACTTCCTGTTGATGTTATGGGTTATGACTAAAGAGTCAATATATTTCAAAAATATTTTACAATATCAAAACGACAGTTTCCATGAAAATATTGATGATTATATTTGCTTACATGAATTTAAATAAACAGAAGGGATCTAAAATAATAAAAAGGTAAAATTGGAAACAACATGTAAAGGCAAGACAACAAAAACACGCGTTGTAAACAACAAGAATTATACCAACATTCAAAAATACGTTCAGAAGAAAGAACACTAATTGTATCGCAAGAAATATCAACCAAGACACTTGAACCAAAAGGACCTACAACCAAGACACACAAAAGCCAAAGAACACGAGCAAAATGTATACACCGAGAGAAAAAAACAACCAGATGATACAAGCCAAAGAATACAAACATAGGTAATCACAGATTACGAAGCTCACCTCGTGACAGCAAAATTCAATTCAAACATATTTCTTAGTACATGTATATTGGCTTTTAAAGGCAAAACCACTCAAGCAGAAAAAGTAGGTCAAGGTCATTTTATGAAAGTTTGATCAAAGATACATCCAATATGCAAGTTTGGTACATGTAGCAGTTATACTTTGCTCAATATTGGCTTTATAGAGCAAAATCACTCAAGCGGAAAAAGTAGGTCAAGGTCATTTTATGAAAGATTGATCAAAGATACATCCAATATGCAAGTTTGGTACATGTATCACTTATACTTTGCTCAATATTGGCTTTTAAAGGCAAAATCACTCAAGCCGAAAAAGTAGGTCGAGGTCATTTTATGAAAGTTTGATCAAAGATACATCTAATATGCAAGTTTGGAACATCTAGCACTTATACTTTGCTCAATATTGGCTTTATAGAGCAAAATCACTCAAGCGGAAAAAGTAGGTCAAGGTCATTTTATGAAAGATTGATCAAAGATACATCCAATATGCAAGTTTGGTACATGTATCACTTATACTTTGCTCAATATTGGCTTTTAAAGGCAAAATCACTCAAGCCGAAAAAGTAGGTCGAGGTCATTTTATGAAAGTTTGATCAAAGATACATTTAATATGCAAGTTTGGAACATCTAGCACTTATACTTTGCTCAATATTGGCTTTTAAAGGCAAAATCACTCAAGCGGAAAAAGTAGGTCAAGGTCATTTTATGAAAGTTTGATCAAAGATACATCTAATATGCAAGTTTGGTACATGTATCACTTATACTTTGCTCAATATTGGCTTTTAAAAGCGAAATCACTCAAGTGGAAAAAGTAGGTCAGATGCTGCATCCGATGCATGGGTCCATCTCGGCATCCAAAGATGAATCACTTGTGCAAGTTTGGTTACTGTAGCATTAGTACTTTGTCAGATACTGAGCTACCCCAAACTTCTTATCCAAATCACTCAAGCGGAAAATGTAGGTCAGATGCTGCATCCAATGCATGGGTTCACCTCAGCATCCAAAGATGAATCACTTGTGCCAGTTTGGTTACTGTAGCATTAGTACTTTGTCAGATACTGAGCTACCCCAAACTTCTTAACCAAGTCACTCAAGTGGAAAATGTAGGTCAGATGCTGCATCCGATGCATGGGTTCACCTCAGCATCTAAAGATGAATCACTTGTGCAAGTTTGGTTACTGTAGCATCAGTACTTTGTCAGATACTGAGCTACCCCAAACTTCTTAACCAAGTCACTCAAGCGGAAAATGTAGGTCAGATGCTGCATACGATGCATGGGTTCACCTCAGCATCCAAAGATGAATCACTTGTGCCAGTTTGGTTACTGTAGCATTAGTACTTTGTCAGATACTGAGCTACCCCAAACTTCTTAACCAAGTCACTCAAGCGGAAAATGTAGGTCAGATGCTGCATACGATGCATGGGTTCACCTCAGCATCCAAAGATGAATCACTTGTGCAAGTTTGGTTACTGTAGCATTAGTACTTTGTCAGATACTGAGCTACCCCAAACTTCTTAACCGGACGCGGACGCGGACACGGACGCGGACGCGGACGCGGACGCGGACGCGTAGGGTTATAGCATAAGCTCACTCAACTTCGTCGAGGTGAGCTAAAAATGACTACACGTAGCACTAAAGGAACAAGAACCAAGAATCCTACACGAACAGCAAATAAGACTAGAACAAAAACACCTACAAGAACATAATAAAGAACTAGAACCAAGACACCTACAAGAACAGTAAAAAGGACTAGATTCGTACAAGAACGTACAGCAAAAAGGACTAAAACCAAGACACCTACAAGAACAGTAAAAAGGACTAGATTCGTACAAGAACGTACAGCAAAAAGGACTAAAACCAAGACATCTACAAGAACAGCAAAAAGGACTAGAACCAAGACACCTACAAGAACAGCAAAAAGGACTAGAACCAAGACAGCTACAAGAACAGCAAAAAGGACTGGAACCAAGACAGCTACAAGAACAGCAAAAAGGACTAGAACCAAGACATCTACAAGAACAGCAGAAAGGACTAGAACCAAGACACCTTCACGAACAAAAATAAAAGGACTAGAACCATGACACCTACAAGAACAGTTAAACGGACTAGAACTAAAACATCTACATGAACAGCAAAAAGATTAGAACCAAGACACCTACACGAACAGCAAAAAGGATTAGAACCAAGACACCTACAAGAACAGCAAAAAGGACTAGAACCAAGACACCTACAAGAACAGCAAGAAGGCCTAGAACCAAGACACCTACAAGAACAGTAAAACGGACTAGAACTAAGACATCTACAAGAACAGCAAAAGGACTAAAATCAAGACATCCACAAGAACAGCAAAAAAGACTAGAACCAAGACACCTACAAGAACACCTAGAACCAAGACACCTACAAGAACAGTAAAAAGGACTAGAACCAAGACACCTACAAGAACAGTAAAAAGGACTAGAACCAAGACACCTACAAGAACAGCATAAAGGACAATAAACAGACATAAAGAAACAAAAACCAAAACATATACAGGTACAAAAAACAGCAAAAGAAGTACATATTGAGATATAGATCGAAGAGAAAAAGAGCCAAAACAGGTTCATGAACAGCAAAAGAAATACTTATATATAGACCGATAGAAACAATAAATACTAGTTTAGTACAAGTCGAACGCAATTAATGAAACACATAGACCGATAGGAACAACAACCAAGACACATACAATCTGAAGAACACAAGAACTTCACTTTGACCACAAGAAACAACAATCAAGATATGTATGTACAGTCACAGAATACAAAATCAAATTCAAGGAATTGCGGTCCCCCGCTTTTGGGTGTTTGTCTTTAAAGGAATGCTTACAGACATCCCCCCATTCTTAAGTTTTAATAATATATCTCATATATTATCAACATTCTAAATATGAAAGATTAACTCCAAGAAAAGGTCAAAAGGTCCAAACTTGTGTTTTGTTTCCAAGGGACAGGGCTTATGAAAAGGTATGCACATGTGAAATATTTAGGACCTATGATTTAAATTACCATCAAAAACTTATGGTCGAGGTTGAAGTTTTTAAATGTGGGTCAACCTCCATGGACAAGGTCACAAGGTCAGAATGTTATTACCAACAGAAAGGTCTCATCACAAGGAATACACATGTGAAATGTGAAAGCCCTATCATTTTCCATTAAAAAGTTATGGACAAGGTTATAGTTTTTTGAAAAGTAGGTCGAACTCAAAGGTCAAGGTAAAAAATTTTGGTATCCATGGAAAGGTCTTGTCACAAGGAATACACATGTGAAATATCAAAGCCCTATCACTTACCATTCAAAAGTAATGGTCAATGTTAAAGTTTTTAATAAGTAGGTCAAAGTCCAAGGTCAAGGTCACAAGGTCAAAAATTTTGGTATCCATGGAAAGGTCTTGTCACAAGGAATACACATGTGAAATATCAAAGCCCTATCACTTTCCATTCAAAAGTTATGGTTAAGGTTAAAGTTTTTAATAAGTAGGTCAAAGTCCAAGGTCAAGGTCACAAGGTCAAAAATTTTGGTATCCATGGAAAGGTCTTGTCACAAAGAATACACATGTGAAATATCAAAGCCCTATCACTTACCATTCAAAAGTTATGGTCAAGGTTAAAGTTTTTAATAAGTAGGTCAAAGTCCAAGGTCAAGGTCACAAGGTAAAAAAATTTGGTATCCATGGAAAGGTCTTGTCACAAGAAATACACATGTGAAATATCAAAGCCCTATCACTTTCCATTCAAAAGTTATGGTCAATGTTAAAGTTTTTAATATGTAGGTCAAAGTCCAAGGTCAAGGTCACAAGGTCAAAAATTTTGGTATCCATGGAAAGATCTTGTCACAAGGAATACACATGTGAAATATCAAAGCCCTATCACTTACCATTCAAAAGTTATGCACAAGGTTAAAGTTTTTGTGACTGACGGACAGACGGACGAACCGGTTTTAATGTCCCCGCGCTTTCGCGAAAGCGGGGGACAAAAATAGGAAACACGACCAACAACAACACGTGTACAAGCCAAAGAGCACCAAAACAGGAAACACGACCAACAACAACACGTGTACAAGCCAAAGAGCACCAAAACAGGAAACACGACCAACAACAAGACGTGTACAAGCCAAAGAGCACCAAAATAGAAAACACGACCAACAACAAGACGTGTATAAGCCAAAGAGCACCAAAATAGAAAACACGACCAACAACAAGACGTGTACAAGCCAAAGAGCACCAAAACAGTAAACATGACCAACAACAAGACGTGTACAAGCCAAAGAGCACCAAAACAGGAAACATGACCAACAACAAGACGTGTACAAGCCAAAGAGCACCAAAACAGGAAACACGACCAACAACAAGACGTTTACAAGCCAAAGAGCACCAAAACAGTAAACATGACCAACAACAAGACGTGTACAAGCCAAAGAGCACCAAAACAGGAAACACGACCAACAACAAGACGTGTACAAGCCAAAGAGCACCAAAACAGGAAACATGACCAACAACAAGACGTGTACAAGCCAAAGAGCACCAAAACAGTAAACATGACCAACAACAAGACGTGTACAAGCCAAAGAGCACCAAAACAGTAAACATGACCAACAACAAGACGTGCACAAGCCAAAGAGCACTAAAACAGTAAACATGACCAACAACAAGACGTGTACAAGCCAAAGAGCACCAAAACAGTAAACATGACCAACAACAAGACGTGCACAAGCCAAAGAGCACCAAAAAGACTACTTATGAACCTGAACAATACACCATTGAAAACTGGAGAGATGTGCAATGTTTTATATTTTATCATATATATTTACTGCTTGTTATTTTTGACAATTGGATGGCTACTATAATTTTTTTTACCTTAAATCATTATTGAAAACAACTAAGGTTATAAGAAACATCTGTTGACCTTATTTACTATACGCAAATCTCTCTTCACTAAATCCAGAGCTTTCAAATGTTGATGTAATCAAACTTCATCATTTAAATACACACTGTCGCCTCGATGTTTTGAAAGCACCCTGTCTAGATTTAACCAGATCAAAATTTGTTTTCATACACCCCAAAACAGATATTTACACACATTTCATTTACCTAGTCCCGTAAAAAATCAATGACTTTTTATCAAAGGTTGGGATCAGGATTTCCATAAATGTGTCGGTTTCCAAGCAATAGGGCAGTGCCTTAATTTGTCCAATCATAAGCTAGTCTCGGAGTTATTTTAATGTTAGACAGAAGTCGTATATCATTTATGTCCGTATGACAATAAAAGCACACTTTTGCTATGCAAATACGAGGTGGTTAAAGAGTTTTAATATCAGTAATCATATAAATATTATGAGAAAGAACGAGTGAAGCAAACTATTCATCAGCGTACTAGATCAGATTACTTGCATCTATCATTTTCATTACGCCACCTTTACGCAGAGAAAAGCTCAATTAAAACAATTGCGCTTGCACTTCTACTTTCTAGTCGAAATAGATCTAGACCACAGCGATTTATCGCGCTTCCCGGTTGCTTGATGTTACGCACTATACATGTACATGTAATTGGTTATAGTACATCAAGCAAACGGGAAGCGCGATAAATTCCCGTGATCTAGACTTGCAAGATGAATGACATCAGATGATGGACAGTTCTAAATTGAAATTAAATACCTTTATATGCATTATATGCATAATGTATGCATGTTGTTTATCTGTACGCAGTCTGAAAGCATGGCTAATGTCTCATCATCAATATTATAAACATTTGTACTATATACTTCCTTCTACGTTGCTCTCACTCTACTTTATCATGTATACAAAGTCTTTTTTTTTTAAATTATTTGGCTATATTGTATATCCTGACGATTCGATATATTCTTATTCAAACCCAGGAACAAGCAGGCATAATTTCTGGTGGTTTTTTTTTTCTTTTTTTTTTTAAAGAAGACATAATTTCCATCTTGCCATCCTTTGTATTCTATTCAATCACATCACACCTGAGGTTCCTATAATTAAATCAGGTATCGTCTCACCTGAGACCGACAGAAACGCGCGCGAGCATACGGAGAAAATGACCGACAGCTACGTTATTGAAAAAAAAACCCCGATGTATTACATTTGTATGCATTTCTGTGATGAATCCCGGAATCTAGTGACACAATGGTTATGATTCATATTTTCCAATAGCAAAAATCTTTTCTCCTTTTATTTGAAGATTCTTGTATTTCAGAGAAAAACATTTTTCGTATCATGGTCATTTCATCAAAAAAAAAAAAAAAAAAGAAAATAGAAAAATGCTAGATACATGATCAGCCCAGAGCAATATACGTATTACGGGATGCTAAGTCGGATTTCCGACATTATCATTGGACAATTCAGAAAATCGCTATTATCACTAAAAAAAAAAAGAAAAAAAAAAATACACAGTCATTACAGTGAAAAATACTATATTTGGACATTCCAGATATAATATTTTTCATGTTTATCTCAAACAAATACAGACACTTTATGCAACGTTTTAACAAACATAATATGATAGTTCATATAAATACATGTATCTGCAGTGATGCCATTTCAGTAAAGGAAAAATCGCCTTACTCCATTCATTTTTTACCAATTTTTCGTATTAGATTTTGAATAATTTATGAAAGCAATGACCTGCGATTATGCAAACTACACGTACATATGCAAAACGTTGCTGCGACGTTAAGGCAAACTGACACTCCGGAGACTATAGTGATATTTAATGAAATGAGAGTGTCGTATAAATTATCATGTGACAATGGAAGAAAAGGGACAGGTACAAATTATATATTCTTTTGTTGTTTTTGTCGGCAGCCGCTATATAATATGGTCAACTCCACTGTCCCTATCTGTAAGGTTAAGTCAACGATGAGACACGCAGTTGTCTCCGACGATGTAATTAAGTCAAAATTCTTAATTAATTTCTCCTTGTCATTAAGAAAATTAATTAAATTCACGAATTCATTAAATTTCATCGTAATGCTTAAACAAAATCTGAAAATATTTTGTTTCTATCATTATATTTGTTGAGCAGTAACAAAATATATATATATCTGTAATTTCATAAATCAAATTATTATTTAGAAAATGAAATATGCAGTTTCTGCTAGGAAATAGAAAAATTGCAAAATTTTCACAACAATCAATGACAATTACGCAAAAGTTTCCGTGCCCATCTGTGCTTTGGTTTGTTCGCTTTGTTACATTTTGGCTTAGAAAAACAGATTTGGTTCCAAAAGTACAATTGGAAGATTCCCAAGAAAGACCCGGGTTTTGACATAACCCCAACTAGAGGAATTAAGACAGCATTAAGTATTCATTGTTCTCAAGTCCCTCTCCCTTAATCTCGTAATCGAATCAAATCGTCCACATAAACATTCTTGATAAAGAACGATTGCAAAATTGGCTTATCTTGCAGTAAAACGGCTATTTTAACATAATTTAGAATGCTTATTCTGTAATATTTACGTGTAATAAACGGTGATTTTCAAATCATTTAGAATCCTAGTTCAGTTATATTTACATATTTTCCTAAGTATCATTTCGACTTTTTTTTTCTTAGACATTTTAGAGGGTAAACTGAAATGTCAACAGTTGCCAAAATGATTGCAAGGCTGATCAGTTCGAGACGTTTTGCCTGTCGGACATTTCGTCCGTAAGTCTTGATGCATATTGGCATTCGTATCAAAAGCTACCATTTAATTACCGGAATTACATTTGTCTCGGTTACTCGGTCAAATCTTACTTAGCGCATTTCTTGCAATCAATGGACAGTCCGTAAGTGAATTCTGACAATATGAATGATAGGGTAGTACTGCTTGCTGAAGTGATAATATTGGTATTCAGTATGAATAATGTCAGAGAAACATGCGTGGTGACTTCACTTCATATGGGTCAGTTTACGCCCGAGATAAGACGCACAGATTTTCCAAATAAAGTAAGAGATACATACACACATTTGTATTTAAATAAAAATATGGAGGAGAAACACAAGGAAAACTGAATTTTGCCGCGTTTTCGACAATTCCGATCAAAGATTCCCGAGCAGTGACATGATCTTTGTTCTAGGCCTTCTGATAACTACCTTGATCTTAACCTTAAAAATTAATAAGAATTTATTAGAACAAAACCTGGCAAAGGTATTCATACACAAGGTTTTTACCTGTTGTCTTAACCTTTGCTTGTGGACATGTAAAGTAAATAGACATTTTTAGAAGAACGATGAAGTCATCGATCTTCAGCACTACTATCATGCACTGATCACAGCGGACCACACTCGCAGGATGAAACAAACTTCAGGCAAAATAATAGGGGACAACGAGACGCAAAACAAAATCGATACACAGAACGGTACAACAAACAATCATAACATGTGCAAACGTATCATTTTGCAATATTATGAATGATAATACATGAATTGAGGAAGACCACATATTTTAGTTTAGGTTTAGAGTTCAAGAATGGAGAATATTAGCTAGACAGAAAGCAGAAATTGTCTAAGTCAATACGATAATATGGTCTGTATAAAATGACGATCATATAACCACATTTATTCCACTAGAACAAACATGATACATCATTGCATTAAGTGAAGTAACATCCGTGGAATAAATGAAAATGAAACTACAATTGCAATGCATGTGCGGAACAAAAAATTGCGTCTACTAGAAAATGAAACGGAAATCAAATTTCACGGAGTCAGGAATGGAAGCTGTATGATAGTTCCCAATGGGATAAAAATCCATTTCCAAGTTTGACACTGTCTGGAGTTTATATGGCAAAATACTTTTTGTAGTTCTCTAACTACATTACATTCTCGGAAGATGCTCTAAATAAATACTTAGCACTGTCCTCTTATGTTTGAAGCAAGGAAAAACTGGAGCGGAAATAACATTTGGAGGAGAAATGCAAACACACGAGGACAGATGGTTAACTTGGGGTCGTATCTGTGATTAAATCTGAAATTCCATCACACAAGTGGGTATTTAACGTTGAAATCGATTACAGCCACAAAGGTTGACCACTATACGACCAAACACCTCCAAGTCCGAGGGTGTGAATATAGCATGCCGGACAAATAGGTACCCTGTTATTAGGAGGATCGTTTATCACGACCAAAATGACCGGTTATCCAACCCCATGACCGAGTCCCCCACCCCAGACTCTCATAAATAGGGGAAAAGTCGACAAAGATTCGAGGTCCATCAGGGGTGGACCCACTGATAGATGATGGTTGCACAAAAGCTAAAAATACATTAAATTCCTATTTGTATTGCAAGTCTTTTCTTTTTAATACATGAACATGGATTTTTTTTATTTGCGAAACCGATCGCTGGTAGAAGTTTGATTTATGAGTTTAACATAACCTTCCCCATTTCACGGGGTATACTCTCTCAGCACCCCCCTTCCCCATTTCACGGGGTATACTCTCTCAGCACCACCCCTTCCCCATATTACGGGGTATACTCTCTCAGCACCACCCCTTCCCCATGTTACGGGGTATACACTCTCAGCACCGCCCCTTCCACATGTTACGGGGCATACCACATTTCACGGGGTATACTCTCTCAGCACCGCCCCTACCCCATGTTACGGGGTACGGGGTATACTCTCTCAGCACACCCCCCCCCCCCCCCCTTCCCCATCATTTCGGATCAGCTCCTGGTGTCTGGTCTAGGTCACAGTCCTTGACCAATACACAATATCACATTGGCTATTCAGTGATTAATGTTTCACTTTGTAAGTGTATAAGTACCTATTCAGGTCTTTCATCTGACAAACATTTAATGTGCCTCCATTAATTTGTGTTTAAAATTCCGGCGAGAGGTGTTTAAGATGTTTATCTTGTACGATGATCAGGGGACATGACCATACAACAATGGCGGCCGGGGTACTGCTCGTATATTACATACCTAACCAGCCCACGGTCAATTGGGCGACCAGAATGCCCAATATTGCAAGATCTTAAAACTAGCGTAATGAAACATTAGAAGTGCAACGAAAATATATCATACACTCATCAACAGTATGAAGAGTGCATGATCGACCACAGCAAAGGATCGTAGAGACGTAAATGATCCGTGGCTCCAATAAGTTCCTCCTGTCACACGGTACCACACACGAGGGCAGTATGAGGGTGTATGGGGTGTACTGTGTCTGTAAGGGGATACTTTTCTCTTACCCTCCCACTGTTTAACACTCTTGATATAAGGTTATGATTATCTGATCGGGTTACATGAATTGTTTGACATTGAAGCAAGCCGTGATAGGCCATCATTAGCATGCTAACTTGCTCAAATGGGCTGGCTAAAATTTCAAAATAATGCAAACCAAAAACAAAAACAAAACAAAAACTTTGTTATTGCATTACCGGTATCAAGGCGTTTTCTTATGAAAACCTTCAGACAACACTTCAACATACAATCATCATCATCATCATCATCATCATCATCATCATCATCATCATCATCATCATCATTCCTCTTCTTGAAGTTCTTCGAGATCTAGACTTCTTCATCAAAATATTCTTCAATAAACATGATTTTCTTCAATAAATTCGCAATAAACATGATAAAGAATTGTCAAAACTCATCAGAATCACAATAACCTTCCAAATCACTTCAAACACCAGACTTTTATCACCGGCACGTGTACATATACAATGTAAAGAATGTACAGATTGTCAACTTTGATGCTTCCAAAAACCCAAAATCTTTTCCTTTTTTCTTTCCTCAATAATTACTGTCATCAGAACCGATGATGCACTGAGTCATCCCCAAAGTCGGAAACGTGATCGTCTGCCATTGTTCTGCAGACGATGATGTTACTGTATACCTGTCGGTCGTGCATCTACCTGACGAAATAGGAATTCATCGTTAAAACCCAGTCACTCCTTATCTACCAAAACACTAATTACATCTATTTAGTATGTAACAACCTGTCCTGGAGTGCGATATGATACAATATTAACCTCTAGGTCCATATATTTACATATTGTCCATATGAGGCGTTGAACCCGTTCCAGCCCCAATTGTCCCTGGTCAGGTTTCACCGCCCCAGGGCGCCGCTTTTCAAATCGGTTTGCGGTTACTTATAAGGAAATTAGGAAATATTAGGACTTAATGAGTATGCAAGTTCTGTTGAATAAACATTTCAACAAAAATTCTATCTATGTATGATATATGATATTTTCTACAGTAAGTGCATTCGTTCAACCACGCTACATACTCAATCATTACTATCAAAAGTACAATATAATGTGGCCAATTTATTTTACTCTTTTTTATATCGCAACAGCCGTTGAAACATTCTAACATTCAGTCATTTAGACGAAAAAAAAAATGAATCTAGGAAGTATTTAATTGTATGGTCCGTCTGTCTTTAAGACTATATATAAAACAATGTACAAGGTGAGACAGGTACCAAATGTATTTTTTATAAGCGTTCCTTCATTTTAAAGTAGATTTATCATACTTATATGGTACATGCTAAAATGCAACATTTATGTGCAAAACGGCAAAAAATCTCAGACGCGGCGTCACTTGTTTGATGGTATAGGGAATATAAAGTTATGATTAAAATCATGCATTCTTTAAAATTCTAAAACCATGATATAGCATCTCGCAGGAGCATTCATACAAACCTGCATTATCTAGACTGATATTACAGCAATTAAATGTCTCTTACAAAAAAGATTGAAATACCCTTATTTACGAATATTTTTTATTATTTGAATCGCCGGTGGCATGATTGTTTGTATGTACACAAAAAAAAAACCAACATATCATATTCATATCTATCCATATCTACACAGCGTCTATGATAAAATACAAAACGGATGCGGTCACCCATGCGATTAAAGATTTTAATAAATTGTCGATTTAATTCGCATCTTTATTCTATCTAATGGTCATATCGCATGACATTGTTCTTTCTGCTCGACCCGAATCTGATGAGGTGAATAAAAGACGTGAATAAACGTTAAGATGCATCTCTTGTCATAAATAATATCTAAAAATTGTCTATACGAGATAGAATTTCTGAATTCCTCGGCAATCTCAGAGGAAATCGGAGAGAAGTAGACTTGTTCGCATTCCTCGCCTCGGTGATTTGACAGTACTCAGCTATAGTATAACTGTTTAAAGTCTAGTCTCATTCATACTGAATCCAGTGATATCAGTATGACTTACATATACAAACCAAGAGATTTGAGTACAAAGAGACAAGGTATTACATGGTACATTTGGGTTTTCAAGGGAGAGCATGGAAGGCATATTGCACTCATGAGAAATTTTAGTCCTTTTTGTTTTGTTGCACGAGAATAATTCATGTTCTATTTGTTGTTTTCTCTGTGTGTCTTGGCTGTCAATTCCTTGCTGTCAATTTCCTCACCAAAATTGATTGTTACATATAAAACATGCGCCATTTTCAGTTTTTAAAATGGACCGATGTAATCGCCATCTTTACACAGGAGCTCGATGCCAACAACCTTCAATGACACCCGCCCCTTCCCATCTCTCTATAGTCAAAGTGATATATAAAAATGCAATGATCGCTGTGCGATATAAGTCCCCTACCGGCGGCATAAATTTATGACTTGCATCTCTGTTCATCAGTTCATCTTCTTCAACAACAGCCAAGAAAGTTCTGGGAAACTGAACTCACGAAATTTGCTAAGTCCAAGGGCCATAACTCTTGTGAAAATTAGTCAATCTAAATTAAACTCAAATCTGCATCACACTATAATGTATTCACATACAAAAAATCAGCTCATTATCTGCAATAACAGGCATGAAAAAGTCCGGAAAACTGAAAATTTCATGAAATTTGCTAAGTCCAAGGGCCATAACTCTTGTAAAAATAGGCCAATAGAAACCAAACTCAAACTTGGTCTGTATCACACTGAGATGTATTCATTCACCAAAAATCAGTGCATTATTTGCAATAGAACCAAAGAAAAGTCCGGAAAACTGAAATTTTCATAAAATTTGCTAAGTCCAAGGGCCATAACTCTTGTAGAAATAGGTGAATCTAAAGCAAACTCAAACTTCATCTGTATCCCACTGAGATATATCCACATACCAAAAATGAGTTCAATTTATCCGACAACAGTGGAAAAAAGTCCGGAAAACCGAAATTTTCATCAAATTTGCTAAGTCCAAGGGCCATAACTCTTGTAAAATTAGGTCAATCAAAAGCAAACTCAAATTTGATCTGTATAACATTGAGATATATCCACATATTAAAAATGAGTTCAATATATCCAACAACATTGGAAAAAAGTCCGGAAAACCGAAATGTTCATAAAATTTGCTAAGTCCAAGGGCCATAACTCTTGTAAAATTTGGTCAATCAAAAGCAAACTCAATCTTGATCTGTATCACATTGAGATATATCCACATACCAAAAATGAGTTCAATATATGCAACAACAGCGGAAAAAAGTCCGGAAAAATGAACCTTTCATAAAATTTGCTAAGTTCAAAGGCCATAACTCTTGTAAAATTAGGTCAATCGAAAGCAAACTCAAACTTGATCTGTATCACATTGAGATATATCCACATACCAAAAATGAGTTCAATATATGCAACAACAGCGGAAAAAAGTCCGGAAAACTGAAACTTTCATAAAATTTTCTAAGTCCAAGGGCCATAACTCTTGTAAAATTAGGTCAATCAAAAGCAAACTCAAACTTGATCTGTATCACATTGAGATATATCCACATACCAAAAATTAGTTCAATATATGCAACAACAGCGAAAAAAAGTCCGGAAAACTGAAAATGGGACAGACGGACAGACAGACAGACAGACGGACAGACAGACCGAGAGGAAACTAAGAGTCCCCTTCGGCGTTGCCGGTAGGGGACTAATAAGGATAGTAGAGGCGGATATTCTTGTGGATCGTTGGCATCGAACTCCTGTGCTCCTTTAGTGAAAATGTTCTGTTGTCTCCAAAGTGTCAAAAATGTTGAATCATGTTATTAAGTACTGACCCCAGAATTTGCATTTCTTTGGCATGAAATAACTCCTTTGACAGCGTTATGTCTAAATTGCAGGGCTTAAACTAAGAACATACAATTAAGAACAAACAATAGCTGATGGTTCGCCAACCTCTTCGAAAAGGAAGTTTTTTTATTTAGTCGACCAAGAGAAAATGTTGTCTGTTTGCAATATATGTTTTCGACAATATTGTTTTTTGTTATCGTGTACATCCATTCATTCCGAAAATATCATATACATGTATTAAGAACACATCAAAGTTTGATTCATCTACTAATCATAAAATATCTAAATCCCCCGTTCCCCTTCACTGAAACTTTATGAATACCATATAATCCTCACAAAAAACTCATTTACTCCATTCACTTCATCAAGTGACTGTGACGAAGAAATCAAACTGTAGGTGCAATCCGGGTTAATACTAAAAGACGTGTACTCCCCGCCGCTGCCGTCAATATGTTTCCACAATATGGATGTATTTGTCATCTCACTGCCTCAATTTATGGAGAAATTCGAACATGTTTTGGCCGACAAATATCAATTAAGGACGTTGAAAAGGAAGAAAACAGAACTAGAGTTCATCCGAGTTCTCTAACACTACGGATGGTCGACTTCGATTGATTGCTAATTGCGACCGGATCGCTTTCAATTTCAAATCCGTAATTACTTGGAAACTCATGTAAAATATGCTCATTAAGGAAAATAATTCCGAAAATTCTCTGGATATTTGATGGCGATGGATTCATACCCACGCAGGACACGACTTTGTTATACCTTTATTATACGAAGTCTAATTCACTCACACATGCCTTGAATTCTAAACCCATCCATCGGTCTCCATATCAGAAAACAGTTTAGACCGAATTCGTCAACTTGAGAACTAAATACTAGAAATGACATTCTTCAAACACCTGTGAGTTCCCTTTATAGGAAGGATGCTTACAGTCTCACGTTCTTCAGAAATATGATAACATGTCCTGTTTTCGGGATTGTTTTACTAAATATTGACTATCGGCATTTTTGTTTTTAGGGCGACATCTACGTTGCATGCAGGTGTTATATCCGGTTTTCAATTTACTAAAATATGACATATAATGATATAATCTTGCAATATTTTCTCTGGGATGCTAAGGCCAAGTCTTCCAAATTATGTCAAAAACGATACCCAAATGGGCAAATCACATGTAGCATGCTATTTATCCAACTGAGTTTGACTTTGGGAAAAAGAGCCTTATGAATATTTCAATAACCTGCATATGAGAAAATAATAGAAAAACAGTCACTTTAGTGATGAGTTTATGACTGCGAAGTGGAACAATAAAATAAACTCAGGCACTGCCACCATAGAATGTTCATATTGTCATTGATCTCCACAGCTTTCGATTGTATAAAAAGCTTGTCATACATGTAATGTCATTCTCGTAATTACGAAAAAAAAAATTCAACCAATGTCATTCGATTTCGAAACAGTTAAAATGTCGACAAAAGAGGTAAATGTGAAACACTTTTCTCATCTCTATGTATGAACCGGCTTTCTTAAGAACCAGCGTAGCTTAGACCTGCCAAGAGATACAGTATAGCCTAGGTGTTGCCGTCATTCGACAACTTGTTTCAGAGTATACGATGACATTGTGTCAGAAACATGTACATATATATGCATGTGCTCTGAATTTGGACAATGGTGGCTGAGGAAGTGACTGTCTTAACACAGAGTCATGTCTTCTTTTAATGATAGAATACGATGATTGGCGAAATTTGTGAAAGTTAATTCCTACAACCATTTCGTGTCTTCAATTTTGACACATTCGCAATATAAATTAACAAAAATTTCAGTCTGTCGCTTACACCTTCAAATTAAGTTACTTCTTTTTGTCAGAAATCTACATGCAGATTATCAATTAACGCCACTGCAGTACATTAATGCACCTAAATGCGTTTTAAGATTTCTGATCGTCCTTGCTAATTACAAACATGTAGAGAACTGCCGAAGAGTAAAGGAAATTTTCGTTTCAAAATTTCCTTTTTACGAGATCATCAAAGATTTGTCAAGTGTTTACATAATGCCTCGGTCATTACTCTTCTCTATTGGAGGAAAAATCAACTACAGAGGTTCTGAAAAACTCTTGAGATAAATCAAATTGTGTGTTCCTTTCCCTGCTGAAGCGACTCCCCGAGGGCTCAATAAAGTCGCGTCCAAATAAATTTCAAATAACCGAAATCTCCCTATATCTTCATGGTTTTCCCTCAAGGTAGGAGCTTCACAAAAATTTCAAATAAATACAAATTATCGGTTCTTTAAATGAAGTTCTTTAAGCCCCTTTTTGTAATATATCGCGTTCATTTCGTCTGCGAATTTGACAAACTCCGACACAAACAGCAATTAGTGTAACTTGCGTGTTATCGCGTTGGCCTTTCGGTAAATAAAGTGCACCGCTCGCCTGCATCGTAACTTTCAGTGTCTCCCGGAAACGACTTTCCAATGTTAGTCCAAAGACAGTCAAAACGGAACGAACCTGAAGTTCAATTTGAAAGCCTTTACTTTGAAGAAAAGAAACAAAAATCTGTAGCATCATAGCTAGACTTCTTCTGTTCCTAATATATACAGGTCTGTCACCTGCTGCATGTCTAAACCATAATATGTAATTTTTAACCTTGAAGTTGACCCTAACCTTCATTGGATGTTCGTCTTTCAAATCCAAAAGACCATCCAAATTAAATGGGTTTATATATCCAATAAGAAATAACCATACCAGACATTGGGGCGTACAGTTCGAAGGATGGACAGACGGGTGCAAGCGTTCAGAAGCCGTTCTATCTACCTTCCCTTCACCATCCGTACCCCTGCTGTCCTACAATCCTTGCCCTCGAAAATATGTTACCAAATTCAACAGAATTTTCAACGAGCTGCATCAAACGAATGAAAAAAAAATCATGATCCCTGATCATGATCTGAATTTGTTGGTATAATTAATACAAAATAATAAAATCAACTCAATATCATCTCAAAATATCATAAAATCATTATACTTTTCTCTAAGGGCTTTTCCCCCATCCCATCAAAATGACCACGCCGGTATTGTTTATTGAGGTTGACGTGAAATCAATATCTTGCTACATTTTCGTGATGCATTTTGAAGCTTATCTATCGTCGAATTAATAGGAAATATGATTTTCTGTGATCAGGTATTGACATATAACTGAAAACTTACGAAATTGTCACAGATATGCAAAAATTATCAAATTAGCGTGCGTGTACCGTCTGATCCAGATGATAACCTTCTGAAACTTGACCTTTCAGATCGCTGACCTACATGTTTTTCGTCGATTTTTCGTAATTTTTGAAAAAAAGGTATGCCCCAAAAGGAATTCTAAAATGCAAAACAGATGGATTAAATGCTTGTTACTTCATCAATATGCGATGCGAGCACGGCTTTTATGTCTTAAATTCTTTTTTGCTATTTTGAAATTTACATCGATGTCAAATTACAAAGTGATAATAAATATCTCCGACGACCTTATTGTGGATGATGTATGGATATACGATTATGAAACCCGAATCCAAGAACCTCGGTTTACAAAGGTGTTCATCGTATTGAAAACAGGGTGCGATAATACACTCCAAAGGGAGACAATTCAGTTTGAAAAGGGCCGCAAGGAGATCCATCCTTCACCATTATAAAACATTTAGATAAAATCTTGCATAACTTAATATTTTGATTGCCCGTAATAAATCTTTTCACTATTTTTTTTCATAGCGCGAGGTACGGATCAAGTGTATCATCGGAAAATATAACTTTTCTTTTTTATCCGTTTTCAGCGATGGTTTCGTATTTCTGTTCTAGCTATTGTTCATAATTTGATTTTCTGTGTTAATAAAATCTGGTAAATAAAAATGAACAACTGAGCTGTGACAGAGTACTGCATTATCCTTCAGTCAGAACTAAAATTCCTGGTGAAGTTTAGAGATTTGGATCTTCTTTTTTGCATTATAATGCTAACAAAGTTACATGACGCTTTGATATACCGATCTCAGGTGCGCAATTTTAGCTCTTTTTTTGTGACTTTATATTGTACCTCCGGCATTTATGCTGATGTGCATGTATGATAGAATCTACTCGTACATCGAGTTTTTGAAAATTGCAAAATCACATTGATTCAAATTTCGGACATCTACATTCGAGAGGTGAGATCAGTTTCAGATGGTTTTTAGCACACGCGTAGATCTAGAAGGGTAGAGGGGAATCCAGGTTGGACAGTATTGTGCCAAAAATGCCTATTTGTCCTACATGAATAGCGCTTTTGTCGGACAGGACGCCCTCTTTCCGATTTTTTTCTCCAGAACCACACATATGGGAACGCATTGGATCCTCTCTATTTTGCTGATACCTTATATCCAATGGCTGTCATAAACCAATGCTAAATAAATTTGTCTCTTTTATGTTTTGTTTTGGGTCGTCTGACCTAATAAAACACAAGAAAAATTTGAGATTTTTTGTCTTTTATCATATGAACATGTAACCGCAACACAGAAATATGATTCTCCCATGTCTCCGAATCGGACAGAAACCAAGTCCACCCTCCTTCTCTTTCAGTCTAGTCGATTCTGCGGTCAATATGCTTCTATAATGACTGCCTAATGGGACGATAATACAGTATGATCCCTCGACACCTCTGTCAAAGCCAACTGAGCAATCTTGATTCTTGTCACAGATAAGCGTTTGTCCTGGGATGCCCTCCCCGACTTATTGTCGATTTTCCATTTAAATGTTGATACACAAACATTGAAGGCAAAGGATCACATGTCGTACTGTACGAGGGCTTTATATTTTTCATATTTAAAAAAGATTGTAATCTTAATGACATGTATAAGAAGAAAATTACGTTGTTGCATGTAAAACAGATGAAAAAGTAAAGCTTACAGCTAGGGAACGATTAGGTTTTATGAATTGAACCGCTACATATCGTTCTAGACATTATAACAAACGACAAAGCTGATTTGGGAAGAGGGAGGGGTTCCAATGGACAACATGTTCATGGATTTTTTTTTTTTCGGATCATGAAAAGGTGGGGAGGCTCCTATCGATCTCAAGGTTACTGAAACCAACGTTCTCTGCTTACATTTCTAAATTTTAACTTCAGCTATTCGATGCCGATCTTTTCTACTCTTTTTCTCTGAAGTTGGAACGAAAAGGAGGAAAGAGGATTACCTAAACATACGTAAAAATGATATTTAATTTTGATTTGTTTGCATGAGATACATAATTTGCAAGTACGAGTATATTCATTTTTTCAGTAATTAATTTTAAGTATCAGTTCCCCATATGTAATTCCCAACATCATCAGAAAAAGAGAAACTAAGACTGAACGCCGTGAAATGCAGTTCGTAGCTTTCGCAAATCATTCACAGCAATCCGTCATTATGGTATGAAGTATCATTGCCCCAACAGAAAATGAATTCAGTTTTCCTCATTAAAATCAATTAATAATAGTGTCGGCTCTAAACTTTTTATGCCCTTCGAGAGAAAATCATATTTCAGCGTTACAATTTACATATGTCGACCAGTGAAACAGCTGTCAGTTTTGTGATCCGGAATTAATTAATACGTAATAGATCTGTAAACTATCTTTCAAAAGTCTATGCACTACCAGGGGGCATTCTGTGCGGAAATCCTTCAGGAAAGGTGAAACACTTATAGTGGGAAAAAATCCCCCTGTCCCCTAAACCGAATTCGTTGTCTTTAAACTTTCCGCAAATGTTGCAAATTATAGAGAAAGCCGCAAACAATCGTAGAAAATCAAATTTTACAGAAAATAAATGTTTTATTCAACGACCGCGAGGATGGTTCAGGGACTGGATTCAATACGGTATAAATGAACGGTGGAATCGGACAGTGAAACGAATTTGTATGTACTGATGACTTTGCACAATGCAAATGTACCTTTATCAACTTTAATATCATAAATTGAATGGCCAGTCGCTTGATTTACAGAGACTATGTCGCAAAACGAAAGAAAGAAAATACAAGAAAATATAGCAGACTGTTCACTCGAGACCACGTCACCGGGATGAAAACCCACACACATATATCAACACAAATCAGATATGAAATCAACATGGAACGGACTAGTAAGATTGTTATTACCATGGAAATACAAGACAACGATGCTGATTTCATGACAACCACGACAACAGAAACAAGCACGGAGATGCCTCAAAGACGGAAACAAGCGCCGAGGAGCCGCGAAGACGTCATACGATCATTTGGATACACACTCTGGCAACTTATTTAGCTATAAATATATATGACTGGATAAATAAATAAATAAATAAATAAATAAATAAATAAATAAATAAATAAATAAATAAATAAATAAATAATTGACATATCTACATTATCTAGGTCTAGACTAAGTTATATATTTTGGGTATCTAACTTTCGTTATTCTATCGAAATTCTCCTTTTTTTTGTATTTCGCATTTTCATTTTTAAACATGAAAAATGCATGTACATGTACGTGCAAAAATTGAAAAGATAATTTTAAAGTGTTTACAGGAATGAAGTGAAAAGTTCTAATATGACACTTGTTGAATGAATGATACATGTATCGTCTTGCATTACAGACGGTCGAGTCAAAGAGACAAAGACAGTCGGCGATTCTCTTTTTTTTATGAATATGAAATATCCAGATAAATTATTGAAATTCTCTGCATATTACTCACGGCCGGAAACAAGTATTATAAGTCCCGAAAAATTAATTATTAAATACCCTTAAATCCGTAAAGGTGATTATCTGAAGTTTTAACATGCTCTCTATAACTTATTAACTATGGGTCTCTTTCATGACGGTAAATATCATGGGTGTATAGTGAATAAATTCTCTAAGGCAATATTTGTAGATTAACACATATATTCAACAAACTTAAGTACGGATTATACTCTGAAATAAATCAATATATTAAAAACCCTGGTCAGGTGGTTAGTTCGTCTACATGGGTATACCTACAGCGTAGATTTGTACCAATAATTTTTACAGTATTCTAAGTCATTACACTCCCCCACGGTTACCTTTTAATCATCAGGTTTCAAAGGAAAACAAAAACAGTTTCTGTGGTTCATATTTTCTTAATAAATTATGTAAATGAGTCAAAAAGATACAATAGCGTCTCTCCTACCACTACCCCCCCCCCCCCCTTCTCCAAATACAAAAATGTGTAAGTTTTGGATACAGTATATTTTCTTCACCTTGAGTTAGGTAAAATGAATGAAAAGAATTTGAAAACTTTTTTGGCGGGATTTTGTGAGGAGAGGGGCTGCTATGCGTCTGTATTTGTCGTTGAATTTGTTCGTGGACACTTATAAAGATTTTGACAGACTGACGTACAGACTTGATTAGCCAGACTAGGTATATAAATCCCATCAGCTATAATCATATCTCATTGTTTGTACTATCTATTCATTCTAATACCTAATTAAATTGACCAATATCCCCCTCTGACACACTAACGACCTCATCGTCCACATATCCGTCATGTTTACTCAACTGATCTCGCCCAAACTTTATATGTATAATCTTCTATTAAAATTCCCAAACTTTCATTGACTACAGGTATTTGTAATTTAAAGATTGTGGCCAGAAATACAGTAATCTAGACAAATTGTCGAATTGTAAAACACACTTTCTGTTTACATTCCATTTTTCGTTAGGACATCAGTGGAAAGAGAAAATTTAGGGGCACAGCACTTCAAAACGCCGAAAGAATTCAAATGATAAAAGACACTAAAATTAATCGCCTATGAATAAGTTTGGATTGGGATGAAACAAAATCCAAACAAAATATTTAATAATGTCAGTAGCTTACGAAAGCCAACCTTAGTTTTTAAGTGATTTTTCTCAAAATCTAATTTTTGAGCTTTCCCCTTTATAATAAGACCTTACAACAACAACAACAACAAAATACGACGGAATACATCGCAACTCAGTTACATAATACCATTTTATAATTCAGAAACTTTCTCATCATTTTCTTACTTTTCTAAATAACCACAAACTGAACCATTACAGACTATACATCACCTCGAAACAAAGATCTAAATTAAGCAATGCAGAGTATAATTTTAAAGGATCTTTATTCGGGTTGACCACCCCCCCCCCCCCAACCTCCTCCACTCTCGAAACTGAAGAAAATGGTATATCGGGAGGGGTTTTTTTTGGTATCCTTTTTATTAATTTACAAAGATTGAAATTCAAATCGACAATTTTTCTATGTATAGATAACGCAAGAAAATGGAGATAAATCCATGAAATACCATAGTCGCATACTGTACTTTTTTTTCTAATGAACTGTAATATTATGATCTTTTTATTTTTCAAATTCAATGTTTAATTTAATAATTTATAATTATATTTACTCGTTTTAAATTGCTTTACGAAGTGTTGATTCGATATCTTATATGTGTACCTATTTTTGATAATTGATCATTTTGATATTTCATGTGTAAAATATCTTATTAAAAGTAAAAATGATCAAGAAAAAACTCTGTCAGACAATCCAAAATCTGAGTTTATTTTCTATTAATGTTCGTATGAGTGGTAATGACATCAGGCATTGGTCATTCCACTTTTTTATCAGTTAAGTCTTTTTAATATTGAATCATTTTCCCTGATTATCATATGTGATTCCTCGGGTCAATATCCATATTTTCCCGAATCAATCAATATGAATAACGTTAAGATACTATTAATTAGTAAACCTCAGACGCAAACAAAATTAGGGTGTAGCGATGAGTCTGAAATTATATATTGCAATGGATTCTGGGATAAAAAAAGATGAGTAATTCGAAATATTTTAACCAAATTTCGAGTGGACATGTTAAAAAGTAAATGCAGAAATTCAGTTGAAATTACATCTAAAAATGTTCTTTTTGAACAATAGATGCATTTCTCTTTATTCCTAATAAATGGGCGATGACAGTAAACTTCTGAATTAACCGCTTTGCCTATTTTAATTGCTGCATTAAAAGTCATTAATATAGGCATTTCTACTTCGCCCATAATTTATTTTGAGATGGGAAAGTGTTAGTTTCTGTGTGTTTTACACCTGAAATTTACATCGGCTCCAAACAGCTGATAGATTTTTTTTCTCCCCTCGTAAAAAATCTTCGTCTCGGTGTCTTCTCAACTAAAGTCAACTTGTGTCAAGTTGCAGGACCCGAGAAATGTGAAACATTTCAGTTTTTTTAATACAGTTGGTCTACATCAGGGATGCACGAACGAGAAGTCGACAGAATATTTAATTACGGTTCTTATTCAAATAAATTCAGGCACACACAGTCCTGACCTAAATCAAGGCTTTTACTGTTCAAAGTGTCATCTCTTTTGAGTTTTGTATCAACTTTTGTTCAGGGCAAAGCGAGCCGTTTGATTTATGGTTATTTATGATGCAAGATGGTTAAGGTTTTATTACCTAGCCAACTTATAAGTTGTATAAATGAATTTCTATGTGTCTTCAAAATTGTCACTATTTCAATTAGCCTAGCATTTCAATTTCGGTCGTGGCTGGTGGGGAAATATGATTTCAATGCTTTTATTACCTAAGAAAGACACTTGTGTAAATTGTCAACCGAAAATATTTGCTTCAAGCCAAGTAAGATGTTGCACGTAAAATCACAAAATGCATCTAAATCCATATGTATTACGTTCAGCTTACGAGTCAATGATGCATGGTTCATGTATTTTTTAACAGTCTCTTTCGCTCATTTGTTTTCTTGTTGTCTCTTACTTTTGTTTATATAATTTCAACATTTTCTGTGTATAATTCCAAAATTTAAATATAAGCAGGGTTCCACTATAATATATTTTGAGCCTGTATCTTTACAATATTCTACATAGGAAGATACTTGAAAATACAAAGAACAGACAGATCGGGGTTTTTTATTATAAAAAAATAAAAGAAAATTTCTGAAATTCGATGTCATACTAGCATCTTTTGTTGGGGTTTGTCAAGAATACAAATTATTAATATGATAATCATTATATATTCGATGAGTACAACATTTTTTATAACTATGACGAACTACATGTAGGGTATCATTGATTCACCCTCCGTCTGTGTGACACATGCCCCTCCGTCCAGGTAATGTACAGGTAAACACCCAGCCTCCGTAGCTCAGCTCAGCAGTGTTCATTTCACCAGCCATCGTGTTGATTTCAATCGTACTGCGTTTAATTTCACGTTAACAGAAGAAATAAACAGAAGTAAACAATTATAATAATCTAATTGTACTAATATACAAAGAATGGATTAGTACTTACATTGAATCTGTTCTATTCCAATACAGGTTATAATCTGCACTGGATACTAAATCCCATTGTGAAAACATGTACAGTAGGCATATATAGATTTTCCACGGCATTTTCTATAATATTCCTGCATCAATTACAGCCAAACTTGGTAGAGAGGAAGAACTTTTCCTCCTCTAAATGACCATATAAATGTCTCTTTTATTAATCATCCATATCCGATGAAAAACACTAATTTATAGACTCGACCATTCTTCCTGTCACTCAACTCAAGACCTAATGTACGACTAAATCACGTGATCTATTCATCGCTTTACTTTAACAAAGGGGCATTACTCGTATACTTGCTCAGGTAAACTGTTGAGATCTGATCAAGTGTCAGGACCGCTAGTCCAAAAAGTCATTACTCGAGATCGAGCTACAGATCACTAATATTGTGAGTTACCTGAGAAGTTTTTGACGTCGGATGGCGTGACCAAAAATGACGTAACGTGATACTGGGGTGATATGCAATCAATGTGACGTGACGTTTTAGATACCCGGTATGCGCGGATCTAGAGGTGGGGGGGGGGGGTGTCTCTTGGATCCCCCTCCCCGCATGACCCGGATTTTTTTCAAAATGTTTCTTATTCTAAATTCAATATAAATTCGATTGACATCCTCCATTCAGAAATAACCCCTCCGCCTACTTTAGATCCGTACGTAACTCGTTAAAGTTGCATCGTTTTCAACAAGTTTCGAAATGCTTGATAGTTCATGACCAACGTAGAAGAATATGGGTCCTACTAGGAGAAAAAAGAAATATGGAAAGGGGGCTAAAAGTAATAGCCGTTACTACTCATGTATAATCAATAGTTACTATAATCCACAAATGGCGGACAGAAAAACTTTTCTCTTTTATTTCACTGTTCTAGTTAGTGTATATGTATGAAAAAAGTACCAGTCCTTAAATGGCTTTATGATATTATTTTTTTTTTGTACAAAGTAAGGGCATACATTTCAAATATTGATTTCAATATTGATAAGATTTTTATTTTTGCTTATACTTGGAAATTGACGACGGGCGTTGACATTTAGCCATGTATATAGCTTAAACTTGCACACCCATATATATCTTCTAAACCTTCCATTGAAAGAAACAGGTTATCTACTTGTACAAAAATTTAGATATAGAAGTTGAGATCTTTTTTATTTGATTTGATTTACCAACGGTATCGGTATGTGTATATCAGAATCATATGCAGTCTAAGTCAAATTTGGCCGCATTTACTGACCAATAGTACAGTTCAGACCACTTTATTCAAGGTGCAAGGTAGATATATATGTATTGATGTCTTGATAAAGTTTTCAAAGTTTCTGCTGGTGGACCAGGAGTCCCCGAGGGCACATGTAGCCAAGTTCGATCAATTTCGGTTGATCGTTTCTTCAACGCATTCTAAATTTCTGGTATCAGAATTTCTTGAAATTTCTAAAATGTGGGTCCTGTAGCATCATATCCCACCCATCCTGCTACGTCTTTCGGTATATTTTTTCGACACAGTATCTTTCATACATTTTGACATATTACATTGTTTAGATTTAGGGTCACCGATGAGGGTTAAATACCCGAAACGTGCATGTCTGGTCCACGTTGCCAACTTATCTGTTCTTAAATGATGCTATTCAATTTGAAGACGTTTACATTTATACCACTTGGTGAGTGTCACTGCTGGTGGACCAGGAGTCCCCGAGGGCACACATAGCCAAGTTCGATCAATTTCGGTTGATCGTTTCTTCAACGCATTCTAAATTTCTGGTATCAAAATTTCTTGAAATTTCTAAAATGTGGGTCCTGTAGCATCATATCCCACCCATCCTGCTACGTCTTTCGGTATACATTTTCGACACAGTATCTTTCATACATTTTGACATATTACATTGTTTAGATTTAGGATCACTGATGAGGGTTAAATACCCGAAACGTGCATGTCTGGTCCACGTTGCCAACTTATCTGTTCTTAAATGATGCTATTCAATTTGAAGACGTTTATACCACTTGGTGAGTGTCACTGCTGGTGGACCAGGAGTCCCCGAGGGCACATGTAGCCAAGTTCGATCAATTTCGGTTGATCGTTTCTTCAACGCATTCTAAATTTCTGGTATCAAAATTTCTTGAAATTTCTAAAATGTGGGTCCTGTAGCATCATATCCCACCCATCCTGCTACGTCTTTCGGTATACTTTTTCGACACAGTATCTTTCATACATTTTGACATATTACATTGTTTAGATTTAGGATCACTGATGAGGGTTAAATACCCGAAACGTGCATGTCTGGGCCACGTTGCCAACTTATCTGTTCTTAAATGATGCTATTCAATTTGAAGACGTTTACATTTATACCACTTGGTGAGTGTCACTGCTGGTGGACCAGGTGTCCCCGAAGGCACATGTAGCCAAGTTCGATCAATTTCGGTTGATCGTTTCTTCAACGCATTCTAAATTTCTGGTATGAAAATTTCTTGAAATTTCTAAAATGTGGGTCCTGTAGCATCATATCCCACCCATCCTGCTACGTCTTTCGGTATACTTTTTCGACACAGTATCTTTCATACATTTTGACGTATTACATTGTTTAGATTAAGGATCACTGATGAGGGTTAAATACCCGAAACGTGCATGCCTGGTCCACGTTGCCAACTTATCTGTTCTTAAATGATGCTATTCAATTTGAAGACGTTTACATTTATACCACTTGTAATAATGTGAAATGTAAACGTCTTCAAATTGAATAGCATCATTTAAGAACAGATAAGTTGGCAACGTGGACCAGGCATGCACGTTTCGGGTATTTAACCCTCATCAGTGATCCTTAATCTAAACAATGTAATATGCCAAAAAGTATGAAAGATACTGTGTCGAAAAAGTATACCGAAAGACGAGAAGTATCAGGAACCGGGTCAAGATACCACCTGGAATCTGTATAAAAATAATAATATTTGCTAAATTGTAGTTTGCATCGATTGACCTGAAACTATGATGACTATTTCTGAGAAAAAAAAAATTGTCTGGTAAAATATCTTTAGACTGTATATCTGAGGGTCTCATGTTGGTCTCTTAAAATTGAGCTACGAGCCGCAACTCTCGCAATCTATTTTCAATGAATCTGCGAATATGCGTATTTTTTTTTTTAATAATTTGTAACCTTTTAATCGCCGATATCGTATCTTGTGTCATACTCGTACCAACAACAATTTTCTGACTCAAAGGAGGGTGGGGGATGGGGTCCAGTCGATCAAATTCCTTTGGGATCGAAAAAAAAGGGGGGGGGGGGGGATGTGACCATTACGGCAGTTGCGCACTAGTACTGAAGAACATTCTTGATTTTCAAGGACAATATAAATGATAAAGAAGACACACACGGGCGAATTAAGTGGAGATCGGGGTAGTCTCCCTCCCTCTTTACCCAAAGGAATATGCCTATAATTTTTCAATCTCATTGGCCGCTTAGGTTAAGGTAGAAATAAGTCATTATGTCTCCCCCAACGGGAGGATACATATTGGTTTTGCCTTCGTCGTCCGTCTGTCACACATCGTGTCCGGGCTATATCTCCTGAACGTTTGCCCGATCACTTTCATATTTTAGTATGTTGTTGCTTATGACCAGAAGGTTTCACATCACCTTGACCCAAGGTCATGTGACCAAGGTCAAGGTCACTTAGTGCATTTTTAATGAAATTATGCATACATTCCTGTCCGGGCTATATCTCTTGAACCGTTCGCCGGATCACTTTCATATTTTAGTATGTTGTTGCTTATGACCCGAAGGATTCACATCACCTTGACCCAAGGTAATGTAACCAAGGTCAAGGTCACTTAGTGCATTTTTAAAGAAATTATGATTACATTCCTGTCCGGGCTATATCTCTTGAAGCGTTTGCCGGATCACTTTCATATTTTAGTATGTTGTTGCTTATGACCCGAAGATTTCATATCACCTTGACCCAAGGTCATGTGGCCAAGGTCAAGGTCACTTAGTGCATTTTTAATGAAATTATGCATACATTCCAGTCCGGGCTATATCTCTTGAACTGTTCGCCAGATCTCTTTCATATTTTAGTATGTTGTTGCTTATGACCCGAAAGTTTCACATCACCTTGACTCAAGGTCATGTGACCAAGGTCACTTAGTGCATTTTCAAAGAAATTATGAATACATTTCTGTCCGGGCTATATCTCTTGAGCCGTTTGACGGATCACTTTCATATTTTAGTATGTTGTTGCTTATGACCCGAAGGTTTCACATTACGTTGACCAAGGTCATGTGACCAAGGTCAAGGTCACTTAATGTATTTTTAATGAAATCATGCATACATTCCTGTCCGGACTAGATCTCTTGAACCCTTTGCCGTATCACTTTCATACTTTAGTATGTTGTTGCTTATGACCCGAAGGTTTCACATCACCTTGACCCAAGGTCATGTGATCAAGGTCAAGGTCATGTAGTACAATTTTAATGTAATTGTACATGCATTCCTGTCCGGGCTATATCTCTTGATCCGTTTGCACGATCGCTTTCATACTTTAGTATGTTGTTGCTTATGACCTGAAGGTTTCACATCACCTTGACCCAAGGTCAAGGTCATGTAGTACAATTTTAATGAAATTATTGTACATGCATTCTTGTCCGGGTTATATCTCTTGAACCGTTTGCACGATCGCTTTCATATTTTAGTATGTTGTTGTTTATGACCCGAAGGTTTCACATCACGTTGACTCAAGATCATGTGACCAAGGTCAATTAGTATATTTTAAATGAAATTGTATTTGTTATATGTATTATGTCCAGGCTTAATCTTTTGATCCGTGATAGGATCACATCATATTTTAGTATGATGGTGCTAATTACCCAAAGGTTTCACACCTTCTTGATCCAAGGTCATATGACTAAGGTCAAGGTCAAGTTTTACATTTTTAATGAAATTGTAAATGCTATTGAGTCTGGGCTATATCTGTGGAATCGTATGCTGGATCATTCTGATACTTAAGTATGCTGATGCTAATGATTGGAGGGTTTCTTATCATCTTGACCCAAGGTCATGTGCCCAAGGTCAATATCATTTAGTTCTTTTTAATAAATTGTACGTACTAATCTTGTCTGGACTGTACATGTATCTTCTGAACCCTTCTTACAATTGTTTTCATATTTTAGTATGTTGTTTCTCAGGACTAAATATTTCTTATCACATTGTCCCAAGGTCACATGATTAAGGTTGCTTCTTACTTTGGTAATGAAATTGTATAAGCTAATCATGTCCAGGCTGAAATTGTCTATACTCATCATATTTATAGGCTTTATATTTTGAACCGTGTATCCAATCACTAATTCATTTTTTGTTGCTCATGATCCGTACAATGTAGGTTTCAGATCACCTATATCCAAAGTCATGTTACCAAAGTCAATTTCAGTAATTTATGCTTTAATATAATGAAATGGTATATGCTCATCATGTTTGGGCTTTACCTCAAACAATATAATTGAATCACTTTCATGTTTAGTATGGTATTGCCCATGACTCAAAGGTTTCACATCGTCTTGGTCTAAGGTCAAAGTAACTTAGAGGGAGGGGGAGACATCTGGTTTTTTTTTTCTGAAAAACATTTTTAAAATTTTTAATTATTTTGCTATGCGAGCGGATATACTATCATGACAAATATGGATAATTACCATATCTCCATACACAGTACAAAATCGATAATTCAGAAAATCATAAATAGAAGGCATACAAAATCAGGATAAAACAGGAACCAAAGCAAACAAACAACCTCCAATATGGGAGTGAGACCAGGTGTCCAGGAAGAGTCAGCATCTCCTGCTTGCATACAACACCCGTCTCTTCAATTCGGTAGAATTGCCACATTCCGGTTACTTAATTCCTTTTCGAAAGATGTAAGCATATTCTGTGGTTGGATGATTCAAATGGTCTAAGACAGAATATCATCCACCATTCTTGACAATGGGGCATCATAGTGTATGATGAGTTCAAATAGAATGCTGAATTATTCGTCTCTGTAGTTTCTTTGACTTCAAGCTCCGAAGGATATATTCTGCTGAGGTAAATATCATGCCTTGCGTTAACTTAGTACTATATTTCAAGGTAGTCTGAGCCAAAAGTTCAAATGAGCAATTTCCATAGCGTTTCGTCCGGTGTAAATAATGTACATCCATCCGTTCGTAAACTTTTCACATTTTCGACAACTGTACAGAATTTCAGTTTATTAAACCTTTCATTGTTTGTATTTTTCGAGCCACCACCGCATGCACATAATTTCAACAAACCTTACAGGAAGGTCCTTTACCAGGTTAATCTTCATTCTTCAAAAGAGAAAAAAATGTGAATTTTTTTTATCCCAATCCTTCAATAAAACTGAAGAGTTCCCCCTTAAACCTGAGATGAAATTTAGTACTTCATCGAAAGTCTTCTTTGCCATTGTTTCCATTTTAAGAAAAGTTCTAATTTAGAAAATAAGACAAGACAAAACTTATTTGCAATGTCTACCAAATGATGGGCTCATTAACAAAGCATTAGGCAAGTAATTCACTTTCTCAGTGGCTTCTCCCAGAGTCGTTCAGGAAACAGATGATCTAATTTACAACAACAGAAACTGATGGATGGGAGGGATTACAACTAGTCCTATACCATGTTACTGTCGACTAGCTATTGACACCACTCTGTAGATATCAGTCGTGTACGGCATCTGTAATGTTATAATGTCAGTGAAAGGACCAGGGGATAGGGTGAGAAAGAATCGATTCCAGTTAAGTTTCTTGGTGGCTCCGAGTGTACAAGTATAAGCGTTGGCATTATGAACACTATTTGATGCACTCATTTTCACCGAAATTCTGATGGTATTAAACGAAATAATAAGCACAAAATAAGAAAAAAGAAGCTTTTTGTAAATGTTGATTGTATAAGCATGACTACCCTAAAATGACCACAGCGGAACACACACGTATGATTGTAACAAGTAATGAACATAGGACAAAACGTATTAAACAAACAACATGGTACAACAAGACTTTAAACAACATCAACACAGAGATGTCGAAAAATAGCAGTCCGAAGGAAATGTCTGACAAAAATTCTTTCGGACTGACAAAAGTTTGCAGTACTTTGACAAAACTACTAAAATGTATGACAAGAGTACAACAGATTTCGACATCTCTGAAACACCGAACAATCCATCAAACAACCAAAAAAACAAAAAACCAGAGACAACAAAACATCGAATACGGATGACAATCATTAAACTGAGTAGGATCTACATGTATACATGTTCGTGGACGGTCATCTGCTATAATAGCGAACGGTGCAACTTTCCGCATTACGTGCGCACAAACCTCGGATACTGAGAGCCTTCCGAGATATGTAACTGCTACATAATTAACCTTAGGTTAAAGTTTATTTTGACTAGGCTATATAAAACCTTATCTACGAAAGCTTATTAGTGCCATTTTTTTGGAAAGAAAAAAATTAAAAAGTCGTTCTAACGAGTTGATAAGTCGTTCAAACAAGAACGACTTTTTATTTATTTTTTTTTCTTTCCAAAAAAATGGCACTAATAAGCTTTCGTACTTCTCAGTGTTGGAAGACAACATAAATAAAATTTTATGGAGTACGTTCAAATCAATTACATACGAAAGCTTATTAGTGCCATTTTTGGGAAAGAAAAAAATTTAAAAAGTCGTTCTAACAAGATAAAAAGTCGTTTAAACGAGATAAAAAGTCGTTCTAACAAGATAAAAAGTCGTTCAAACAAGTTAAAAAGTCGTTCAAACGAGATAAAATGTCGTTTAAACGAGATAAAAAGTCGTTTGAACGAGTTAAAAAGTCGTTCTAACAAGATAAAAAGTCGTTCAAACAAGATAATAAGTCGTTCAAACGACTTTTAACTCGTTCAAACGACTTTTTAACTCGTTCAAACGACTTTTTAACTCGTTCAAACGACTTTTTAACTCGTTCAAACGACTTACATAAGTCGTTCTAACAAGTTAATAAGTCGTTCAAACAAGATAGAAAGTCGTTCAAACAAGATAAAAAGTCGTTCAAACGACTTTTAACTCGTCCAAACCACTTTTTAACTCGTTCAAACGACCTTTAAAGTCGTTCAAACAAGATAAAAAGTCGTTCAAACGACTTTGAAAAGTCGTTCTAACGACTTTGTAACTCGTTCAAACGACTTATAAAAGTCGTTCTAACAAGATAAAAACTCGTTCAAACGAGTTTCTTAAGTCGTTTAAACGACTTTTTAACTTGTTTAAACGACTTCAGTAAGTCGTTCAAACAAGATAAAAGCTCGTTCAACCGACTTTTGAAATTACCATTTATACAAGATCAAAACTAGATCTGATTGATGTCTATATACTTGCATATTTGATCTAGATTTATGATAACGTCTCAACTTTACTTTTTGACCGTTTGACCGGTCTCTTCTGATATATACATGAACTGAATAAATAAGTATACCCTTACAGCGAAGGGAATTGGTGTGTAACGCCCCTCCCCCCTCGGACTGTAATAGCTTGACACTCTATAGAGCCACATTCCTTGACAACATAAAAGTTGCTTTACTTGGACCAATTGTTACATTTGTAACATTTTAGATATTTGATTGAGACCGTCTAGCAATGAAGACAATAATATTAATAAGATACGAGTATATTCAATAATCAAAACCGATCCTACAGAAAGAAGGGGATCTCCAACAAGACACAGTTGCAGCATCCACAGCAAAACACCAAAACTCCCAATTTTAAAACAAAGATTAACAAATCGGTGCCGGTGTTATATAGTAGTTTTTTCCCCAAAGTAGCTTTCCCCCATAGTAGCTTCCCCCGGGAAAAAAACTGCTATATAGTAGTCTTTCCCCATAGCAGATTTTTCCCCCTACCATGACTGGTTTGGATTTTATCTTTTTTATTGTTTTGCATCAATGGTTATGATATGGACCTAACTCGAAATGCTCAATCAATTTGTCTTATATTATCTGCATGTTTGTGTATCTGTCTGTTTGTCTATCTGTCTGTGTCTGTCTTTATGTCTGTCCTTTCCTTTCTTCCTTTCTATCAGTAAAAGAAACTTTCTTGTCTGTCTGTGCGTGTATTTAGTTACCTGTCTGTATCCCTGTTTGTCTCTCTCCGTCCGTCCGCCTGCCTGTCTGTCTGAGAGTGCATCTGTGATTTGTGTATGTTTGACTGTTTGTATGTCTGTCGTGTCTGTCTTTGTGTAAGTCTGTTTGCCAATCTTTCTCTCTATGCGTCTGTCTGGCTAGGTGTATCTGTCTATCTGTGTGTGTTTATTAGTGTCTGTCTATCTGTCTGTGGGTAAGTGCCTCTGTATATCTTTCTTTGTGTCTGTATATCGTTCTGTGTGTGTCTGTCTGTGCATGCATCTGGAAGTCTTTCTTCATGTATTTATCTTTTTGCGTGTTAGTATATGTGAGAGGGCGTATGTTTGAGTCAGTCTGGGTTTTTTTTCTGTCTAGGTGTCTGTCTATCCCTGAGTCTGTCTTTTTTCTGTCAATGAATTTTCTTCTGAAATGCTGTGGAAAATGGAGATGATACTGAAAATCATTGTCATGTGTATTTGTCTTTTTCATGTCTGTCTAAGAGTGAGTAAATCTGTTTGTGTGTGTGTGTGTGTCTGTCTGTCTGTCTGTCTGTGAGATTCTCTTATGTATGTCTGTGTCTGTCTTTGTGACTCCCTATATATCGTTGTCTTTGTATTTGTCCGTCTTCCTGTTTGTCTTTCTTTGTGTTTTCTGTCTGTCTGTCTGTCGCTGTGTGTCTGTCGGACTCTTTATCTAGATATGAGCTTGCCAGTCTGCAGGACTGTCAAATCTCAAGGTCAGTGTCAAAGCCAAAATCTTATTTCAAATCTTCTCCCTAGTTATGCTGTGTTTGGAATGGGAGGATTATTTTCGTGCTTTTTTACAACATGGATTAAATAACATTCCGGAATTCATTCGAGGGGGTAAAATGGCTATATATATAGCAGTTTTTCCCCGGGGGAAGATCTACTATAACATGGGGGAAAATCTACAATATAGCAAAATTTCCCCTGGGGGGAAAACTTCTATATAGTAGATTTTACGGGGGGGGGGGGGGGAACCACTATATAGCCATTTTTCCGGGGGAAAAGATGGCTAGGGGGAAAGACGACTACATGTATATAACACTGGTACGACGACCATCTCCCATATCAGAAATTAAGCAAATGATGTGGTTATCCGGATAACGTGCACATGCAAACAATCCTTCCGGTTTTTTTTTTCTGGTTACCCAGAGATCTCAAAGAAATGTTGTATATACATGTATGTATGACTCCAAAACGTCGTAGGGGCCTAAGTAACACACAGTTGAATATGTATAAATGGATTTAAAACAATTTAAACGAAAAACAGTCCTTTATCTAGCAGCTGGGACGAGCTCTTGCATAGTTCGATCGACATTCAAAGAGGACAGGTGATAGGTGCCCTGTTTTGGACAGGACTTGTCATGGTGTCCCGTGGTCAGTCATAATGCAATGTTTAAGAATGCGCTGGTGTAAGGTTGTAGATTAGTGCATGGTATAAAATTGAAACGATTCTGATATCAGAGGCAACTCTAGCTAAATCTAAATTACAGAAAGAGGATTGAACCCCTCTTATGTTTTATCCAATCAGATATCTTGATTCAAACCAATCATATTACTTGATTCATTTATGTTTGACCAATCAAAGCCTTTGCTTCATTGACCAATCACAGCTAACTGCCTAGTATAAATTGAAGCGCACGCTGTTCTTATCATCACACTGTCACACTGTCAACTCGACAAGACAAGTAAAGAAGCACTAAGGAAGAAAGGTATAGACGTGGCTGAACAAGCCTTTCCTGTACTTTTAAGCATCTTTGACTAATATTGTTAAGGCTTAGAATAGGGATCAGGCATTACCCAGTCGGACTTCGACCTTGTACCCCTTCCTTAGCTCAGTACTCACTTGTGAGCTAAAGTGAGCTTGATTAAACCCGCCTCATTAAATTCATTGATTAACTTTTTATGCCCCAATCATTTGTTTAAATCAGTTTTAAGAGCCTCTTTATTTCGTGTTCTAGCCCAGCAAGGTATCTGGGGAATCCACTTGTTATTTACCGCTCTATATTGATTCCTTCTTTTGATATTAGTTTAAAATACTAATAATCATTTTTATCAATCATTGGGTTGCACGTCACATTATTTTTGGTGGCAGCGGTGAGCCTTATCTAGAACACATCATTTTTAGTGCTCAGCGGTGAGACATACAAATAACACATTTTAAATACTTGTAGCTCACTACACAACATACGAAATGGATCTTGATCAGATCAATGCCTCAATTAGAGAACTTGAAGCTAAGATACGAGCATCAGAACAAGATCATTCATTAAGCATAAATTCTCCACCACTTAGTGAATCTACCCCATTAGATGTTAAACCTAAACATGGTAGATCATTAACACGTGATTCTGGGTTTGTAACCTTACACCCAGATAATGAGCCTAAAGGAGCTCGAATGAGCCAGAAACGAGCTGACATGAGCAATGAGCGAGTTTACATGACAGATAAAGAAGTCGACATGAGCCAACAGCGAGCTGCTGTGAGCTCAGATCAAGGTCGTTCAAAACGAAAGTCAGTGCATTTCAAAAACGACAACAATTATGGGTTCGATGATAATAAGTATGATCTGAGCCAATACCTTCCACATAATGAGCCAAGACCTGTACCTGCTCGGAACATAACTACACGACATAATAGGGGTTTAAGCCAAAGTTAGCCACCTGCTGCTCGGACAATACAAAAAGTTAAACCTGCTACATATGACGGAACAACTTCTTGGCTCGATTATAAATCTCACTTTGATGCGTGTGCTAAATTAGGAAAATGGAGCGAAGAAGAAAAAGGATTGTACTTATCTGTATCTCTCCGAGGACTAGCACAGGGCATTCTTGGGAATCTGACCACAGATGATCAGTTGAAATACAAAGAGCTTGCCAGTGCCCTAAATGACAGATTCTCACCTCCTGACCAAATGGAGCTATACAGAATTCAGCTCAGGGAGAGACATCAAAAAGCATCAGAATCACTACCTGAACTTGGTCAGCATATAAGACGACTTACAAACCAAGCCTACCCAACAGTTCCTGCCGACGTTCGAGAAACTTTGGCAAAGGATAAATTTATTGATGCTCTGGTAAATTCTGATATCCGGATTCGCATAAAACAGGCAAGGCCTCAAAATTTGAATGATGCGATCCGACATGCTGTCGAACTAGAGGCATATTTTAAAGCAGAAGGTAAACTGTTAGAATCAAAAGGTCACATACAGGAAATAGATTCTGATAGTAATGCTCAAGCCTGCTCAGTACATGAAACAGATAAACTGAAATCGAGCTTAGATAAAATTAAGAAAGCTCTTGAGCTGATGTCGGCTAAGATAAATGATCTTGAGACAAAAAGAGCTGAAAGAAAAGATGACACATTCTTACGTAGAAATTGGAAGAAGAATTTGTCCTGCAACTATTGTCATAAAAAAGGTCATTTTAAACATGAATGCAGGAAGCTCAAAGCTCAAGAAAAGCGCAAAACTAAAACTGAAAACAAAACTGTTAAAGATGGCAGCTATAGTCATTTACATACCGATGCAAATTGCGGAATAGGTGGATATCTGGGTAGCTCAGGTATATTCGTGGAATTGAATATTGATGGAGCAAACGCTCATTTTCTAATCGACACAGGAGCTTCTCTCTCGATAATTTCTAAGGACACTTTTGATAAGATTAAAAATAAACCGCAAATTGATTCTGTTAACAAGAAAATACTTGCTGCCAACGGTGAGCCACTCAAAGTGTATGGACGAACTAGATTAGAAATAAAGATAGGCAAGAAGTCGTACACTACTACAGTAATAATTGCTGATCTGAATTCAGACGGAGTTTTAGGACTGGATTTCATGTTAGATAATTCATGCATTCTTGATATTCAGCAACAAAAAATTACAATTCAGAATGAGTCCATACCTCTCGTTAAAAGTGGTCATTTGGGGTGCTTCAGAGTAGCGGTCTCCGAGACATTGAACATACCGCCAAAATCAGAGCTCATAGCTAAATGTAATGTGTGTCTCAATGACGGATTGACACTTCCTCCCGGTGATAGCTTGATTGAGCCAGATGAGAATTTTCTTGCCTCAGATCGCGGACCGATTGGCAAATTATTAGTGAGCAACAATAAACGAGTTCCCATACGTATCATGAATGTCTCGGATGATGTCAAAGTTATAAGAGCCGGAACTGTTGTTGCGAACCTTTCACCTGCTGAAGTTGTGACAACCGAATCAGACACTAACTCCTTCAGGCGACCGGATGATCAAAACTTACCATCCTACTTAAAAGAGCTGCTCAGTCGTTCTTCTGCTCATCTTACGACACAGCAGAAATCGGAAGCAAGAGCATTCCTTTTGAAGCACTCCGCACTCTTCGCTCTAAGTGAAAAGGATTTTGGGCGAACAAAACTTGTAAAACATAGAATCAATACTGGAAATCGTGGTCCAATTAAAGACCGATTGAGGCGGACACCAGTTCACTTACGCCAGACCCTTGACTAACACATTGATGATATGCTCCAAAGGGATGTGATCGAGCCTTCCTCAAGTCCATGGGCATCAGGAATCGTTTTGGCAAGGAAGAAGGATGGCTCAACTCGATTTTGCGTGGATTATCGAAAGTTAAATGACATAACGGTGAAAGATGCCTATCCTCTTCCACGTATCGACGAAACTCTAGATCATCTTGCAGGAGCATGCTGGTTCTCAACATTAGATATGTCATCGGGATACTGGCAAGTTGAAGTTGACGAGAATGATCGCGAAAAGACTGCATTTACCACTAAACGAGGCTTATATCAATTTAAGGTTATGCCTTTCGGGCTCTGTCATGCCCCAGCGACTTTTGAGAGGCTGATGGAAATGGTTCTCTGTGGCTTACAGTGGACTGTTTGCCTTGTATACCTTGATGACATTGTTGTAATTGGAAAGTCATTTCATCAAATGCTTAAGAACCTTGAATGTATATTCAATCGCCTATCATCAGCGGGCCTAAAGTTAAAAAGCAAGAAAATGCTCACTTTTTGCTAAGAAAGTGGAATACCTTGGACATATTATATCAGAAAAGGGAGTCTCCACTGATCCAAGGAAAATTGCTACTGTACAGAATTGGGAAGAGCCTAAATCAGTAAAAGAGCTGTGCTCTTTTCTAGGGTTATGCAGTTACTACAGACGATTCATTAAAGGGTTCGCAACTATAGCAAAAACCTTTACACAAGTTGACGAGTTCTGACACTATGTATGTATGGACAAAGGAATGCCAAGAAGCATTCAATTCACTCAAGTTCAAGCTTACTAACTCACCAATACTGGCATATCCAGATTTCCGTGAGCCTTTCATTCTTGATACGGACGCATCCGAATTTGGCATCGGAGCAGTTTTATCTCAAAAGATAAATGGGGAAGAAAAGGTAATTGCCTATGCCAGTCGTGTCCTGTCCAAATCTGAGAAACGATATTGCGTGACACGCAAAGAACTCCTTGCGGTTGTAACATATGTAAAACACTTTCGTCACTACCTTTATGGAAGGGAGTTTACCGTTAGGACAGATCATAGCTCTCTCAGATGGTTATTAAACTTCAAAAATCCTGAGGGACAGATGGCTCGTTGGCTTGAGACTCTTGCAATGTTCAATATGACCATCGAGCACAGACCTGGTACTCAGCACAAGAATGCAGATTCACTGAGCCGCAAACCATGTAATCAGTGTAAGTTTGATCCTACCTGGGAAGATAAGAATATGAGTCAGTCACACCAAGTCATCTCTCTGGAGGAAGATTTTGGAAACGAAAAGACATTGTCTGAACTCCAGAAGGAGGATACAGAGATCTCTAAAGTAAGGGAATGGCTTGAGACCAAGCAAAAGCCCGACTCAACAGAACTCTCATTAGGAGGGGTAATGATGAAATCATTGTGGTCTCAGCGAGCACTTTTAGTAATCTATGATGATATGCTCTATAGACGCTGGACTGACAATAAAGGATCAACACTCCAGGCAATCGTACCCTTCAAGGAAAGGCTACACATTTTGCAATTCAGCCATGATCACAAAACATCAGGCCACTTGGGAGTGACAAAGACTCTGAGTAAAATCAGACAGTCTTATTACTGGCCTGGTCTGCAACGCGATGTTCGACATTACATTGCTGGTTGCGAAGTATGTGCTAAATCAAAGGGACCCACAAAGACAAAACGAGCTCCTATGCAACTTGTTGGTGCTGGGTTCCCCATGGAACGTATTGCGATGGACATTGTTGGGGAACTTCCGCTCACCGAGAGGGGTAACAGATACATTTTAGTTGTGTCTGATTACTTTACCAAGTGGGTGGAAGCCTTTGCCATGCCAAACATGGAGGCAAAAACAGTAGCTGATATCGTTGCCCGAGAAATAGTCGCTAGATTCGGAGTTCCAAACATCATTCATTCAGACCAGGGTAAACAGTTCGAAGGAAAAGTATTTACTGAGATGTGTAAGATTTTGAGCATTAAGAAGACTAGGACAACACCTTACCATCCACAATCTGATGGTATGGTTGAGCGGTTCAATAAAACTATGATGTCCATGCTCAAAACACTCGTTGACGACAATCAACGAAATTGGGATATTTTGCTGCCATATGTAATAATGGCATACAGATCTGTTGAACATGAGTCAACAGGATGCAGTCCTAACTATCTTATGTTAGGAAGAGAGGTAGCTACTCCTCTTGATATTGCATATGAGATGCCAACATCTCTCAAGAAGACTCCTTCGAATCAATGGGCTTGGGAATTAAAAGAAAGACTTGAAACAGCCCACAACCTTGTCAGACAGCATACATCACAAGCTATGCTACGACAAAAATCAATACATGACCAAAAATTGTCCTACCAAACATTTGCCCCTAATGACGAAGTATATGTTTACTTCCCTAGATATTTGGTTGGTCAATCTCCTAAACTCACAAAGTATTGGAGAGGGCCATTTGGGGTCATAGAAAAAATGTCTGATGTTACGTACAAGGTAAACTGTGGTCATAAAAGCAAACCACAAGTAATACACGCAGATAGAATGCGTCAGAAGATGTAACGAGATCTCTCAAATGAGCCCTCTGTACCCGTTGTCCCAATACCCCATGACGATAACGACAAACTGACTGAGGAGAAGCCTCCTCCATCCGGGAAATGTCTGATTCCTCATCAAAGAGTTAGAAAACCTCCGAAATGGTTATCTGATTTTTATGTGTAATTCAATAGATATTTACTTGCAGTATCTGTATGTCTAACTCCTTGTCTTCATATTTTTCAGACAATGCCACTTATAAAGACAACTCCTCGCAAAGAAATGAAATGTCCCATGTGCCCCTTCAAGGCTTTTGATCTCGAGCGAATGAAGGAAGATATTGCTGCATGTGGAATGAAAAATCTTGAGAAACTGTACAGCTGTTCAGAGGTTAACTGCACATATAACACAAATAAGTTGTCTAACCTGACTCGACATAAGAAGAAACACATGAAGAGTCAATCTAAAACTCAGCAGTCTGATGGAGAATGGCAAAGAACTGATCCAGGCAATCTCAGTGATATTGTTGGTGGTGCGTCAGAAAGTGAAAGTGATGTTTGTGAAATTCAGAACACCTCAAATTCCTTTGAAAGTGGAAGAAATGTGAGAAGACCAACTCGTCCAGCTCCAGTCTTTGCACCACCAAGACCAACTCTTAATATTCCTATGCCTCCAGACTACTCAGATGAGCCAGCAGTATGTGCTTCGCCTTCATTGGCAGGTACGAGTGAGAATCCTCCTAGGAACAATCCTGCTTCGACACCTGTTGTGTTTCCTCTTGGACAATCCCGTCCATGTGTTTCCAGTACAAATGTGGCTTGTGAGAAAGTTGATGCATCTGTACAGACAAGCCGTCCGAAGAAGAGACGTACTACCTGGACAATAACTCGTTGGAGTGAGGATGATAAGGATATTGAGCAAGTGGAGCTCATTGAAGAAGACCTTGAGGAATAACCTAATTGTATTTGTGAAACATATGACTAGACATTTGCTTGATTTGATAATTGTTTTCTGACAGTCAGTCAGTCAGATATCTCTGACAATGGTTTTTGCTCACATTTTTCCAGTTTGTTATACATAACTCTTGTTTCCATGAATTTATTGATGTATACTGTCTTGTTTTACTTTTTATTTCGTTATAGAATGCGAGGACGCATTATTATTTGAGGCGTGGGTAATGAAACGATTCTGATATCAGAGGCAACTCTAGCTAAATCTAAATTACAGAAAGAGGATTGAACCCCTCTTATGTTTTATCCAATCAGATATCTTGATTTAAACCAATCATATTACTTGATTCATTTATGTTTGACCAATCAAAGCCTTTGCTTCATTGACCAATCACAGCTAACTGCCTAGTATAAATTGAAGCGCACGCTGTTCTTATCCTGTCAACCCGACAAGACAAGTAAAGAAGCACTAAGGAAGAAAGGTATAGACGTGGCTGAACAAGCCTTTCCTGTACTTTTAAGCATCTTTGACTAATATTGTTAAGGCTTAGAATAGGGATCAGGCATTACCCAGTCGGACTTCGACCTTGTACCCCTTCCTTAGCTCAGTACTCACTTGTGAACTAAAGTGAGCTTGATTAAACCCGCCTCATTAATTTCATTGATTAACTTTTTATGCCCCAATCATTTGTTTAAATCAGTTTTAAGAGCCTCTTTATTTCGTGTTCTAGCCCAGCAAGGTATCTGGGGGATCCAATTGTTATTTACCGCTCTATATTGATTCCTTCTTTTGATCTTAGTTTAAAATACTAATAATCATTTTTATCAATCATTGGGTTGCACGCCACAAAATTAAGGCGGTAGATAATTTTGACGCATTTTAATTTTGATAGAAATTTGGTCTACCTTTGATCTTTTTAGGCCTAGCTACGCCCCTGGAATTAACATGTGTTTATCCTTTTGGGGAATATTTCAAGCCTTTTTAAAACTGAATTGCTGGGGCGCTATTATTTTTTTGATTAAAATGTACATAGCTATAATAAACATACTTCCATAAAATGCGATGTTTTAATAATAACCAAAGGGGAAATTCGGACCTTTGTACGTACATGTAATGGACATGTAATGGGCCTTTTAGAATTGTATCTACGGACAGAGCGGATCTTTCACGGCCCGAGCATTAATGTTATTTTCTTTAGAACCACTTGACAGTAAATATTAATATTGTGCCTGGAATTTCAAAGGGCATGGTCCCGTCTCAGTCAAAGACCCCTCGATCCTACTAACCCTTTCCCCTTCCCATGCCTGTCGGCCTAATCCTCCTCAGCACCGCCCTGACCTCTCTAAATGATGGTTCTACATATAATTATACATGTATCAGTAGATATGTATTTCTTATTGTATGATATACTAGTACATGTATGCTTCGTATGCATCATATCAACAAAGGTTTAAAGTCCCCATGATTACTATGGCATGTATCGATCCAATACTAATGCTATACACTGTATTGACATGCAGCTTTGATAAAAACTCGTTAAAACGACTTTTTATCTTGTTTAAACGACTTAAGAAACTCGTTTGAACGAGTTTTTATCTTGTTAGAACGACTTTTATAAGTCGTTTGAACGAGTTAAAAAGTCGTTTGAACGACTTTTTATCTTGTTTGAACGACTTTTTATCTTGTTTGAACGACTTATTAACTTGTTTGAACGACTTTAATAAGTCGTTTGAACGACTTTGTATCTTGTTTGAACGACTTTTTATCTTGTTTGAACGACTTATTAACTCGTTAGAACGACTTTTTAATTTTTTTTCTTTCCAAAAAATGGCACTAATAAGCTTTCGTAATTACATGATAAAGATAGATAATATACAGATATATAAACATAATTTTATTTACATTACAATAACAACTCATTTTTAAAAACATGTATCGTCAAAAATGCACAATGAATGAAGTGGAAGATGAGTACAACTTCACACTTGTTTGTCCTTTTTATAGAGATTTAAGAATTAAGTTTATAAACAGATATTATTATGTTAGACCATCTATGTTAAAATTTGTACAATTACTAAGTGTTAAGAATAAGAAATTATGTTGTCTATCTAGATATTTATCTTGTGCTTTCCAAAGAAGAAAATCTTTGTAAATTTTTAGAAATATTTTTTTCTCTTTCTCTCTTTGTCCTTCCTCAACTGCTCACTTTCTTGAACGACTTGTTTGGATGTAACTCTGTATTTAAGAAATTATATTGTATTATTCTATTTATACTTTGTAAATGTATGTTTAGGCTGATGAGTCTAAACACTCAAGGCAAATAAACCATTAAACAATGAAACTTTACAAACAATTTGCATATGACCTGAAGAACCCAACTGATTTTGGGAAGCAAGGCCATAACTCAGGTCGTTCTTGGTCAAAAACTTGAAACATACGAATGCATATCAGTGTCACAAACAGGATCCCTATCAATGGCTAAGTATTGAAAAAGTAATTCCAGCAACTGCTGACCCAAAGTGAAGAAGAAACATCACACATTATGTGACATACATTGCAAAACCCCATTTATGTTGGTGTCAAAACGTCGAGTTCTTGACTTATTGTCATGAAACTCCATATGTAGATAGCTTATGACCTATGGGGAATCCATTATTGATTTTGGGGTCAAAGGTCAAAGAAAACATAGAAAAAGGCATTTCCGCACAATATAACTGACGCTATTTTTGACTTACAGTGAATTTTGTGGTGTTATAGATTGATTGTTACTTATTACAAGAAACTTTTTTTTTAAATTTGGGTCAAACTTAGCATGTATTGTTAACAACATTCTTGCATCATAACTCTAAAACGTAAGCCATAATCTACAGTGGTACAGGATCTTGAGTACTTGCTTCCTGAAAGGTTTCATGAAATTCTGTGCAACGGTTGCAGAGGAGAAGATGAAAATGCGTTAGCCAATCTGAGCCCTTTGAGGCCATATTTGTTGACTGATACGCACGAAAAACACAAACTTGGTAGAGGACCTTGAGTATTGTATTTTTTGATATCACAAAATCTTATCGAATTTTTGATATCACAAATTCGATTTTTTGATATCAAATAATCGATTTTGTGATATCACAAAATGAATTTTATATATCACAAATTATTTTTTGATATCAAAAAATAATTTGTGATATCAAAATATAAATTTGTGATACCAAAAATAAATTTGTGATATCAAAAATAGGGAATAAATAGTAAAATGGCGCCCCATAGAAAAATGCGTCAGCCAACCAGAGCTCTCGGCGGCCATACTACACTGCTAAAAAAAAGTAAGTAATTTTAAGGGAGCAAGGTTTCTACTTTCATATCACACACGTTTGCAGCTGCTTATTCTATATAATGAACATAAATGTATTAAGACATATTTGATAGTCATTTCTTTATTACCAATGTCTGTATTGAACAGATTAACCATATACACATGATAAAACTTGATCATGTAGCCTTGCTTATCCCAAAAGATTTTACAAGCTATGTACCATTATAATACAATGGGAAAATCGCTCCTTTAATTTTTTGAGCAGTGTAGTATTTGTTGACCGATCGACACTAAAAACATCAACTTAGTAAAAGACCTTGCAATGAGTTCTTGCTTCCTGTAAGGTTTCATGAAATTCTGTGCGGTGGTTGCATATAGAAGTCGAAAATGCGTCAGCCAATCAGAACCCTCAGAGGCCATTTTTTTTTACTCATCGGCACGAAGAACACAAACTTTGTAGAGGACCTTGAGTACTTGCTTCCTGTAAGGTTTCGTTCATCCCTGCGCAGCGGTTGCAGAGGAAAAGTCGAAAATGCATCAGCCAATCAGAACCCTCAGAGGCCATATTTGTTGACCAATCGACACACAGACTTGGTAGAGGACCTTGAAGGCCGAGTTATTTTACCGAGTGGTAATTAATATGCACACCTGAGTGATCTAAGCTTGGTAGGCGTGATAAACGCGGCGTCTACTGACCAGTGATTTCCTAGAGACGCAAGCGTTGTGTGACATCAAAGACATAAAGACAGGTATACTTGACTATGCTAATTAGATATACCACAATTTTACCTATTTGAAGCGGTCAATCAAAAATTGAGAGGGTTATAAAGGATACATAGGACCAATCAGATTGCGATTGGAGATGTTAACCCTACAACGGTCAGCGAGGAAATGACAGGAAAATTACCTGTCTTCTTTTATAGTCTCCACCCGGCCTTTGAGTACTTGCTTCCTGAAAGGTTTCGTGAAATTCTGTACAGCGGTTTCAGAGATGTCGAAAATATAAGAAGTTTATGTCGGACAGACGGACGGTGCGCTATCACAGTAGCTAACTTGAGCTTCGCTCAGGTGAACTAACAAGAGTCCCAGGGGGGCACAACGCTCACCTGATATCCATGCACACTCTGAACATACTGACATTGAATAATGTTAGAGCCAGAGCCATAGTCAGAATTTTTTGGTCCATATGCCATAAATAATTAAAAAAAATATCATAAAAATTCCAAAAAAGTAAAATGCAATAAATGAGTGTGCAAAATGGAGAAAATGAAAATGGAAAAAGAAAAAAGAAGGGTTTTTTTGTATTCAGATGATTTAAAAGTGCTTAAAAAGATTGCAAAATGCAAAAAATGAAAAAAAAATTGGGATGCCAGTGCCTGAATTTGAACCCACAATCCTTGGGTCTATGTGCACGCACAGCATATCTAGATTAAAATATAAAAAAAAAATTCAAAAAATAAAGTTATAGCAAATAATGTATATAAAAGAATTGAGTAACTTAATCTGACAAACATGCAATAAATGAGTGCAGAAGATCATATATTTACTAAGTTATTAAAAGAAATAGTTAAAGAAAAATAATAAGAGCACACTAACATCTCTCTCTTTCGGGGAAAGGATGGACAACCTAAAGAGGCATCAGATAGGATGTCATCCTTAAGAAATATTAAGTGCAGAAAACCACTGTTAGATGGAGTAAATGAAAGAAAGATTAGTATTTACTCTGATTAGTTCATTAATATACAAGCCAATTAGAAAAAAAATATTATTTTGTCCAGTTCTTATTATATCATCTAATAGAAAAAAAATCTGTCAGCAGATGTTGTTACAGAAATTTTGACCCCCCCCCCTTTTTATACTCTATAGAATACAAGAATTATTATAAATTCAAATTGTACATGTTGTTAATCAAAAATGCTATCACACAAGCATTCATTAATTTAATTTTACCTAGGATATAGGTTTCAAAATATCAATATGAACTCAAGGGAAATTAATATGGAGAAAATGCCAAACTTCATAAAAAATTCCAAAGTTCAAAAAGTGGCAAAAATGGCATTTAAATTATTCAGGTAAGTTAAAAATAGCATTCAAAGCTTAAAATATGGATGAAAAATGAAAAATAAAGAAAAAAATTTTTTAAGGCCCAGCCGGGATTTGAACTCGCTACCTTGGGACTCATTGACAAAGAAAACATGCCTATTTACAGTATTAAAGAAATCATTAAATATCTAAAAGTCAAGATATTGAGAAAATTCTTTCACTGTTACATTCCTTACAATAAATATGATAAATGTTAAAACAATCATTCATGGGAAGAACCATAAAATGCCAAAAATGATGAAAATGACCATCCTCCCTTCCTTTTTTACAGTATTAAAAAAATCATTAAAAATTCAAAAATAAACCTTTCAGCAAAATTCTTTCACTAAAGCATTCCTTTGCTTAAAAATGGCTAAATTAAACTAAACTGGAGCAGAATTTTTCAATAAGAAAGAAAATATTAAGAGAAATATCAATTTTTGCATTAAAAATGCAATGTCGAAAAAGACGTCAAAAACGCGTCAAAAATTAGTTATTGGATTTTAACAAAATGAACAAACTTGAATCGTACATCCTTCTAGATCACTTAGATACAATTAGTTTTTCAATCCATTCAGTGGAACTGGAGAAGAAGATTTTTGAAGAGGGGTACCCTTTGGGGCCTATTTGACCCCGCCCTGGATCCACCCCTGAAGGGATCAAGCCAAAATGAAGAAACTTGGTAGAGGACCTTTAGTACTTCATGCATACCAAGTTTCATCAAAATCCCTTCAGCCGTTCTTGAGAAGAAGTTGAAAATGTTAAAAGTTTACGACGGACGGACGCCGGACGCCACACTATGACAATAGCTCACTTGAGCCTTTGGCTCAGGTGAGCTAAAAAGACTGCTTACAATCAAAGGCGGGTGCATTTTGCCGAGGTCATGGTTCATTTTACTTGTCCTGGAGATCCAATTTCTGTAGTATTGACTATTGACCAACAGTATTTAGGGGGTATTCGTCTCTTCGACAGCTCTACATGTAGTTTTTGGAAGCTTTAGTCAAATGTAGATTACAAGCCTTCTGGACTATACGATTCTTGGACTGTATACTATGACGTGCCTCTTTGACCAACGTTATGTCATACCTCTTGGTGCATACAGCCTTGGTAAAACTTGGCCTCTATTAAACATAGGGACTTTTTTTAACATTGAAAACATCTCTTGGAGACAGCTCTCATTCAAAGACATCATCATCAAGTATGATCTGTGGATTTGTTAGCATCCATATGCTTTCTGTCCTGAATGCAGAGAAATTATGATCTATAGGTTGACTGAGTGCCTATTATCATTGCATTCAATTGAGTACCCTGATGCTGAAAAGAATTTTCAATCAAGCCATACTCTTACTGTATTTTTGTTTCCTTCTGTTGGGACTACCCCTCTGACAAACAAAGAAATGACCTTGAAAAATAGCATAATTTCCTCAACATTTGTAAATACTGAGCAAACAGCTAGAATTTCGAGTATGAACTAGAATACATAATTTTTACTTTCAATATGTTCACGGTGCCCTTGATCTTTGACCTTGAAAATCAATAGTAGTCTTGTCTCCAAAATGGAGAAATCGATATAAAAAGATTTATGATAATTCTATTTTCTACATAACTTTGGAAGTTCCAGAGTGTTAACAAGGTGTTTCCATGGTTGCTTACATTGACCTTGACCTTTGACCAACTGATCTTGAAAATTAATTACCATCTCCTTATAAACAGTTCTTCACACCATAAGTATTTGACAAATTTACATTACACAAATTATTTATTCATTCAACGTACATCATTATATATATCAATGTTCTCAAGAAAAAAAATTCAAATCTCAAAACATGCATCATTCGAAACTTAACAAAAACATACTCCCACATACATATTACTATTGTATACAACAAACCCTAATAAACATCTTAAAGCAAATTTGTAAACTGAATGACACTATGCATTGAAGAAACATACTAGGATTTCTTTTCTGATTATGTAGTAAGTGTATAATATATATGTGAAAATACTGTGCATGATATAAAGATAATGTAACAACACAAATTATTAAAAGGCACATACAATATCAAAGATAATACTAGGCCAATATTGAATCTCTCTGCGTGATAAACACCCAAGTCAGTTTCTATGGATTTATGGTCAGTAAAAATAAAATTCAAACTTATAGAGAACATACAGCAGTAACAGCACTGCTTCAAAACATTTGCCTATCTCTGCCGAGTTTAGACAGAAATAGAGATTTCCAGAATTATTCCCCCCCCCCCCCCCCCATCTTAATTATCAGTACTTTTGTACTCGTAATATGAAATAGATGTATATAAGAGTCCCCTTCGGCATTGCCGGTAGGGGATTATGATAAAAGCTTTCAGATGTGTATATTTTATTTTATTTAACTTCAATTTGAATATCACAAAGAAAGGGATCTAGGAATATTAACAGATCATTTAATAACGCCCTCGGAGACAGTAGAATAACCCTTACTTATTTATCAGGTACCGATTTTACAGGGCAATAAACATTTTCAATGAAATAATTTAATCGAGGATCAAGGTTGATACACGGCGGATAATTTTTTCTGAAGATGAAATAAAAACGTCTCGGCGGCCGCAAATTATAGCGCGTGGTGGTGTCTGAGAAACATAGAATTTATTTTACATGGTCTAATATTAAATAGTTTAAATATTATATAATATTAATAATTTATAATAAAGATTCAATTAATCTAAGAAGAAATCCTGAAATCCCTCTACTATATTAATATATAATATTTTAGAGTAAAGAATCTTTATATTATTACATGTAATTTTAATTAATTGATATGGACATAGCACTAAGAGCACTTATATGTAATATCCTGTACATTGACTATTGTCATAACATTAAGTCTAGCACCATATTTAGAAAATAATATGTAAGTTAAGGACATCCACACCAAAATTCCCTTTACTTTTTTAAAATATAATATTCAAGTAAAATAGTTCTAATTGCACAAAAGATATGTTGCAAGCATTGTGTCAGTGTTTGTCTTTCTTATCACGTTATGAGATTCTTCTATTGCAAGGACATATAAAAAAATTTTCATGACTTATTTTCAAGTGTCCAATAAGATACATCTACCATTTCACACTTGTACATGTATTTTCAACAATAAAAATAAATCTATCCACTAACAACATTGATATAGTATCTTCCAATCTCCATATACCTAACAAGAAAACATAATATTTTCAACATGCGTGACTGTATAGTGATTTCGTTGTAAGAACAATATAGATATGTAGGGTACATGTGACTTCATATACCTAAATGTTTTTAAAGATAAAATACGTAGTTAGATTTTTTTCAAATCAAATTAATAAAATGAAAATTTAAAAGGGAAAATAATTAATACAATATATATGTAAATAAAGGAAAGAAAAAAATCTGGTAAGTACATCTCCATTGCATAGTATAAGTAAGCATTAATCTCTGATAACAAAAACACCAAATAGAGATATATATTATTCATTAGCATACAAGTGTAATGTATATTGCGTGCTCTTTCTTGACTAAATGACTAGATTCTACATATGAAAAAATAATTACAGTCAAACAATGATTAGGCAATAGTAATTTAAGAAAATATTTTGTTTTGCGTCCATGGTACCTTTTAGGAGAATTCCTCAGAAAAACACCCACACACAAACTGGCACTTTTCAGGTAAAAAAATATGAGTAAACAATTTTGAATACCATAAAATGCTTATACCATCATTAACATCAGGAGGTAATAGTAGTTTTTTCTAAAAATAAAGTAAGCATCATCCACTTCACTTGAGATGTTTTTCTCTTAAATTTTCAGTTTTCCTTTCAAAATTCCTACATATTGATCCCGTGTTTGTGTGTTTTCATGCCTGGCGGGAGGATACATCTCAGAAAAAGTTCGGGACGTAAAACAAAATATTAAATTACTATGGCCTTATACACTAAAGTGTATCAAACATACATAGTGATTTAGTTCAGATTATGACAAATATTTGATTGTCCTCTAACAATTTACACCTTTTACAACCTATATAAGTGAAAATGAGAAATTATCCCTCCATCTTAACAAGAGTTTTGAAAAAAAATATTCAACTTCTGCAGTCTTCATGAAAAGTCACTGGCCCAACACCCGAGGCTTCCAGAAATTTTACGGAGCTGATAGAAATTGAGGATTCACTAAATGTTCGACATCCCACCCAATGGCCGACTTTTGCATCATGACACCAGAATCAAAGGCCAGTTAAACAATGCTTTGACGGGTCATTTGATTATGATGTCAATCATGTTATAATGTATAAAACTGCCATTACCGGTAGGTGCAGTGTTTAACCGTTGGACACTTGGAGATCCCTCAATTGGCTAACAAGCTATACAAAAGTCCATTTACCAGTTAAGAGTTGTCGTCCTTCAATCTAGTAGTAAATTTTTATCACAGAGAAACACCGAACGTCACATACTTTGGCAAAATTTTTATTGTGACATCATATTTGATCGAACTTTCTCGATGTGTACAGATAATATTGTCATGTTTTCTATTGTAAAGTCCAGATAATATTGTCATGTTTTCTATTGTAAAGTCACTGTGAAAGTATTGCCAAATTTTGCAATATCCAGTGACTGACTGTCTTACTGGATTACCTCTTATGACCTAGATATTGTCTCTTGCCAAGTGGCTCAAAATGCTTTTATGAAGACTGCTTCTGCAAGACTTGATAATGATCATGACCTTTACACCATTTCTTGCAGCCAGACCTAAAGCAGCTTGCACACAAGGACAAAAGCTGCATAAGCTATGCAAAGTATCCTTGTCTGCAGCAATGTTCTTCTTTGTCATGGTGGCAAGGGAACATCACAAATCAAAAGACTGTTGGGTCCATATTCAACAATAAAAGGGATTTCTCATGTGCATTCCCTAAATGAAAGTATTTCAAAATTTTAAGTTTAATGATTTAAAATAGGTTTTGTGTTAACTGCAATTTGCACTTTGCAACAATAGAAACAGAAAAGGAAATCTTTCAAGAGTATTTTGTGATATCATCTGTTTTGAAAATATGAGCAAGATTCTTGACAATTTAATTTTCAAGATGCAGCTCTGTATGTAATCGCTTGTGTGCAGAATGTTCTAACAAGAGACAGTTTAGTTGGCATGCAAAAATAAAACCTTAACAAAAATTCATTTTTTAAAGTACATGTAAAAAGGAAAATTAAAGTGTGCAATACACAAAAAACAATATTAACAAACTGATACCAAAGTAAACTGTAACTTCATAAGTGAATCAATCACACAATATCTTCAATAATCTAAATGTAGCATGATTTAATAATTCTTTACTCCTTTCTTATGATGACATCAATGAATAACAGACCTGACTGAAGAGTATGTATTCTTTGGCACAGTGTAAGTGGCAATTTACAAGCAATGCATGCATGTACATCACATCTATGGTAAATATGTTTCAGAATTAACAATATTCATGAAAATAACAAGCAAATACCAAATATACATGCACAAATGAAACTTTATAATGTTTGATATACACTTTTTGAGAAAAAAAATGAATGGACATCATTAATATTCAATACATGTATTGTGTACATTAATATTCATCAACACCAAAATAATGTATTGTTATTGCACTTTGAAAAATGTTGCAGTCAGATTTTGCACGATTCATCTTGCATTTTGAACTAACAAAATTTGCAATTAACTGCCAAAATATCTCAGTTTTTTTTCTTTCTCATTTAAAATCCTCATCTAATCATTCTTGAAATACCGAAGCAAAAATGAATGTGGTATGAAAGTCCACATAAAATTCTACATGTAAATTAAAATTCAACATGAGTAACATTAACATATGAATGTATGTCATGCCATACTGATTGATATTCTGAAGCTACCATCAAGTATATGACGTCAACTTTTCCTACTCTTTCTTGTCTTTCCGTCTGAAAGTAGGTACTGCTGGAACCTTGATGCGACCAGCGACTGATGACCCAACATCGTAGCTTTTCCCTGCCACCCATTTTACTCCTCCCACACTGTAACCGACTGCTGAGGCCGTTGTAACTATATAAACCTGATGACATACGCCACAAAAGTCCTCCCTCTGCTACTGGAGCTGTAGAAGGTTGAAGGTGGTGTAAAATGCATGTCTGGACGAGTCATGAAATGGTATATGTATAAAATATTTTGTTTTTGTAAGTCATGGAAATACCTAGCAGTCTAGACAAGAGACATGTATTACACAAAACTATCATAATTTTATCAGAAATGTAGTTGTTGCTTGGTGATACATTTGATTTGTTGATATGACTTAGCAACAACTTAAGATATAACAGCTACCTGGCCTCAGTTAATTGTACAGTGATTCCCCAAATTGCAAGCACCAATCAAATTAAAGTTTGACTGGTTCATGCAATGAGGTGAATTACTGGACAATAAACCACAACTAAGTAGTTGTTATTTCTAATCTAATATATTCTAATTATAGGAGACGACAAGTTCTGTTGCTGCAGAAGTTTTCAGAAAATGAAATGCAACAGAAGGTGTGACTTATCTGGCAGGGAAAGTAAACAACTCTGTCATCATGAGCTTCAGTCTCAGACATTTTGTCTTCCAAAGAAAAGATATGTTGTCCATTTCAAAAGTTCATTTGAGCCACTAGCCAAAAGACAAGTTCTTTTAGCCAATTACACAGTTCCTAAGACAATTTCTACAAGCCCGACAAAATCTACAAGCCTCTTACACTCTAATGACTTTTGGCGAAGACTACCGGTATTATTCTCGTCTTCAGTCAATACACTGTAGTTGTATAGTGTCATCAGTTCTGACAATCAAAATTGAAATGAAGCTTATGTTACAAAATATAGCAGTGTTGAAAATTTTCCCTCTCCTGAGATTAGCATTCAAGCATCTTACAATAATTTTAGTGTTAATTTAATGCATTCTATGTTGTTTATAGGCCACTTAACTTAACCTTATATCTTTCAGTCTGGACATGTCATGTAATAAATGTTTTATGGGTAATGACCTTTGTCATCTTTTCTGAAGAATGTAATACAATTATTCTATATGTACTTAAAGCCTTCTAGTAGTTCGTAGATTTCATTATTTCTTGTTCACCTCTACATATTAATGATATAATTACATGTCAATGCAAGTTCTCAAGATACTTTTTGAAATGGAAAAGACAAGATTAGTGTAATTTTTTCCCTCCAAGACTGGAATGAATTGTAAAACTTTGGGATGAATTGTAAAACTTGAAAATACTTAATCATTTTTTCCTGTTTGAATTCATAACAATAGATATTTCATTTGATTCTGAGTAATCTTTACAAACCTGATTGCTCGTCCGTTTTCTTATCAGATCTGTAGTCAGAATCTTCGTGCTCCTTGATGTCATCAGCTGATTGCTGAGTAGCATTCTCATTAGAATCCTTCACTTCATTTATATCAGTGACAACCTCTACCTGTTCTGATACAGGGGTCTGAAATACATCAAATTCAAGAACATATCTGCACACAGAAATACAATGCACTTGTAATGTAACCATGGTAACATACTGAACCCTGTAGAAATATTAACAGGTCCACTCTGGACTTGAGATTTTGGCACAAACTTCATTTATGGAATCAGCCAGACAGTAATTTTCTGTCATTTTTAAAAGCCACCTCTACTATTTTGTGCGACATATACTATAGGGATAAATTGGGAAATTTCAGACCAAATGTACTTTGGAAGTTCCTATATTTAGCACTCAAAAACTTGTTGAAAATCATTCAATTAAAGATTTGGGTGATGTAAAGCACTTAAACTATCATTACATTTAATTTCTGAGGAAGAATCTTAATGCAAATAATATATTTTTCAAAACGAAATTAATAGGACTTTTAAACTGGGAATTTGTACCTAGTATTTTGGGAAAATAAAGGCATAATCATGCATTTTGAAGTTTCATTACAAAACTTTGACAGGGTGGCCAAATTTCCCTGATTTTCCCCGACTCGTTAAAGACTTTCCCTGACAAAATGCGCACAAATATTAGTCTATGTTATGCTGTTTTATGTTCAAATATGTTATCAAAGTTCCTTTACTGTTAACTTAATTTTACATTTAAAGTGTTTAGTGGTGAGCGAAGCGAGCCAGAAAATTTTCAAGACGTGTAATACAACAGAAATAAAATATCTTCTTTTTTTGTTCAAATGTATATTGTCAATTCCATTAGGCACTAGTTATTTTTTAAGCAATAACTAAATAAAATTCCTAGATTTTCCCATGATTTTCACGATATTTTCAAATTCCCTGATTTTTCCCTGCAGGGAATTTTTATTAAGCCTTGTTTTCCAGAGTCGATGGCCACCCTGTTTGAAAATCAACGTCAATGTATCAGTCTCTTCGATTCGTTCGAGCATTCGCCATTCTGCCATTAAAAGAATCTAGAAGTAGGATTATAACAGCCATCTACCATTGACATGCATCAGTCATATGACTTATTTTGTATACCTGATCAAAACTTAAGGGCGAGTCATCACTGACATGTGCACTGATTATGTGTACATTTGGTTTGTATCAAGTTACAGACAAAAATGATACAGAAACTTTGAGCATTGTTACAACTTACATACAGTCTACTGTCCACACAGTTCACTTCAGAAAATTGAAGTTTTTCCTACTTTGTCGGCAAATTTTGCGATTAAAATTTATCTATGGGGATACCGGTAGATCTCGAACTCTCATTACTAATGGTGTATGATATATCTACCTACGATTAATACTACGCTCACTGTGAGAGATAGATTTAGATCTATAGGGAGTTTTCTATGTTAATTTTAGCATGATGTATTGGTCATACAGACAAATATCATACACCGTTAGTTATGAGAGTTTGAGATCTACCTCCCTCTGTAAATTTTAATAGGAAAATATGCAGACAAAGAGAGAAAACTTCAATTTCAGAGATTAATCTACAATTTGTTCTAAATGGGTCCTCTGGACCCGATGAAAGGGCAAGGGGCGGTAAGGGCCAAAATCAGCCCAATCTCAAAACTTGGAAAAACATTGAACATTGAAAATACATGAAATACAGAGTGTAAATCAATTTAAATTTTGAGAATCCGACATTCCGTTGCAATTCTACACTAATTTGAAACCAGGATGGTCGGCTATATGTTACACTGATTTTGACGTCATATGACGTTATGATCACATTGTAATTTAACGTTGTCTGTAGGTAACATGCTGCTATATTCTAACACTATTTAGGCTACTTTGTATCAGTTTTTGTGCAATTGAATGATAAATAAATATCTTTAAATAAATTACATTTTTATGTAAAGTTTTGAAGCTGCAACTTGTTACGAAAAAGGAGGAAACAATAGTTGAATGTGTTCATATGCTGTCAATATCACTATATAATATATACATGAATGTACTCGGTAGATTTAGATATAATGAGGGGTAACTGGGGTACCACCCCTTTGTTGACTTTTTGAAATCTTACAATAAATGATATTGTTGTGATAATGATACTTTTCACCAAGGCATAAATAGCGTGTATTACCGGTAACCCAGCAGACCCTACACTGTATTTTAGTCCCAAACCCCTTTTCCCGTGTAAATCATTTTTGTCTCATCTGATTCATCTGCATTACGAGTGGGCTCCGATCCCCTCTTTTGGTGGTCAACACTTCCTTTTTCTAATAGAAATTATTTTTATACTTAAGAAATCCTTTGGCTCGCTAGGTACCGCTCGTCATTACCAAGAATTACCTTGCATGTCTCAATGTCAACAAACCTTTTAGGTCGCTACGCGCGCGTTGAGAGAGTTGCCTCGTTATGAAATTTCGAACGAAACCTCGACGTTCGCCAGCGTGTTGAAGGTCGTTACTCGTGTGTTGGCCAAAAAAGTGAAGGTGTGACACTTAAAAAAAAAATAATAAATATATACACATGGGCGTCGGATTAATCGCTGGTTACAGTACCACTCGCAAGTAATTCTTTAATCATAATAATAAGGCTTTTCTTGGTTTTTATCTTTTTTTTATGAACAACCGCAACTACATGTTTTACACAGAAAAGGGATCCATTAAGAATTCAAAGGTTAATAATTTTATCATAGCGCCACCTACAATACCTTCGAGTTCACAAACTTTCGTTTTTCTCTCAATAATTCCTATTGCTTACAACATTTCAGTATGTACGTTTCGTTGTTTGTAATAAATTACCAGGGATAAAATTTTATACACGTCCCTGTAAAATAACCACATTAGTGGGGATATTTCCTACATTCTTAACGCATTGATTTTTAACGACTGAAATTATCAATATTCATTGTATGTCAAAAAATCTCCCCAAATTAAGATGCGTCTATATTTCGGTTGTCCTTTATTTTTTATGTATACATGTACAAATTCCTTGGATTGCACTTTTAATGATTTAGATTTACATCATTGAAAAAAATGAAGGAAAAATATGAAGATACAGAATGTGCTACTGTGAAGGATTTATTTACAAGGCGTGAACAACAGACAATCGGTATGTACACAATACTCGCAGAATGTCCGTTACCGTAAAATCGCTCTTATATAAGTTTTATATACACTGTATGCGCTATAATTTTCGTTATTGACAACATATTTTCTATAAAATATGTTCAATAAAATTAAAGGATATTTCTCAGTTGAAATCGAGATATGGCAGATATTTTTTTCCCAATTTGAAAAAATAAGTACATCTGATCGACGGCAAATCATACGCGGCGGTGTAAATTTTACATGGCCATAATTTCTCGATATTGAAATAAATTTTATTCCAGTGTCAAAATCAGATAGATTACATATATGTTGTGTTCTTCATGATGTATTTATGATAAAGTAAAAATTGCTCTTCATGTGAAAGAAGGGTTTGTCATGTTATACGTAACGTCCATTCGGATTTTCTATTTTGTCTCCTTTTGACTTTTCTTTTTTCTTTTCTTTTGTTCTGAAAAGATGGGGTGTACTTGACATCTTCATTTAATCTTTAAGTTTATTGTGGTTGACTTTCGTGTGTGTGTGTGTGTTTTTTTTTTTGCGGGGGGGGGGTTGATGTTGTTTAATATAGTTTTTAAGGATTTCTTTTTCGTTTGTACAGGGTTATTTCTTTTTTTAATTAATATTTTATTTTATACCGGCTGTATCCTTTTAGATATACTCTGTCATTTCGATTTTAAAATATGTATATGATATGATTACTTTCACTTTAAAATATTATTCGCAAAATACAATCACGACCATAGAATGACGTCATATATTCAGTATGACGTCATTCTATGGTCCTGAAAGTCGGTTACGCTACGAGGAAAATACACATTTGAAAGACATTTTTGTCGATATTATTTGATTTGGTACATGTAAGAATAAATAATCAATATCATCATTAACAACAAAACAAAATCTATTAAATTATATCGATTTGACTCAAATTATTTTTGAATTATAGAAGTAAAAGGTGTTTTTCTGTTTCCAAAAAGACCCGATCTCTTGGTAACAGTAATTGATTTCATTCCGTTTTCGATGTGGCCACATGAAAACAACAGATTCATACTTTTACAACATTTACAAAATACTTGTACGGATACACAGACAAAATATGAACTTGTTGTTTTGATGTGGCCAAGTCTAATTTCGCCATCAAAAGCGAAAATTTATTGATTTTTTGTTCATTTCCGGTTTCATAGGTGATTTCAAAGGGGGATAACTCTAATGAAAAAATGAAATCGAACATTTTTCAAGTTGAACCTATTGAAGACAAGCTTCCTTTAATCAATTTCAGTATCAATTTCAATATTTTTAAATTTTCGGAATTAACAACAATTTTGGGCCTAGAAAGTCCCTTATCGCCCCTTGCCCTTTGTCCAATGGGTCCCGAGCAAAATCAATGGGTCGCAGCAAAAATCAATGCGTCCCAAGTACTGTAAACAGTTATTTTTTTGCGTCGTCTTTAATTCGTGAATTCAAGTGAGAAGACTGGTTCACGGCGTTTATATATGAATGTTCCAAGAAAAGTTATTAGAAATAAAACATCTATCTCCCAGACTTCAAGAGAATAAAACAATTTCTATTGAGTGATTCATAATGTCAAGGTTTTAATTGTTACGGAAGAATTTTTTATAAATATATTGTTTACTTATCATGTAACAATGATCAGGTACTTAGAAGTAGCGCTTTTTTGGCGCAAAAACAATAAAATCGCGGGAATTGTGGAAGGGTTAATTACATCCGAATCCCAATTATAAGAAATTAATAAGACTAGCATCGGGATTGCATGCATGTACATGTATATAACTTTTATCAAAATTGTTTCCGCAGCGATTTCTCATACAATACCACGGACATGGTCAACCTATTGTTAGGTTTAAAAGGTCAGATCAATTATACCGGGTTAACACGAGACCTTAAACAGCTAATACAATTTCTCGACATTGAAAGTTTTATGTAAACATGAACTAAGCGGACGCATCATACTAAATGAATAATGCGTACAGTGGGACGTAGCGATCGGAAATCAAAGGGTCCTTGGTGATTGTTTGGACGCAGAGGTAGATTAATCCCTGAAATTTCCGATTTCTGAAGTGAGCTGCGCGGACAGTACTGTAGCTATGCTCAAGCAAGGAGCGCGTAACTCTTCCAACCCCATTCTTAAGTGTCCGGAATACGTCACAAAATAGGCGCTTGGAAGTCCAACGAATAAAAGGCAAAGGATGATAGGAAATCTGGGTCAGAAAAAAGTTTTCACAAGAGGGAACCCTGAAGTTTGAGTACCAAAAAAGCAAACTTGTACACGTCATTACATGTGACCTTAAGGTTATATAGAATTTGCTAAATCGTTGTATTTCTTAAAATCAGCTTATTACCTCATTATTTTTATTTTATCTGGTCTTATTTTGATAAGATATGCAGATGACACTCTGAATACGGCAATATCTCACCGGACTCTACCCAAACTTGCAAATTTTAGGACCTTGTTTGAGAGCCCTTTGGGAATGGGGTAAATTGTAAATGCTGTTTTCTTATCGAAAATAATCGGCTCTTGGCATTGAATAAAGAAAAATAAGACCAATATTTTATGTTCACTGTGTATAAAGATGATTTATAAATCAGACTGTGACAGAATTTAGTGATGACATTGTTGCAAAGCTGTACAGTTGGTCTCTGAATCAGTAGCTCTTCCCGAATTTTCTCTGACTTTTAACACTCGATCTTCTCGTCATATTATGGATTTAGTTGTCATAATTATAACACCTGCATTAACTCTATTGTTATTTTCAATGCATATCTTCAACAATCACATAAGTTTTTTGACATCTTTTATTGAATTTTCTCAATCATTTTTTTAAATTGAGGTCAATTACTTCTATGGACAATATTATGTCATTGGACCTAAGGTCCTGCAAGCCCCAGTGTATAGAACGAAGGATTTGCTGTAAGAAATTCACTTGAAAAATAAAAATCATATCTGTTATACTTACATCTAAAAAGCTTTGCATAGGTTTAAAAAGTACTTTTAAGTTAATTCTAATAGTAAGGTTCTTCATATATGGGTCAATGTTCCATGGTCAAAAGTGATTTAAAGTTTATCTTGTGCACTATTATTTTTAACAATAGGGATGTTCGAGTGACGAAAAAGTGACGTCACACTGCGCATGCGCATGAAAATTGGTTGGCATAAAGTGGTTCTCTTATAAATATGTATAGCAATGTCCACTGCACGTTAATAATGTTTATCGGTACAGTTTATCGACAGATATAATTAAGTTAAGATTACTTCAAAGTTGTTATAACATTAATCGATCGTTTTAATTGCTTGTGATATTTTTTTTAATTTATTTTTTCTCTGTTAATCACCAGTATGTATAAATAGCATTTAGTCTCTCTGTGTGTTGATTTAATTTTTAAAGTCGTGAATGTGAACATCTTATATCATTCATCAATTTATCAAGTCCAACCGATACAGTATGTCTCGTATACATACACAAGACAATGATCTGACACCTGCCATTTACCTTGATTTTTGTCGGCTGTCCAGGTAGATTTTTCACCCAGGCACCGCGGCGAAACCAATGATCCGCAAAGGAGAGAAAGCCACTGCATGTGATCTACCCATTTCATTTTTAAATTTTTGATATTTTGACACGGATGAAACATCTAAACCATTGGGGGGGGGGGGGGGGGGGTAAATACTTACATTACATATGTCTTTTAGTTGAAAAAAGCAAAGAGGAAATACAACCCATTTATATATCGATCATAATCATATAAGTTGGAAAGGTGGATCATTATTCAATATTTCTCATAAATATCTCAAGATTTATTTATTTATTTATTTATTTATTTATTTATTTATTTATTTATTTATTTATTTATTTATTTATCTATCAATTTATCTATTTATTTATTTATTTATTTCAACGGGATAATTTTTTAAATAATTCCGAAAATTAGATAGATGGAAGTCCGAACATCTATTCTTGAAATTCTTTTCAAATATTGGATGTTTTAACAATCGAGGTGCAAAAGATGGAAATAGAATGCTAGGATTTTATATGGTCCGAGATCGCTCTCTTTAATTCATATTAACATTTATTTTTATTGAGTATTTTAATCTTATCTTTCATTTTAAATTCATGAATGTCTCTTTTTCTCCCAACGATTTTCAAATTTAAGGGGTGCGGCTGCCATAACTTACATGGAAGTTGAGAAAGAAATGCTTCTTTAAGCATTCTAAAATTTCTAATCTTGAGGCCCCCCCCCTCCCCTTTCTCTAGCAGCTAATCAAAAAGTTAGATAAGGCATGTCAATTAAAAAAAATAATAATTTCCATATCCAAAGTAAGAAAATTACTGAACGAATAATAAAAGAGAAAAAGAGAATTTGTGCTTGTTTTCATTGTTATTACTATGACTGGCTTTATCTATTAATTGGACAGTCGTGAGAAAAAAAACCCAAAAACCAAACAAACAAAAAAAGCTAAGAAAAGTAGTACTCTTTACTTCATTATACGTTGTCTGTGAGTTTAATTATTTTTTTTTCCGTTTTGCGTTTTCAAACAGTTCGACATTAATTTTGGTCAAACTATTTCCCTCTTTCCATCCTGTTCAAATGCTCCGCCTTAATTAAATCACAACTACATATAATATGCATGTTTGAGGGATAGGTGTGTATTTGTCAAAACAACTGGTAATTAGTCGGGTATGTTACACCTAATACAGGAGCATAAAAATGGGACACTATGAATTACACCGGCTTCTTTGAAAAGCAAAATTTGAAGAAAAAAATATCGGCAGTTTATCGATTCTTGCCCCCCCCCTCTCAATCGAACGGCAGTCTGATATACTAATTAACTCAGCGGGATTTCTTTATTGTTGTGATTAGAATGGTCAGTGTCACAGCAGGACTAACCAATGAAATAATAATAGTCAAGTAGCGCATATTAGAGCATCAATTGTCGATTTATCCCCGGGTATCGCGTATATTTCCCTTCACTGCCAACCGTTTTTGCCAACCAGCCTCGTTTTCGCGAGACCCGTGACGTCACGGCGAACATCCCTATAGCATGCTTTGAAAAGTAGGTATTTTTATCCAAAAAAAAAATGTTATAATGTTGCTTTGAAGAAAAGAAAATATTGAACATTTCTTTCCTTTTCGATATTTCAATGAAGACAATTGAATGTTGTACAGAACTGAGGACTTTTATGATGGTAAGCCTCAGTTTAGGTATGTGCAGAATTAAAATAAAGACATCTCCTTTGATATAGGTGACATTAGATTTGCTTGTGGATGATTGGACTATATTCTCTTTTCTCAGTGACCTAGATGCTGGCATGTAAATGGTTACACCACAAAAGACACAATTGATTTATATAAAAATTGATTTTTTTCATAAATGTCGTGGGAGATAACTCTCACAAGAAAAAATAAAAGGTTGTAACATTTATTTGAGTAAATTTGCATATCAAAACATGCAGTTGCATATTTTTGTGGTCTGTTTGACATTTTAATATCATATGCAAATTCTAGAATTATTAAACCCATTGTAGGTAGTAATATAAGGCCAAAATTTAGGTGTGACATGAATTTTCATATTTCAATCAGAAATTGAACAAATTTGGTGAAAAATTGAAATACTAAAAATGCCATAAAATGGACAATTTTCAGTATTTTTTAGTTCTGTTTTTTATTTTATGTTTGTGGAGTTTATCTCTACCCATAGACATAAAAAAAATTATGAAATTTTTGTTTCCAGAAAATCCTTGAGCATAGCTACTGACAGTAGTCTTGTAACGTACATGTAATATAACATATCAAACTTTTAATTTAAACATTAAATAGAAATTCTTCAAACCTTGATAATGCAGCTTTTCACAGACTGAAAAAGCGAGGCCATTATGTAAGATTTATAATATGAAACATCCACTTCTGCGAAAATCAGAGAAAATTCTGGCAACCTGTACTTTGATGTCAATATATCAAAATAAATGATGCCATCGAAATGGAGAGATCCCAAATCTCTGTGGCTCTGTAAATATGTAATGATACATTAAAAATACGCAGCAAACTCCTTTCCAAGTTGTGTCGTCGTCTGCACTGCCACGTTGTTTATTTTTATCTGCGACAAAGCTTTCTGCAACGATTCGCGGAAAATTAGGACCAATCAAAACACCTGTTACTAGTTTCGGTTTTAAAAGCTTATATTCGACAAACCAATCCTTCAAACCATAATGATTCGTTCTCTTGGTGTGGAGGAGTGGTCATATGTGACAATATTGAGATTTCGCCGGTGACCATGTTTCGCCGTTTCACAATTTATTGCTTCTCGTTGGTTATAGAATGTGTTTGTATAGTTTGTTTTTCTAAATCCCATAAAATGTTACCGGTGCAGTCATGCTTCGCTACGACATGACGTTGTGAAAAACACCACAAAATGGAGGTAAATGAACGAGAACCCTTACAGTAATTTTAGAAGTATAAACCTTCTTAAATTTTCCCAAAAAGAAAATATTTTATTTGGCATGATTTCTTTGAAACAGAAACCAAACTGAAGCAACCAAACTGAAGCAACCAAAGAAAAGGAGAGTATTCTCATTAGGTTCCAAGAAATAGAGGAATTGGACGGTGTAGAAGACACATGGGGTATTGTATGAGAATAATAGAATCCATCCCAATATGTGATCAGGGACAAGGAAATCCAACCCGAGTGTCCAGGATTTGCTTGCACCACGACGAGGCTTTGATTTCCGTGTCCCTGCATGATCACATCTGGGGATTGATTATTTTTCTCCCGCCTGTCTAAAAGCGCTCAAAAATGAGATTTTATGTATATTCTTTTTCATATTTTAATCGGCAAACACAGCAATCATGTATGACGTCACAATGGACGTTACAGTCAAAAGGCACGTGAAAATGTAACTTTCTTTCCCCATAGGGGTAAGACAAGGATATCTTTTCCCAGCGTTTCCATGGATACCCCAGTCCACAGTGGGAGAAAAGGAAATATGGACGTCGCTAACATCATTGGTGAGTGTCACTGCTGTTGGACCAGGAGTCCCCGAGGGCACATGTAGCCAAGTTCGATCAATTTCGGTTGATCGTTTCTTCAACGCATTCTAAACTTTCTGTTATCAAAATTTCTTGAAATTTCTAAAACGTGGGTCCTGTAGCATCATATCCCACACATTCTGCTACGTCTTTCGGTGCGCTTTTTCGACAAAGTAACTTTCATACTTTTTTGGCATATTACATTGTTTAGATTTGAGGATCACTGACGAGGGTTAAGTACCCGAAACGTGCATGTTTGGTCAATGTTGCCAATTTATCTGTTCTTAAATATTGCTATTCAATATGAAGACGTTTACATCGGTACCTCAATATTCTGGAATAAATGTTTGGGTCAGATATTGAGAATGAGGTGGCTTGATAAAATTTCTAAGGGAGAAATATGTAAACCGTAGAACAAGAAAAGCAGAAATTAGCCGAGCAACGAAATAGAGAAAAATTGAAGAGGATCGGACGTGTGATTGGGATGGATGACATCAGAATTTGCAAGATCGCACTAAGGGGAAGGTGAAGATCGAGTAGGAAGGGCGAAAACAATATGGAGGAGGACAACAGAGCAGGAAAGATCAGAGCTGGGATGGAATTTTGGAAGCCAACGAGGGCAGTAGTTAGAGATAGAGGCAAGTAGAGGCAGTGTATCTGGGCCTTATAGAGCAGAATACAGTCTGTAGATTGATTTTACGCCTTCTTGACTTTTCGGAATCCTCAACGTTGATTCAACATTGAAATCATGTCATTTCTTCAACGTTGAAATCACGTCATTTCCTCGACGTCGAAATCTTTAACGTTGTTTCAACGTTGAATTTTGGTTGTTCGACGTCGTCGACCTAGATCAACCAAATTTCAACATTGAATCAACATTGAATGTCTGCTGGGGGTTGTGGTTTCAATTGGCGCCAAAATCCGACTGCATTAAAGTATGTACATCATCCAGAGAAGAAGTACCAAGTGTAGTTCAGGAGTAAACATTACAGAAGTACCCATCAATTAGTCAGTCTCATAGTCGAGAAGGCAAGGCGAAATCATTAGATGTTCCACAGGAACGGTTGCGAACTTCGGAATGTACAAAATTCCGAAGTGAGACCAGGTGCCCGGGGAGAGTCAGCGTCTCCTGATTGCATGCAACACCCATCGCAACAGCTTCATGGAAACCTGTCAAATTCGGTGATTGTCTCGATGTACATTTTGATGTACATATCAGGTAAGTATGTCTCGTTTGGTGATGATGACAGCCATTCAATTGATCGCAATGTAGAATGTCACTGATCATTCTGGAAAGGGGGATCTCGTATGCTTTTATTACATCCCCGTATAGCGACAGAAGAACTTCCTCAATGATGATTTCAACCGTTGTGTAACATAACCCTGAAGAAGTAGCTTACTTGCAAGCCGTCTGGATCTAATGATGAAATCTTCATATTTGGAACATGCCCTGGCGTAACGTATCAGTTGAGAAACAAAAACACCATAAGCAGGAGAAGACGGAATGTTGCTACTACAAGATCAATTGTCCAAACTCATTAAATGGTGCTATAATCGAGAGGGGAAAACTTATATTTGTACATCTGAATCAAAGGGTTTCTTTTCCGCTACAGTATACAAATCATACAAATCATGGACATGTAGCGACCTGTGTAGTGCCTTGTCCTTCCTCTTGGACAACATTTATGTAAGATTTGGTGAGAATCTCTACAAGCAGGTTGTAGGGATTCCTATGGGTACAAATTGTGCGCCTCTTGTTGCAGATTTATTTTTATACACATATGAAAAAGAATTTATTCAAAATCTTCAAAAGCAAAGAAAACATGATGATGTGAAATGCTTCATTGGTACTTCTAGGTACCTGGATGATATTCTTACTATCGATAATCCTGTTTTTGAAAAGTATAAAGATGTTATTTATCCACAAGAATTGACTCTAAACAAGGCAAACTTTACAGACACAAAAACACCAGTTTTGGACCTAAATATCAAAATTGTCAATGGAGAAATTCATACAAGTGTATATGACAAACGAGATGATTTTGGATTCAACATAGTAAATTTCCCCTGGCTTGACGGTGATGTCCCTAGATTGCCGTCATACGGTATCTACATATCACAGCTCATCCGATATGCTAGAGCATGTACTGATGTTTTGGATTTTCATAATAGAAATCTACAAATTACAAAGACACTTTTAGGTCAAGGTTTTCGCTTTCACAAACTAGTAAAGACTTTCTGGAAATTTTACAAAAATTATGATCAACTTCTTTTGAAATTCGAACCCATACAAGCAACGGAGTATATTACTTTAGGTATTTCACAACCTGCATTTTATGGTGACATAATTAACAAAATAAGAAGGATCAAAGGTAGACAGCATATGTATCGAAAATGCGTCAGAGTCATCAAACGCCTTTTATACCGTGGATATGATCCAAATGTCACCAGACGGACACTAAACTTGGTACTTGACCTATATACAGTCTTGTACGAGCGCATTCTTAAGACTTGCACTCTGACTGACTGTGACGACGGGACTCCATGACGGGCCCTGTCCAAATCTCCTTAGAGAAGACAGGGCTCCGACCACCTGTCCTCTCTAAATGTCAGTCGGACTCCTCGGGTGATTACATATATGAGCTCGCTACAGCCGGCAGAGCACGGACTGTATTACGCACGTCCTCTTTTTATATCCATTTACATATTCATCTGTGTTGCTTGGACCCCTGTGTTTTACGGTCTTGTTTGTGTGTGGTCATCTAACAGTGAGGAGGTTGTTTTACACCATAATTGTGCGTTCTTCGAGACCTCTAGGGAAATCGGAATAGTGGGAGGGTTGTGCGCACGTAATCCAGGATAACCACACCGTCTGCTATTTACGTGGCAGATGGCCGTCCTAAGTCGGCACCGGTTGCCCATTGGTCTCGTTGGTTTATGTGTAGTCTTTTATGTTTCATGTTTCTATGTTGTGAGTTTGTGTTCCTTGTCCCTTTTGCCTCTCTTTCTGTGGGTATCTGTTCTGTGTTTTTTTTTGCATGGGTGTTTTGGGATTTTGCTGTGGGTGCTGCAACCTAGTGTTGTTGGAGATCCCCTCCCTTCTCTCATGAAAGGGAAGTTAGTTATGTGGAAGCTGAAATCGTCACGCCTGTCATACAGTGAGGTGTTCAAATGGCCGTTTGCGTCGAAAGATAGGAGTATATCCAAGTACGAAGCGGATCTGTCACACTCTGTTGTTTCCATGATCTCTAGTTCCTGAGGATAGATTTCATGTAGATGATCTACAAAGTTCGGATTATTGATGGACAACACGTCATCTATGTATCTGAAGGTAAAATTGAACTGAGATGCGAGGTGCTTTCGTCCAGTCGAGATCAAGGTCTGGATGAAGTCAGCTTCGTATAAAACAATAAGTCCGCAAGCAGTGGGGCACAATTGGTATACCATGGGGATGCCGACTATCTGTTGGAATACGGTTCCTCCAAACACAACAAAAACTCAAGCATCCGGATGATATCGTCTTCGGTATACTTTTTGTTTGAATCAGAGTGTTCTTTCACGAAATAAGTATCCTCCCGCCCAATTACGAGGTATTTGTATCTTCTATTTCCGATTTTTGAAAGAAAGGTTTTGCGAATAATATTGGCAAGTCTGTTTTTGAGCTTTTGGTGTGGATTGGTAGTGTAGAGCGTAGAGAAGTCGAAAGATTTTATGCTGGTAATATGATTGAAGTTGGTGGTTTTTAAATTTTCCAAAAGTTCCTTAGAATTCTTTAGGATCCACATCTGATTGATTCCATTTCGGGAATTTGTTGTCTCGCAGTATGTTTGAAGACCTTGCTTGATGCGAGTTAATATTTTCGTAAGCAAAATGGAGAGAGGTTTTATTGAGCACCTTGGCGAACCGACAATGAATCGGTCTTTGTAAGGATATTTGCGCATTTTTGGAATCCAGTAGATATAAAGCAGTTCAAGATCAGAGTCATTAGTATGAATACCGAAAGACTCAAGAACAGATTTGAGGTTGTCAAGTATTTCAGATACAGATAAGTTTGTAAGTGTGTATGTTGGATTTCCAGGTGCTGAATGTAGTCCTAGTTCCTCTTTCAAGCATTTGAAATAGTATGACTTGCAAACGAAAGTAAAATTGTTTGCCGCTTTGTCAGCAGGAACAATGGTATATTTTCATGGAGGTCAGACAGTACGTTGGCAACAACAGGGTCATGAAAAATTGACTTGTGTCTGTTGATAACTGAGTGCCGAAGACGCCCAATTCTTCTTTTAAGTAATTCTCCGATGGATTTCATCCAATCGGAGAGTGTGTCTAGTTCAACGTCCTCCCTTTTTGCCCACCGTCTGGCGTACTCCTCACATACATCCATAAAAAGATCAAAGATCCAGGGGAATATGCCATAATTGTGTGAGTTTCTTGTCCTAAGACGATCGCGAACCCCCGAATGGAGGCAGGAACCGGTGCACAGGAGGACTGAGCGTCCTCTGACTGCATGTATACGGGGATATGGTCATTATCCATATTTGTCACCCACTGCGAATGTCAATTTGAAATAGAAACGTGTCAAATCCGGTAAAAGACGGTCAATTGTAAACCCAGTTAACACAAGCATATTTCAAAAACATGTCGAAAATATTTCAGTAAATATTATAGAAGTAAACGTCTTCAAATTGAATAGCATCATTTAAGAACAGATAAATTGGCAACGTGGACCAGACATGCGCGTTTCGGGTACTTAACCCTCATCAGTGATCCTAAATCTAAACAATGTAATATGCAAAAAAAAGTATGAAAGTTACTATGTCGAAAAGGTGTACCGAAAGACGTAGCAGGATGGATGGGATATGATGCTACAGGACCCACTTTTTAGAAATTTCAAGAAATTTTGATAACAGAAATTTAGAATGCGTTGAAGAAACGATCAACCGAAATTGATCGAACTCGGCTACATGTGCACTCGGGGACTCCTGGTCCACCAGCAGTGACACTCACCAAGTGGTATAAATGTAAACGTCTTCAAATTGAATAGCATCATTTAAGAACAGATAAATTGGCAACGTGGACCAGACATGCACGTTTCGGGTACTTAACCCTCATCAGTGATCCTAAATCTAAACAATGTAATATGCCAAAAAAGTATGAAAGTAACTATGTCGAAAAGGTGTACCGAAAGACGTAGCAGGATGGATGATTTTGCATGGTTCCAGAAATATCCATAAACATTTTGGGAAACATTTCATTTTGTTCATCACTCTTAAGCGTTGTTAAACGTTTAAAAATGTTCTTGGAACGTTTTGCCAGAAATGTTTCAACAGAAACCTGTTTTAAACCATTCGAAAATATTTCGAAAATGTTTTGTGTAACCTGGGAAAGGTCGTACTCAAAAATGTACTAATAATCAACCTTGATATTCAAATGTCGAAATGTGCTATAAGTTCCTTTTATCGACCATAGAACTTTCTCAGTGACATTTTAAGTCCTTCCAATAAATAACCATGAAGAAGCAGCTTACCGAAGAGCCTCTTTAACCTCAACATGAAGTTTTCGTACTTACGTTTTCTTACTTAGAACATGCCCTTGCATAGCGTATTAGTTGTGAAGTGAATAGGTCATAGGCAGGCGAAGAAGGAATGTTGCTACAGACGTTAAATATGTTTAAAATATGGCCATGTTTCGATGGTGTCATCTACAACGAATTTCGTTTTTACGAGCAACCAGCATGCAATGTATGTCATTTGCGTTCCTTCTATTTATGTGTTGTCCTTCTTGATGCTGTAAAGGTTCTGTTGCTTTTGTTGTTAATCAGTTTATGTTTATATCTTTATTTTCGCGTGTATCCACTTGTTTGTTTATATTAACGTTCATTTGGCTGAATGACAAATATGGGTAATGACCCAATCCCTGTATACAGCACAAAATCGATAATTCAGAAAATCAGAAACCGAAGGCATACAAAATAAGGATAAAACAGGAACCAAAGCAAACAAACAAAAACCTCCACCATATGAAAAGAAGCGAACTCCCGATATGGAAGTGAGACCAGGTGCCCAGGAAGAGTAAGCATCTGTCACATCCGGTAACTTCCATTTCGGAAGACATAGAGAACATTATTCGGTAGGATGGTTCAAATGGTCTATGACAGAATATCATCCACCATTCTGGAGAGAGGGACATCATAGTGTATGACGATTTATTCATATCGACCGTAGAACTTCCTCGGTGACGATGTTAGTCGGTCACAATCATATCCCTGACTGAGAAGCTTAACTGAAAGACGCCTAGCTCTCAGAACAAAATCCGTATATTTGATACTTGCTCCTGCATAGCGTATCAACTGAGATATGAACACGCCATAAGCAGGCGATGAAGGGATGTTGCTCCTCAGAAAAGGAAAGTTTGTAATGCTGAAATTGAAGTCGCCACGTTTGTCATAGAGTGAGGTGTTCATGTGACCATCAGTGTCGTAGGACAACATTATGTCCAAATAGGACGCTGGATTATTTTTCGCTGTAGTTTCTTTGACTTCAAGCTCCGAAGGACAGATACTGCTCAGGTAATCCGCGAATTTTGGATTATTGATGGACAACACATCGTCTATGTATCTGTAATTGAAGTTGAAGTCAGAAGCTAAGTATTTTTTTCATTCAGAGACCAGAGATTGAATGAATTCAGCTTCGTACGAGTAAAGGAAAATGTGGGCAAGGAGTGGGGCATAATTGGTCCCCATTGGAATTCCGACAATTTACTGGAAGACCTTTCCTCCAAACACCACAAAAATGTTGTCGATCAGAAAGTTTAACATCTGAATAATATCTGTTTCAGTGTACTTATTTTCAGAATCGGACTTTTCTTTTACAAAGTAGGTTTTGTCATAGTTCACAACAATAAATTTGTATTTGCGATTACCGTTCTTACTTGTAAACGCATTACATATAATTTTTGTGAGTCTTTCTTTCAATTTAGAATGTGGAATTGTAGTGTAAAGTGTCGAAAAATCAAAGGCTTTGATCGAATGGAATGTACTAAAATAAGTGGATTTCAGATGTTCTAAAAGTTCCTTCGAATTATTTAAAATCCACATCTGGTTGATACCACTGCGAAAATATACTGTCGAACAATATCAAAGAATACACTGTCGAACAAATGTTTGCTTTTTCGGAGGCGCAGTCTACCATTAATGAATTCCGTTTACAACCCGAACTAGTTGAGGATTTCTAGAACTTCTCCCTTAGAAATTCAGATCTATACCTACAACAGAGTTTGTATAATACTTTTGTAACCTGCCTTTTATGGTGACTTAATTAACAAAATAAGGAGCTGGGATCAAAGATAAACGGAATTTCCATCAAAAATGCGTCAGAATTATCAATTGCCTTATACCTATACTGTAGTTATGATCCTGGTGTCACCAGAAGGACACTCCGCATGGTTTTTGACCAATCTACATCGATATGAATTGAACATAACATTAATTTGTTTGTAATTGGCCCCTGAGTTTTGCTGTCTTGTTTCTGTGTTTTGCTGTAAGTCCTATTCCTTTCGTTTTTGTCTTTCATATTTCAGTGGTGTTTTTGTCCTTCATATTTCAGTGGTGTTTTTGTACTTCATATTTCAGTGGTGTAGTGTTTTGTCCTTCATATTTCAGTGGTGTTTAGTCTTGTCTATTGGTTGTTTTGATCAGATTGTTCTCGGTATCTCTATCTGTTTGTTGATTTGTTATGCCCCTTTCTTGACTTATGTGTTTATGTTCCGCTGTCATTACAAAAACATCGTCTTCCTATCTCCTCTTTATATAAAAAATACCGACAGATGGAAAAACGTAGAAAGGTCGGTCTTATTTGCAAGTCCGTTTTGTGGTGCAAGACAAATGCGAATTTTTCAACGATTTCGAATAAAAAGTAAATTTTTGACAAGACCACGTTGCAGTGAACAAAGAAGAAGATACAGGCACACGGTCTAATCAAACACGCCAACAAACAGTAGAAGATACAGGAACATGGTCTAATCGAACACGCCAACAAACAGCAGAAGATACAGGAACATGGTCTAATCGAACACGCCTACAAACAACAGAAGATACAGGAACATGGTCTAATCGAACACGCCAACAAACAGCAGAAGATACAGGAACATGGTCTGATCGAACAAGCCAACAAACAGCAGAAGATACAGGAACATGGTCTTATCGAACTCGCCAACAAACAACAGAAGATACAGGAACATGGTCTTATCGAACACGCAAACAAACAGCAAAAGATACAGGAACATGGTCTAATCGAACACGCAAACAAACAGCAAAAGATACAGGAACATGGTCTAATTGAACACGCCAACAAATAGCAGAAGATACAGGAACATGGTCTAATTAAACACGTCAACAACAGCAGAAGATACAGGCACATGGTCTAATCGATCACACCAACAAACTGCAGAAGATATAGGCACACGATCAAATCGAACACGCCAACAAACAGCAGAAGATACGGGCACACGATCTTATCAAACACGCCAACAAACAGTAGAAGATACAGGCACACGATCTAATCGAACACACCAACAAACAGCAGAAGATACGGGCACACGATCTAATCAAATACGCCAACACACAGCAGAAGATACAGGCACACGATCTTATCAAACACGCCAACAAACAGTAGAGGATACAGGCACACGATTTAATCGAACACACCAACAGACAGCAGAAGATACGGGCACATGATCTAATCAAATACGCCAACAAACAGCAGAAGATACAGGCACCCAATCTAATCGAACACGCCAACAAACAGCAGAAGATACAGGCACACGATCTAATCGAACACGCCAACAAACAGCAGAAGATACAGGCACACGATCTAATCAAACACGCCAACAGCAACAGCAAATGTCAATAAAATGTGAAAATCCTATACCAAGAGAGCAGAGAACAAACTTATCGAGAAAAAAGGACAAACATGATAGGAGGGAGACCAATGTTCATTCGGAACCGACTCTGGACGGCCATCTGCTACATGTTCTTTGTAGTATTAGAATACACAGCTCGGTCTTCCAAGACGCACATCGCACTGTAAGGTGATATTACAGACAAAACAATAAGGCGCGGGGATGAAAGATTACACTTTAAATAAATACCTAAAGCATTGGGCGTACAAAAACATCCCATACTCTACTGGCTGAAACGAATTCATTATCAAGTATACTATGGATCCGACTTATTTCTCAGAGAGAAGAGTGGTTCGGCAGTTAATGAAAGTGATAATAATTAAGAAATGACTGTCTTTCTTTTGGTGTTCATGGGTGTATAATTCTGGTTGGACACGTGCAAATTCCGTGCATCGCGCGATTCTCGGAAAATTTGCACGTGTCCAACCAGAATTATACACCCAAGAACACCAAAAGAAAGACAGTCATTATATTTATATTTACATTTATTCTAATTATCGGTCATTTTTATTTGCATGAACATCGCACATTTTGCCTGTAACAGTGTCAAATGTATCTTAATTTTGGTAAATTCTCCCTACATGCAAAACTTGAACGTGACGTCACAATTTGGAATATAATTCTAGTTGCCTAATGGGCGTTCAACATGGGAAATCTGCTAGTAATGTAAATATTTAATAATGACAAAACTGTTCTGTATTTGTATATAGAGATCTTTTCTATTTTGCTTGGATGATAACAAAATAACACAAAGTATGAATACTGATGCGGTAAATAAAGTACACGTAGGTGTATGGAACATATCACAACATTTTACTATGTACATTTATACATATGCTTGGTATCTGTCGTCTTCTATCAGACATTTCTTTCGTTAGATATCACAGATTTGGTATTTTGAAAAAAGCACATCGTTCACAAAAGGCGTTGCAGCAATTTATATCGACGTCTTTAAATTATTAATAATACTGTTCAAAGTGATGTCATCAGTTGGTATACACATAAAATAAGCGACTAGAAATATATACATCACAAAACACATTACATAAAACATAAACTATCAGTGCATGATGGCCCTACAACTTCTAATCAGCAACGACAGGTAGTGATGTTCCGTTGGGTACAGGGTGTGTATAGGAATAAGGCGGGGCCATAAAACCGTGACTTGAGGCCCGGCTCCCATTGAACACGTTTCCGTTGGTACTTTTTATAATGGGAGTCATCTGTCCGTTCTCATAACGCTGGATGTTCTGTCTGTATCTGGGCTGTTCCCAGGCCCAGGGCTTGCGGGTCAGAGGCTTGGACACAGGGGGATTCACGTTTTCAGACAGCCATTCTGGATGCACTATGAAATACGCTCTGGATGAAAATGCATTCTGCAAAGGAATAAATCATGATAGTTAAGCTCTCAAACTCAGATAATTTTTCTTCTCAAACCATGTGATACAAGGTATAATATGTTGAAGTCTCTAGCAGATTTAAGGATCCATAGGACTTTCATATTAACTGATGGTTAGTGCTCATTTAGATGTAACAGAAATTGCATTTGGGCATCATTTATATTGTGCATAGAATGACACAAATCGTTCTCCGACTTCTATAGGACGATGCCGATACGGTTTTTCAAAATTAGACAAAAGTAGTCTAGTTGGATACCATGACATGGAAATTACAGGAAAAGGAGATGCAAATTACATGTTTTAGTCTTACCCCAAACATGCTGTCTTGGTGACTGTAGTCTTGAATGGACGGCTTCAGTTCCCTGAATAAAGAGAAAGAAATACACAATTAGTGATAATATCATAGAAAACATTTGCGTATTCTAAAAATCAAAGGAAAGGCAGAGTGAAGCCTGAGTTTTGAAATTTTATATGAGGAAAAATCGATTTTTTTTTTAATTTTGGCAATCCCGGGATAGGGTGGGGAGGAAATGTGAAAGCTCTGTAAAGGACGAAGGTATTAATGTTTTATAGACTAGTGTAGTAGATGTACGTTCATAAACCTGCTGAGTATGATATGTCATGGTGGTACAGCTGAATCTCATCAGTTTTATTTCATTTTTTATTCAAATAATATCTCTTTATTCCATCTTATTTCATTTCTTGTTCAACTTTAATTTATGTAATTTCGATCTTGTTGAAGGACAAATCAATATGATGCCGCTTTATCTGTTGAGAACCATCCAAATGCTCAGTTCTATAGATTTTTATATTTAACATGTTCAATGCATACAATCACTTACTATCAAAGTAATGACACAATCAATTCATACCATTTACTTTATGCTCAAGTTCTTTCAAATCCGATCTGGTCTTATCCAATTTGATTAAAAACTTATTTCTATGTCGTTATAAGTTGGCGGTACCGTTTCGGTCAATTCAAACGAAGGGATTTTCAATCGTTATAAATTAGTATAAGGGGTATAGGGATCAAAAGCTGAATATCTTCCGTATTTATCTATGCATTAAGGTTCCAAAACACATTCCAGATATCCATTATTTTAAAGGTCATTTATTTTAACCAGCGCATTGTAAAGCGACGCCTTTATAAATGCAGGTGGCTATTTATCTTAAAATTCGTGTATACAAATAAAAACAACTTTGAAAAGCTTGCAGTTTTTCATGCTATTCAAGTAATTGATCAACATTCAAGTTCGTAATTTAATTTTTAGATCTGCATTCAGTTTACTTCAGCATTTGCTGATATAAATATTTATGAAGCTATATTTATATTTAAGGCTGTCTTGATGTAACTATTTTCATTAAAATATGATTGTTAAATATGACTTCCATGACGACTTTATCATGAAATATGTTTTTGTAGCAGTTGCATTTTCAAGGAAAAAAAGCGCAATTGAATAGAGGCTATCTGAATTTTTGCATTCATTTCCTTGTTTTCCTACATCTAAATGTTGCTAAATGTAACTATTTTTGTATGAATTTATAGAGGGTTACATGTATTTAAATTTTTCATTGTGCATGTGTATTTTATGTATAAGTGTTAAATAACACTTCATATAAAAGTATAAATCGATAATTACTGGCATGTATGATTATTTAACTCCATTATTCTCGCCATAAGACGGCGACTTTATTGCGCTTGATCTACTTCTGTTGCCCCCAGCTTAGCCGTAAAATCCGACACTGCAATGTGAGCAGTATGCGGAACAATCCGATAAATGAAATGTCGAACGTCAGTCAAAGTACATTGGTCCGATTTCGATGAAACTTTATATCAAGAGTATAAGTGCAACGCATCACTTTCATATTGGCGTAATACATACGTCAATCACTGCGGATTTAAGAATTGTTGTAAATTATGAATTCAAGGATATAATTTCTATAAAATTGCCGGTACCTTATGCAAAATTAAAGCAGAGGAGGACTTTTCGGGGTTTTTTTTTCTGTGTCTTCGCTCGTCCTTTGTCAAAGATATCGTTTAAACAGATACAAATACATAAAATATATTGACAAAGAAAAAATCAACCGAGCACTGCAAAAATCATATTGGTAAGACCATAAAAGAAAACGATCTACCAGAAAGAAATGAATTATTCAGGATCTTTGTCAAGGCTTGCCATGCCCGTAAAATATTTTTCCTTACGGATTTTAGAAATCATTCTTACATTTTTTTGATGATGTATGTTTAGTCTATTTATAAGAAACGAGATTTTTCATCGTTGCTTAATAAACGATTCAGGTGATATTTTGTTACTGACTGTATGATAGGAAAATAGAAAGTATGAGGATTCATTTTTGTTTTCAAGAAAATGATTTGACTACTTAGAATAACAAAGAATGAATGAAAATATTTTATCCAAAACAAAAGCATATATTATCAGAAATAAATTAGAATAAATCATGAGTAATGATAATAAATACAGGTAAAATCAAAACGGATTACGATATAAATTCTGCACTTACTCTATAATTTTACTCTTCTCTCGTGGCAAGAGCAGCTCGTTGGTCGGGGTAGCCATATTGCAGATTTTAATTAAATCTCAAATTATGTAAAAATATCCACAAAATTCCACCCAGATAGTCCGACCGATTCAAGACAACATTCCCCCACTGTGTATTGCCCAAGACTGAAGAAAGCTGTTGGCAGCGATCGAATGTTGCTAACAATATCCATACGTGGAACCTAATCTTTTACACTGTTTAAAAGGCATTATAATTTATTTTATGCATTACACCTGGGAGATTTAATTATTCATATGGCCAGGCACCATGTACTTGTCTATTAATTCACAAATTGTGTCGATACGTTATCAGTATGGATGAGTAGGTATATACAACAGAGGTATGGAGTGATAGAGAGATTAACGTATAACATGATGACATCAATTGTACAAAGACATCAGCGGAAATAAAAGTGCATTATTGGGCACGGTGCCCCCTACCCTCTCCTCCCCATTCCCCAATGTCAGTTCAAAATACCTTTTTTTAGTCGTAAAACCAAAGTTAAACTCTGGGTAAGTTGTATGATCCTACATTCAAAAATTTTGGATCCGCTACTGGTTATATGAACATTTTAATGCCAGAAAGGTTGTTCGAAGGCCATATTTGCATCATACAAGTTTTTGTTGACATCTTTTGAATAGAGAAAGCGAGACTCAATCGCAGTCCTTGAATCAAGGTGATCTTTATGCTGCAGAGACAAGGTTAAGATAAATTCAAAGCAAAACAACCTTGGACTATGATCAATTCTGACAGACGATGGACTGAATCTTGTCAACACAAACATCAAAACAAGACATTATGTAGTAGAGATTAGTAGGATTGAAAAAGAACGATTCTAATCGATATCAGATACTGCTATCCTGTCAATCAAACATGTTTTGTAAATCGACCAATAAAATATGCATGTCTACGTATCTAAAAACTAATCGGATACGCAACTTTTAGTGTGTGATCCGACAAGGAAAGGGGGAGGGGTACACTTGCTTGACAAAATGTGCTTTGAGAGCTTTGGACATTGTATTTCAAGTTATAAAGTAGTTCTATTCTCAAAAAGTACTTAATAATATCCTCTAAGTTTACGAATTCAGAGATAGCTACGTATGTCATCTAACTTAGTTTGTTGTAACAAGTTCAGATCAAGTTCGACAATGGCCAAAATTTTGTTTCCTTGTATGATCACCGTGGGGTATCATGTGATACACAAATGATATGTTCCACGGGAATCCCCTTTGATTGAACTAAGTTAATACTGTCTAAATCTATTTTATATGAATTTATTTTAGGCCTATCATATGGTCATTATTATCAATTAGATGATGGTAATTTATTCTGATCAAGAATAGACGTGTATTCGGAGAACACTTAAACAGAAATTTTTCAATGCTCATCACATGTTATGATATGGTGCACGGACAGATACAAAATTTTCTGTTTAAGTGTTCTCCAAATATACGTCTATTCTTGACCAGAATAAATTACCATCATATAATTGATAATAATGACCATATGATAGGCCTAAAATAAATTCATATAAAGTAGATTTAGACAGTATTTACTTGGTTCAATCAAAGGGGATTCCCATGGAACATATCATTTGTGTATCACGTGATACCCCACGGTGATGATGTACATGAAATTGGCTTTTATTTGCTAAATTCAGACTTCTACTAGATGTGTTACACAGCTCAAGCTTCACGCTGTGCAACAAGTTCCGGGCAAAACTCCGTGTAATTGTTTTAATATTGCTGAATTAAGTTAAAGTCCCTGTCTATCTCTATACGCAGTCTGGTTATTCTCATGGAGACTATAGGACCTCCTCCATCTTTCTTTTGTTAGCAAATGTGACGCCTCGCCACACGTCGTTTACAGGTAAAATGTAAAATATAACGAGAGAATTCTAGCCGAGACCAACAACAAATAGATTTTATTATGTAGACAATAACGAGTGGCATAAGAAATCATAATAAATTAACATAATCATGTAGCAAATCATATATAACAATCATAGAACAATATACTGACACATCCGTAAGAGTAACGCTTGACACATTATGTGCTTATTATAACTGTTTGTTTTGTTTTGTTTTTTATTTTAACTTTTTTAAGCATTTTTTCAATCACTGGCATTCTACTGCATGCTTGTGTATATTGACTTAAAACCTTAATTTGAGTATGAATCCATCGAAAAAGCTGTAAATTGAAAATAAACTCCATCTGCACAAGTAATTATCACGATTATGTCGCAAATTGATCTACAAACATAGAGAAACTGACAATATATAAATCTTGAACATACATGTAACATGATTCCGATGAGGTAATGTGACAATTTATCAGCAAAATGTGAAAAAAAGTTTCAAACATCACTTTTTCAACATAAAATGTAAATGGCACAACTGAAGTAAAAATAGAAATAACTGAAAGATACTGTAGGTTCCATAACCATGATGATATAAAAGTAGAAGATATAATGATACGAAATAATAAAAAAAAAATCAACTGATTGCTGTAGTATCAATATAGACTGTACATACTCTATCAGACATTTATACAAACAAAGCACCAGGAACAAAATACTTGTAATAAAGTAGATACATGTACAACTGAATATTGTTGGAATGAAACCTCTCTGCTGGAAAAATGTAGGAACTACATGTACAATTGATGCGGGTTGATAAATGGAAACACGTTTCTATATGTGCAAAGTTTGAACTTAAACCTTTCATTCTTTAATCAATTAAAGTCCTTTTTAGTTCATAGATAGTAAATTATCAGTAATGTAAGTCTGCAAACACTTGAGTTTATTTGTTCAAAGTTTTTAACTTATGTATAAATATATCTTTTCAACACAAAACTCAATTGTAGATAAAAAAATAACTGCAGTTTTGTAAAGAAATCTTTCTTACCAGCATCTATGTGAAAAATGTTATCGTTGTAGGTCAAGAAAAACCCGAGTTAAAGACTTAAGTACAGACGAACAGACAGACATGACACGTCCAAAACATTCTTCTAAACTCGTTTACAGCATGTCAATACAATGTGTACACCATTTATTACATGATTTACAAGTTATTATTACAATCTCCCACACATTTTGTAGTGAATAACAAAGATCATTTATTCTATAAGCTGTGTATGATATTATAAGAAGGACGGTGAATACAACATGAACAATTATTAATAATGATAACATTGCACATTTCATACCAGAATGTCTTAAAGAGAACACCTCAATTATAAAATCCAATTAAAGTCATTGAAGGATATTCCAGATCGCATGTGGCGCCATCTATGAACTCTCTCCATTGTGCCCATTAGATGTCGCTCTAATTTCTAGCGGCGCCAATGATTTGTAAGATAAAGAGGAATATGTTGACGATGTCCAGGTACAGGTTGAGAGCAGCAAAGATGTACTCCTCCGGGGATAGACTGTATTTGTGCTTCCCTCCCAACATCAGCTGAGTGTCAAACACCAGGTACTGTATATGGATAAGTTAACAAACGTTTGGATATTGTAAAACGACTTGACCTTTTCCTTATTTAAGGTTAAGGGAATATGAAAACATAGGTAATCACAGATTACAAAGCTCACCTCGTGACAGCAAAATTCAATTCAAACATATTTCTTAGTACATGTATATTGGCTTTTAAAGGCAAAACCACTCAAGCAGAAAAAGTAGGTCAAGGTCATTTTATGAAAGTTTGATCAAAGATACATCCAATATGCAAGTTTGGTACATGTAGCAGTTATACTTTGCTCAATATTGGCTTTTAAAGGCAAAATCACTCAAGCGGAAAAAGTAGGTCAAGGTCATTTTATGAAAGATTGATCAAAGATACATCCAATATGCAAGTTTGGTACATGTATCACTTATACTTTGCGCAATATTGGCTTTAAAAGGCAAAATCACTCAAGCGGAAAAAGTAGGTCAAGGTCATTTTATGAAAGATTGATCAAAGATACATCCAATATGCAAGTTTGGTACATGTATCACTTATACTTTGCTCAATATTGGCTTTTAAAGGCAAAATCACTCAAGCGGAAAAAGTAGGTCGAGGTCATTTTATAAAAGTTTGATCAAAGATACATCCAATATGCAAGTTTGGTACATGTATCACTTATACTTTGCTCAATATTGGCTTTTAAAGGCAAAATCACTCAAGCGGAAAAAGTAGGTCGAGGTCATTTTATGAAAGTTTTATCAAAGATACATCTAATATGCAAGTTTGGAACATCTAGCACTTATACTTTGCTCAATATTGGCTTTTAAAGGCAAAATCACTCAAGCAGAAAAAGTAGGTCAAGGTCATTTTATGAAAGTTTGATCAAAGATACATCCAATATGCAAGTTTGGTACATGTAGCACTTATACTTTGCTCAATATTGGCTTTTAAAAGCGAAATCACTCAAGTGGAAAAAGTAGGTCAGATGCTGCATCCCATGCATGGGTCCATCTCGGCATCCAAAGATAAATCACTTGTGCAAGTTTGGTTACTGTAGCATTAGTACTTTGTTAGATACTGAGCTACCCCAAACTTCTCATCCAAATCACTCAAGCGTAAAATGCAGGTCAGATGCTGCATCAGGTGCATGGGTTCACCTCAGCATCCAAAGATGAATCACTTATGCAAGTTTGGTTACTGTAGCATCAGTACTTTGTCAGATACTGAGCTACCCCAAACTTCTTAACCAAGTCACTCAAGCGGAAAATGTAGGTCAGATGCTGCATCCGATGCATGGGTTCACCTCAGCATCCAAAGATGAATCACTTGTGCAAGTTTGGTTACTGTAGCATCAGTACTTTGTCAGATACTGAGCTACCCCAAACTTCTTAACCAAGTCACTCAAGCGGAAAATGTAGGTCAGATGCTGCATCCGATGCATGGGTTCACCTCAGCATCCAAAGATGAATCACTTGTGCCAGTTTGGTTACTGTAGCATTAGTACTTTGTCAGATACTGAGCTACCCCAAACTTCTTAGTCAAGTCACTCAAGCGGAAAATGTAGGTCAGATGCTGCATTCCATGCATGGGTTCACCTCAGCATCCAAAGATGAATCACTTGTGCCAGTTTGGTTACTGTAGCATCAGTACTTTGTCAGATACTGAGCTACCCCAAACTTCTTAACCAAGTCACTCAAGCGGAAAATGTAGGTCAGATGCTGCATACGATGCATGGGTTCACCTCAGCATCCAAAGATGAATCACTTGTGCAAGTTTGGTTACTGTAGCATTAGTACTTTGTCAGATACTGAGCTACCCCAAACTTCTTAACCAAGTCACTCAAGCGGAAAATGTAGGTCAGATGCTGCATACGATGCATGGGTTCACCTCAGCATCCAAAGATGAATCACTTGTGCCAGTTTGGTTACTGTAGCATTAGTACTTTGTCAGATACTGAGCTACCCCAAACTTCTTAACCAAGTCACTCAAGCGGAAAATGTAGGTCAGATGCTGCATCCGATGCATGGGTTCACCTCAGCATCCAAAGATGAATCACTTGTGCCAGTTTGGTTACTGTAGCATTAGTACTTTGTCAGATACTGAGCTACCCCAAACTTCTTAACCGGACGCGGACGCGGACACGGACGCGGACACGGACGCGGACACGGACGCGGACGCGGACGCGGACGCGGACGCGGACGCGTAGGGTTATAGCATAAGCTCACTCAACTTCGTCGAGGTGAGCTAAAAATGGATTTATTTGAGAACATTGAGGAAAACTAATACATACCGCCGAAAACAACAGAGCTCCAAGGCAGGCGTACACTATGATCACGTACTGAAAGGCAAATAAATAAATAAATACACAATTAGACATATGTTATAAAAATATGAAAACCGATTTCATCAATCGAAGATATCGATGGCCATAATGTAACCATATATCAAGTAGTTGGAAAATCGAAAGAAGGTCAAGTTCACTAGTTCAAAGGTCGAAGCAAACATTTATTAGCACGCAAGGACACATACTTGTGATTTCTCCATTCAGGCTAAAACACAAATTGTGTATTTTCTATCATGTTCAAACTTTATTGCTGCGTTTGATTCATCTCTTTTACTTTTTAAATTCAAGTTTCAAGTTGCTGCTCCAAACAGTTTACTTCCAAAAGAATTATAAATACGCAACAACGGGAGTATACAGGATTTGCGTTAAGGGTGGGTGGGGGGGGGGGTGAATATCGAAAAAGTGAAAGAGTCTTTGTGCTGCCTGTAGAAGGTACATATTAGAGAATATATCTGGCGAGCGATGCGAGCTAGCGAACATTTCTAAGGGGGGTTACACACCAAAAATCCCATCCTCTTGACTGTAACGGTATGTTGACTTTCTAAGTACATATATCAGAACAATTGTGTAAAGTGAAGTTGAGGTGAAGAAAGGGATATAATGCCTCATAATTTAGTATGAAATGGTCACGCCTTGGCTTTGGAGTTTTATTACAGAAATGATGCATGTATGTTAATTTATCTTAATCAAGTTAAGTGGCGAGCGCTAGGGAGCCAGCGAAATTTTTTTTCCGAAATTCGACTCAAAACTTGCAGAAATTGAGCCTACACATATATACGTTTGAGACCAAAAAATATCTCACACCCCCTCCCCTAAACCAATGTGTTGACGCAACTACGCCATTTCATAGATTCTGCTTAACATTCCGGCCACTTTATTTGTCGCAATGCAAAAACTGACAGCAGAAAATTATCCTCCTAACTATAGGAAAGATATGCAATAATAAGGAGTGATTTTCGGATGGTTGGTGACTTATAGGTACTGATAAATAGGTCTGTACTTTTTATCGCAATCGTTATCTACCGTATTCAAATATGTACATATAGATGTTCAGCAGTGATGGCGTACACGGTAGGTGAAAGTAAAATTGTACAATACACATTTCCGTTAAAGTCCTGCGTAAACATTGCACAGAAAATGAATATTAAACTTGCATACGACCAATACATTTAGGTTACAATGATAATATCATTTGAGTAAATGTCTTTCTTTCTACGTTTTGGGCAACTTTAATTAGGTCTTCCGACTTCCGTCGGAAGACCTATTGTTTTCGTAACCGTGGAAAATTGGATCAGCGATTTCTCAAGAACCCTGTAAGCTAGGAAAATGAAAGTTCTCCAACGTTACGTTTGGAGTAAAAGCTAGATTGGTCTTTTTTATTTTTGGTCTCTGTTATTTTTTTATCATGTTTTTTAGTAGATTCAAATATTTGACGGGAGCGTCGAATTACTCAAAAGGACCAAAAATTTCATGTTTTGCTATTTGTAATCTTAGATATCTCGTATTTTGCTATCTACAATTTCCATTCTTTTTGAAAGTCGACAGCCATGCAAGATATGAAATGCTAGATGCACACTGTAACGATTTATTACGATGACGTCCTTCACCGTCCTTCATATTTCCAAATTCAGAAGTTCATAGGAGGAAGACACTTTTTTGCTTATAATAGTAAACAAAAATTAAGCTTATGAAGTTACCTAAAAATTTCAATATTATTATTTTTTATCCATATATCTGTCTTATTTAGTCTTTCTGATTTTTCCTATCTCTTACTGTTGAAAAGATATGAGCATCGAAATTTTGAGTTGGGTATTTCGATACACCTTCACGCCAACAGATCGGGCGCACACTAAAATTGGTAGTCCGAGTCCGACTCGAGAAAAGCAGTGTTGAGATTTTCAAATTCCGATTTCAAGGCAATGATGAATATGCATTTCATAAATACATTTCGATATACACAATTTGATTTTAAAACAGTTGATTAATTTAGAAGAGATCAGCTACAAACCAGAATTTACACACAAAAAGTGGTAGTTTGATTCCGATTTCTAACCTACAAACCTGTTTCTAAACTTCAATAACTATATTTTGAACATCAAGTTTAATTTCTAATTCTAGCAAACGTTCGAACATAATTTTCGGTTGGTTTATTTACAACTTGATGAACAATTTCTCCAACATTCTTCCCTCCCCTCGTTTTTCGAAAACAGTTCTGTTTATATTGAACGATGTCGCCATGATGGAAATTCAAAATAAACTTTGAAAAAAGGGAAGGGGGGGGGGGTTCCAAATTTGAACCTGCACAGCGAGAACCTCATGGTATTTATATATATATATTGAACGTAACTTGTTATTACCATTTCTCTTCTCAAGAAAATTGGTTCTACAGCTACGAAATCGCCTTTTTATGGGGGAAGGGGGCAGGAAGAATTTGCAAAAAAAAAAAAAAAATCCCGGCTCTGAAAAATGCTGAAAAAAATATTCCGGCCCAAAGGGCCGGCAATTTTTTTTTCCCGGACCATGCAAAAGTAAGGATACATTGCATGATATGGAAATTTTTGCTGGCCCTTTGTGCCAGACAATTTAAAGTCAAAAAATTAATTAATATAAATACAAACTGTTCACATAGCTGTATCTACCAGAGACCTAATACGCATAGGCACAAAAATCTAGAAAAGGTTCTATTTAAACATCATACAATCTGTCTGAAATTCGCTAATTGCAAAGAGACATCTGAAGGAACGGTTTTTAACTCATACTCTGTAACAGCGGGGAGTTTAACTTACACAGACATTCACAACATTTGACAATTTGTTTAAATCCGGCCCGAAGAACCGGCGAAAATTTTTCTCCGACTCTGGTAATGGCTGAAAAAATGGCCTGCTCAGAAAATTGCTGAAAAAATTTTACCGGCTGGCAATAGAATTCCTGCCCCCCCCCCCCCCCCCCCCCAAAAAAAAAATCAAATGGTTGCTCACCAACAATTATCGGTTTGAAAATTTAATGTTACTGCTATTTGAAAACTTAAACATATAATATAAATACATGTAATGTGACGTCCTTCATATTTCCAAACCAAAAATTGTATAGGAGGAAGACACTCTTGTTGCAACCGCAACAAGAAACCTTTCTAGTGAATTCAATAATTGTAGATAACGGATAAAACGGATTTTCTCTCAACTTAATGCTGAAACGTTGAAATTATTATCCAGTTTTCGTCCTCCACCTCACCAAGCAGAGATTACAGAAAGGAAGGGGAGACGGCCAAGGACGACCTACTGGCCTTGTTTAACAATCATACGGACTGGACTCTAGAGAGTAGAAGGCCAGAACAGAACTATGAATTATATAGCACAACTAGTTTTGTCAAAACTCGTATGAAAGTCTTCAAGCTTCAGGTAAACAAAAGCAAGTAACATACATACATGTGCGTATGTAATACTTTTTTGGAATAAGACATATTTTTGTAGAATTTTGTTCTAGGGCGATCTGGGAGGATCCTATTTACCATTTTAAAATTAAACCTTTGAATTACTATTACAGAATCCTTAGCAACAATTCAGTGATTTAAGGTAATGACATCCTTTGTTACTAAGAAACAATGTTGTGGAATGATATTCAAATCTTCAATTGCATTGTAATGCTTCGACTCTGACAGGCGTTATCCATCGATTTGCAGTTTTGATGGACGTGCATGACCTTTTATCAAGTGGTGATTTGAACTACTTCTGAGAAATCTAGTTGAAATCCATACAGATATTAGAAATTTGCGCGCAATAAAGGTTTATCCTATCATTTTCATTGAATATATGACATCATACATAAGTATGGAACGCCATCGCTGTCTTATGATGAGATATTTCAATATATGGTATGGTTTAATCAATATATGCGGTGGTAAGTACATTATATGCGGTGGTAAGTACATTATATGCCGTGGTAAGTACATTATATGCGGTGGTAAGTACAATATATGCGGTGGTAAGTACATTATATGCGGTGCTTAGTACATTATATGAGGTGCTTAGAACATTATATGCGGTGGTAAGTACATTATATGGAGTGGTAAATACATTATATGCGGTGCTAAGTACATTATATGAGATGCTAAGAGCATTATATGCGGTGGTAAGTACATTATATGGAGTGGTTATTACATTATATGCGGTGCTAAGTACATTATATGCGGTGTTAGATACAGCTGTACATTATATGGGGTGGTATGTTCATTACATGGGGTGGTTAGTACATTATATGCGGTGCTAAGTACATTATATGCAGTGCTAAGTACATTATATGCGGTGCTTAGAACATTATATGGGGTGGTGAGTACATTACATGCGGTGCTAAGTTCGTTATGTGGTGATTTCGTTATGATAAACATTCTTATGACCAAGATTAAACTTTTCGGAGACTCGGATCGCAACTACGTTAAGGCACTCCTCGTTTTTACGTTTTTGTGGCCTTTAAACACAAATATTTATCTGAGAAGATAAAATAGATACTATGTTTAATTGCGGTATATTTCATTGTTTTTTAATCAAAAAGTGAAAAGATTAAATATTTGGCAATCAGTGAAATCTATTTTACAATTTCATCCCTTCCACGGATGCAGGACTGCTATTACCAAGGTCGCGAGTTCGATCTTGGCCACGGGTACATTTTATTTTTCAAAATTTTTACAAAGTTCTTGCTTTTTGAAAGTGAGAGGCACCGTGATATCAAAAGGCATTGTTTCCGTATATTGTATATGCTTGTACTTATTAGAAGAGCTTTGTATAGTACAGAAAAATTATGTGATATTAGTAAAGAGTATATTAATTCTGTAACACTACGTTACTAATATATAAATTATAATTTTTATTTTAGCTTGTGATATTCAATTTACGTGGTCTAAGAGAGAGAGAAAAAAAAACAGGGTGACGTGAAAATTCTATATCTTTTTTTTATTCTAATAATTAGAATAAAAAAAAATAATGATATAAAATTGGTGACGTGAAAATTCTATATCTCATTATTTATTTTATTCTAATAATTAGAATTAAAAAAATAATGATATAGAATTTTCACGTCACCCTGTTTTAAGAATATCAATGTAATCGGCAATCTCTGAAATCCAGAAACTGAAAAAAAACCGGTTGTATTTCTTTCTTCTCGGCCACTTATGTAGCTTTCTGGCGCGAAATACACCCGGTGTAGATATAGACAAATTTATTTCCTTCCAAACGGTTAAATATTTGATCGGAACACACTATGAATAGATTGTTCCATGATATAAAAAGAAAAAGATGGCAATTATAACCTACTTTTAATATCGCTCTAGAGATAAATTTTAAAATAGTCTTCCATCCCCTTTTTTTCGTTTTTGCCTGTGGACATTTCCCCCCCCCCCCCTCGCTTCAAAACCCCATTTGTCCAGAAAATGTGTTTTATTGATATACACCTTTGGTGAATGTGGCATTGTAAAGCGAGGGGGGACGCTGTTGTGTAAAAGCGTTTCCGTTTTCCATCGATTTCTGTGTAAAAATGCTTATTTTGACCCAAATACCGGTCTTTTCTTCCAACCCCCCCCCCCCCCCCCCCCCCCCATGATAGAGCTGGGAAACATGTTGAATCCTTTTGTGTTTATGTGTCCTTTTGGGTTAATGATAAACCGAGTCTCAAAAATGTTTAATCTTGGTCATCAGAATGTTAATCATAACGAAATCACCACATAACGAACTAAGCACCGAATATAATGTACTCACCACCCCATATAATGTTCTAAGCACCGCATATAATGTACTAAGCACTGCATATAATGTACTTAGCACCGCATATAATGTACTAACCACCCCATGTAATGAACATACCACCCCATATAATGTACTTAGCACCGCATATAATGTACTTAGCACCCCATATAATGTACGTACCACCCCATATAATGTTTTTAACACCGCATATAATGTACTAGGCACTCCATATAATGTACTTAGCACTCCATATAATGTACTTACCACCGCATATAATGTTCTTAGCACAGCATATAATGTTCTTACCACAGCATATAATGTTCTTTGCACCGCATATAATGTACTTATCACCGCATATAACGTTCTAAGCACCGCATATAATTACGTACCACCCCATATAATGTTCTTAACACCGCATATAATGTACTAAGCACTGCATATAATGTACTTAGCACCGCATATAATGTACTAACCACCCCATGTAATGAACATACCACCCCATATAATGTACTTAGCACCGCATATAATGTACTTAGCACCCCATATAATGTACGTACCACCCCATATAATGTTTTTAACACCGCATATAATGTACTAGGCACTCCATATAATGTACTTAGCACTCCATATAATGTACTTACCACCGCATATAATGTTCTTAGCACAGCATATAATGTTCTTACCACCGCATATAATGTTCTTAGCACCGCATATAATGTACTTATCACCGCATATAACGTTCTAAGCACCGCATATAATTACGTACCACCCCATATAATGTTCTTAACACCGCATATAATGTACTAATCACTCCATATAATGTACTTACCACCGCATATAATGTACTTACCACCGCATATAATGTACTTACCACCGCATATATTGATTAAACCATCCAATATATTGAAATATCTCATCATAAGACAGCGATGACGTTCCATACATAAGTCTACAAGTCTACATAATCTATGGTTTAACCAGCTTTTGAACAAAGACCTTGAGATGAAAAATTCATGTATGACCTTAAATTGAAGCATCAATTCTGTGAAATATCATTGAAATTTAATCAGGCAGCAAAATACACCCAGACAAGGTAACAATCAAGTATAGTGCAAGGGCGTAGGAGAAGGGGGGCAGCGGGGGCACATGCCCCCCCCCCCCCCCCACTTATCAATCACAAAATTTTATGATGCATTAACAATGTTTAAAATAGCAACATTTTGTACCATAAATCTACAATTTTTCGGTCAATTGTCAAAATTTTTCTTTGGCTCGTTACCGCTCGCCAATCCTTTATAGACTTTCTGAATAATTTAGCTATTCTGATCCATCCGATAGACATATTACTTTATCAATGTACATTAGGACATTTAACTCAAACTATATCATGTATATAGAATATTATTACATGTACTTGTTAATGATAGAGGGTATAGACAGTATTTTCTGATAGGTCAATATTTTGATAGAAAAAAATTTTCTGGCTCGCTACCGCTCGCCAGACATTTATTCATGTACTTAAAACTTATAATTGCACCAGAAATGTTAAAATTTGTGCATACAGAACATGCAACCGCCATATTTTGTTTTTAACTCTCCCCCCCCCCCCCTCTCCACCCCCCTTTTCTCCCTTTTTTTTTTTGCTTGCTTGTTAGAAATTTTGGGATGTTGTGCCCCCCCCCCCCACTTTTTCAGGCAGAGCTACGCCATTGATAGTGTGAACTATTCAGATTCAGATTTAAGGTCATTACACACCGTATGTTCTTGGCAATAGTCATGCTAAATATTACTTAAATTCATGTTTTCTAATTACAGTTTTAAGTTTTCAAATTTTACAAATCAAGTCAAATTTCGCCTTGACATTTAATTCTGTTTACACTATGTTTATAAATGTACATCCTTGGGGCTTTGGCATTATACGCCTGTGGAATATTATTCAAATTAATGTACACAGGCAGTGGAAATTTATTACATGTACTAGGTCCTCTCCACCTTATTCAGTACATGTATAACCTTGACCTTTGACCCATGAATTTTTTAATCAGCACATGGTTTTAATCAGCACATGGTTAGACAAAAATTGTCTGTATGATTGAAAATCTGTTATGGAGGGAGTAGCATCAGTAAATTGCATAATTTTAGCAATGTTCATACATGTAGAAGAGTTGTTTTTGCTATATGTAGGCTGTGTTAGACTATCCTGCCAAGATAGTATGGGAGGTGACTACAACAGATGTAGAGAACTCAAGTTGGAATAAAACTGTAAAGGACGTAAAGGTGAGGTAGGCATGAATCTTTGACATGCCACATTTAACAGATAAACCATAAACCGCTAAAGGCGGTAAGGCCGGATTGCGAAGTGTTTGTATAAGATGACGAATACAATTTTGTGCGGACAGAAAGGTCAAAGGTCATTGATACTATTGCGCAATGAAAAAAAAGCTATGGTCATAAGGAATCAAAATGTGAAATATCCAAGCCCTACCCTTATAGTTCAAAAGTAGGTCAAAGGTCAATGTCAACATCATTTGATCAAAAGTCATGATATCAAATGAAAAGGTGTGGTCATGAGGATTCTACAACTGAAATATCAAAATCCTATCTCTTATAATTTAGAAGTAGGTCAAAGGTCAATGTCAAGGTCACTAGGTCAAAAGTCATGATATCAAATGAAAGATCTCATCATAAGGAATCTATATGTGGAATATCAAAACCCTAACTCTTATAGTTTTAAAATAGGTCAAAGGTGATATCAAATAAAAGGTCTGGTCATAAGGAATCTACAAGTGAAATATAAAAACCCTACCTCTTATAGTTTAAAAGTAGGTCAAATGTCAAGGTCACTAGGTCAAAAGTCATGATATCAAATTAAACTTCTGGTCATGAGGAATCTTATGTAAAATATCAAAACCCTACCTCTTATAATTCAAAAGTAGGTCAAAGGTCAATGTCAAGGTCACTTGGTCAAAAGTCATGATATCAAATGAAAGGTCTGGTCATAAAGATTCTGCATGTGAAATTTCAAAGCGATAGCCTCTGTAGTTCATGAGATATAGCCCAATTTATTATTTTTAAAAATAGGTGAATCTCAAAGATCAAGGTCACAAGGTCAAAAGTTTTGGTATCCATGGTGAGGTCTTGTGACAAGGAATACATATGTGAAATATAAAATCCCTATCATTTACCATTCAAAAAGTTATGACCAAGGTTAAAGTTTTTCAAAAGTAGGTCCAACTCCGAGGTCAAGGTCACAAGTTAAAAATTTTTGGTATCCATGGAAAGGCCTTGTCACAAAAAAATACACACGTGAAATATGAAAGCCCTATCGCTTACCATTCAAAAGCTATGGCCAAGGTTAAAGTTTTTCAAAAGTAGGTCAAACTCCAAGGTCAAGGTCACTAGGTCAAAATTTGTTGCTGTGTTTGATTTGTCTCATCTTGGTCTATCACCATGTCAAGTTTCAAGTTCCTCCTCCAAACAGTTTTCTCTCAACGGACTTAAACGCAACACTTTAACCAAAATGTTGACGCACTGACAGACGGACAGACGGACTTCGCCATTTCATAGACCTGATTTTGCTTCACAATCTGGCCAAAAATCAACAAAGTCAAATCAACCTACAATCCAGTACATAAATAAAAAGAAGTACATAAATGTACAGTATATATTCATAATATATATTTGTAATACATATTTGTAATACTTGCAAGAAATCAAATGACAATATATTTATCTGTATGATACTCAGCTAAATTTTGATTCCAATGGAGGAGGTCTTGTCAACAAGTACATGAATGTCACATATAAGACCTCGTTTTTTTACCTCAACATGCATCTTTCCTTCTTGAGAAGTATCATTAATGATATTTAGATATTTTAAAATTCTTGAATAATCATCTGGAAATGGGAAGAATGACTTCAAGACAGAATGACAGACTAAGCTAACTCTTGATGCCTGAGCCTTTACATGGTGGAAGCATAATGAGATGAACATCTTACACTATTTCTCTTACATGTACATAATTTTGGTGACACATTTTTTAAAGAAATGTAAATCTCCTACTAAGTACTTTTAAATATGTCTAATTGACTAATTTACATTTTTTATATATCTCACAAGCTAGGTAATTCAACATGTAGATGAAAAGACGGCTGTACTAAGACAGACCACACCAGAGGCTGCCATGGGTATAGTAAAAGCCAGAGACTTTATAAACATCCAATACAGAGATCAGATAGATAATATGTTTATCAGCGCAATTGTTTGTACCAAGCACCCTGATTGGCCAGAACAACAAGGATATATTAGGTAGGTTTATAGCTGAAAACCTTGATAATATCATATTTGTAGGGCACCCAAAAGTAACATGATTCGGTAAAAATTCAAAAATCTAATTTTGTTACGTAACAATACATGTACGGTACTATAGAAATGAAAGGAAACATTCACACTGTCTTTACCTTGGAAAGAAATGTCTTTTACACCCAAGCCTAATCAATCCCAATTGCGAATCAAATCTGTGAACATTTTATTTTTATTTTTTTTTTCATATTCCAAATATTTCGAGACAATTTCAGGAGAATATCATTCATTTATAAAAATCTGGCATAATTGATTAAAGAATTATATATCTGTAAATACAGCTTATATCATGTACATTGTATGTAAAAATACATGATTTCTTTTGATAAGGGGAGAGAATGGACCAGGGGGTCTTATCTTTAAGCCTTTAGAAGGAGATCCAGGAAAATGTACAATGTACTGGTACCTGGCATCAGACTTGAAGGTAATTTTCATAGTATACAAATTATTCTCAGATTTAATGCTATGAAATGGTTTAAATTAAAGTATTTTGTATACATGTATTATAAAAGGGCAGGGATTTGATTTATAAAATGCGAGAAACTCATTTTCTCAATGTAAAGTAAAATTTAATGTCAAGAATAAAGATTTACAGTTTGTAGTTCAGCACAAGATTATGTTTGCAGAAAAAATTTTATACAAAATAAATACATTTTTCAATTACCTTTTCAGGGTAGTTTACCTAGTATAGCAATAGATTTTGGACTTCCCAAAGTTACACAAGACTTTCTGAAGTGCCTCAGGGAACATTTAAAGAAAGTGAATAAATGATCATTAAGACATTATGGGAATTTACTGTGTGATGGCGGATCTAGGAATGATATTACATGTACATTCAAGCTGATTGGGTTGAATAATAAATGAGATATACATGTATATGCACAAACCCTTTATTGAGTGTTCAAATCTATGGATCCATTGTTATATGACAAGGACAATGCATTTTAATGCAACATTACAACACCAGATCAACCTTGCTGTTAACACCACAACAACATCATTTGCCCTTTATCCAAATGTTGCTAGAAAACTCAGTTTGCTACTGCAATTTCAGCATATTCCAACCACAAAAATAATATCAGAAGCTAGTTTTTCCCTCAACATTAAAAAATATTTCATGGTTCATTCTGAAATTCAAAACCAAAATGCCATTACTTTTCCATGACTCCAAACCACATTTTCCATGACTTAATACGTGAAGACAGACAATTGACCAATTGCTATGTCCATTATGTTAAGTAGTTCATGATATGGTACAAAACTGTACAAATGGACGTAATTATTTCAAAAAATTACATTTTTTGATGTTTGGAAATCAATAATGGATAAAATATGCAGGGATATATACATCACCTGAAAGACGAGAAACCAGGTGAAAGCGAACACAAAATTCCATGACTTTCCATGACTGCATCCAATATTTGAACAACATTTCACGACCATAAGTAAAATTCCATGACTTTCCTTGACCAATTCACACCATGTATTTTGACAAAATTTAAGAAGCCGTTTTATTATTGTGATTTATACATACCCTATCTCTGATTATAGCTGCTAGGATACCAAACATAAACAATACGATCAGGAATACAAACAGCATGCCTCCCCACATGGTAAAATCATACTGAAATTATATTAATTTGCAAGAAATTTTATTTACACTTTATTGATGCTTGCATGTACAAGTAAATTTGAATCAGTAAGCTTACATCAAACTTAATGTAATACAAATGTACATGTACATCAAACCAGAAATCAATGGTTTAAAACATAGTGTAATCAAAGATTACGAAGCTCACCTCACGGCAGCAAAGTTCAATTTAAACATATCTCTAAGTACATGTATATTAAGAAAATCACTCAAGTGGAAAAAAGTAGGTCAAGGTCATTTTATGAAAGTTTGAGAAAGATACATCCATTATGCAAGTTTGGTACATGTAGCACTTATACTTTGCTCAATACTGGCCTTTAAAGGCAAAATCACTCAAGCGGAAAAAGTAGGACAGGTAATTTTATGAAAAATTTTATCAAAGATACATCCAATAGGCAAGTTTGGTACATGCAGCACTCATACTTTGCTCAATATTGGCCTTTAAAGGCAAAATCATTCCAGCGGAAAAAGTAGGTCAAGGTCATTTTATGAAAGTTTGATCAAAGATACATCCAATACGCAAGTTTGGTACATGTAGCACTTATACTTTGCTCAATATTGGCCTTTAAAGGCAAAATCACAAGCGGAAAAAGTATGTCAGATGCTGCATCCGATGCATGAGTTCACCTCAGCATCCCAAGATGAATCACTGTTGCAAGTTTGGTTACTATAGCATCAGTACTTTGTCAGATACTGAGCTACCCCAAAAACTTTAACCAGACATTGACAAAGTTTAACTGCAAAATGTAGGTCAGATGCAGCATCCGATGCATCGGTTCACCTCAGCATCCAAAGATGAATCACTTGTGCAAGTTTGGTTACTGTAGCATCAGTACTTTGTCAGATACTGAGTTACCCCAAATACTTTAACTGGACGCAGACAGGGACGTGGACACCTGGGTTATAGCATAAGCTCATCTCAACTTCGTCGAATTCATGTATCATAATTTTCAGGATAAAATATATGAGGGAGAGAATTACACATCGGTTTTATGTTGACATGAATATACAATGTGACAGTGTGACAGGATTAACTTGAAATTGCTTGGTTTTTTTTTCAATTACAATGACATCAGTCTAAAGTTAATCTATAATACATGTATAATAAAGATTGTCAATATCCACTTACCTTTGTTTGGAATGCAAAAATTGTCAGTCCTAAACATACAGCCTGTACAAAAATAGATCATTTTTATTACATTGATATCATACCATGTACATGTAAAAAGCAGTACACTGTAGTAAATGTGTTGGCATCGATGATTATGGAAAAAAAGTTAAGTTACAAGTTTTAGCCCAACTTGGATGTTTGATCATGTCAATACTTTCTGTGATCTTTGATCAAACGAATATGAAGAGACTTCCCTGATGCTGCGCCAACTTCTTATTCATATAGAAACTTCAAAATACCTTCTAACCTATACGAAGTAGAAGTTTATATATAAAAAACTCACAGCAGTGATCCCTACAGCCATCAGTACTGCATCTGCTTCATAGTGACTGTGAAAACAATAGTTAAATAATTACTTAAAATTTAAATAAAAGAAATAATTCACTTTTTTTACCATTCTATATCTATACATATATTTTTTTTTATAAAAGATAGGTATTTCCTTAGCCTTGATAAAGCTAGTACCATAATCTTAAAACACTAATCTATGATGCAAGAGCATCAGTGTATGAATTAATGAATTCTGCCGTGATCTTTTTTACGGGATCAGCCTTTTATAAGTTATCCGTCATACTTCTCAGATTTATAGTCTTGTCCTTTGAAAAATCCAATATTTAAAATTAATATTTAAATATATAATAAAACCTAGGCAACGCAAAGCGTAGCATCCCCTCGCACTGGCAGGAAAATCAATGTGTCTAGTATATAAGGGAAAATCAATAAGGTTCATCCTCTAGTCATAAGGAAAAAGTGTATAAAGTTTGGTTAAGATCCAGTCAAAACTGCACCCTCTAGGCTGTATACAAGTATTTTGACCTTTTCATGTCTCTGATTGACCTTGACCTTTGACCTTGAAAATCAATAGGATTCTTTTGTCATAAGCAATCAGTATATGAAGTTGGATAAGATCCAATCAAAACTGCAAACTCTAGGCTGTATACAAGGATTCTGTCTTTTTACAATCTGTATCCTTGACATTTACCTATGACCTTGAAAATCAATAGGATTCTTCCTCTTGTTAAAAGCAATTAGTATATGAAAACTTCCAGGCTGAATATACAAAGATATTGACCATTTCCAATCTGTGACCTTGACCTTTGACCTTGAAAACAGACGGTAAACAAGAATTTTGACCATTTCCTATCTGTGACCTTGACTTTTGACCTATGACCTTGAAAATCAAGAGTTCTTCCTCTTGTCATAAGCAATCAGTGTATGAAGTTTGGTTAAGGTCCAATCAAAACTGTGACCTCTAGGCTGTATCCAAGGATTTTGACCATTTCTATCTGTTACCTTGACCTTTGACCTATGACCTTTAAAATCAATAGGGTTCTTCCTCTTGTCTTAAGCAATCAATGTATGAGGTTTGGTTAAGATCCAATGAAAATTGCAATCTCTATGCTGTATAAAGGATTTTTAGCATTTCTTATCTGTGACCTTGAACTTTGACCTATGACCTTGAAAATCAATTTGGTTCAGCAATCAGTGTATGAAGTTTGGTTACGGTCCAATCAAAACTGCACCCTCTAGCTAGGCTGTATACAAGGGTTTTGTGATGCACACACGTACACACTCACAACGACTACGTCACTATATCCCCCTGCAACTATGTTGCGAGAGGATAAAAAGAAACTTCACATTTTATAGAATTACAAACATATAAAGATTATCGTAACATATATATTCTAAGAAATACAATTATCAAAGATTACCAAGGTGACCAATATTAAAAAAAAAGAAATTCTGAGAATTAGAAATAATATTGATATGTTACCTGGCCACTGCCCCTAGAAGTACAGCTTCACATACTGTCTGCAAATAAAAAAAGACTAAATTCAAAAACATTATTAGGCACATTCATAAAATGCTTGTTTGCAAATTTGCAAGTGTGATATGAAGTTTTTGTCATGACTCCATGGATTAAGAAATACCAAGTGAAATTGCATTGCACAGAAAGTTGACACATTCCAATTGAAGTATGAGTTCTCAATTTTTCCTTACACATCTACATGTATATAAAATATGTTGTACCAGCAGATGCATGTACATGTAGACAGATACATTTACATAGATGTTTATTTGACATTTATGTTATAATCTTGATGAAAATATAGCTGACTACACAATTGAAATTATTCATACCACGAAGTAACCAGAAGTCTCTGACGAGACTGTAGCTCTCCTGGTTGTTTTCTTTTATTCACTCATTGACAAGTGAATAGGATACATATCCATAAATAATAATTTCCATTTTATCTTAAACAAAAGACCATAGCGAGCAGACGCTCTAACAAATTATAAGTAGCACAATAACATATCCATTAGACTGCAACTAGAATATCACTCATATAATTTTTAATATCCGAGATAAAGGATTTCAAAAAATAATGCTATACCCATTTTCCAAGATCCTAGGGGTCAGGGGCTGCTAGCTCAAATGAACTATCAATGACACAATAAGACTACAGATCCATTATATTGCATAAACAACTAAGTTTCCATCACTAATAGCTTAAGAAGAGTTGAGAGCACAACTACATGTAAATACAAGAAAATGACCACACCCATTTTCTAAGACCCTAGGGGTCAGGGGTTCAATCAACATATCAGGTGCACAACTAGACCACTGACCCATCATATTGCAAGAAGTATAGAGACTCCATCCTTTACAGTGTCAGAGGATTTGCGAGCATAAGATTACATAGAGTTATATAGGTGAAAATGACCACAACCGTTTTCTAAGACCCTGGAGGTCAGGGGCTCAAACAAAATATCAGGCGCACAACTAGACCATAGACCTATCATATTGCAAAAAGAATTAAGTCTCCATCATTTGTAGTGTCAGAGGTTTTGCGAGCATAAGATTACATAGAGTTATATAGGTGAAAATGACCACACCCGTTTTCTAAGACCCTGGGGGTTAGGGGCTCAAACAAAATATCAGGCGCACAACTAGACCATAGACCCATCATATTGCAAAAAGAGTAAAGTCTCCATCATTTGTAGTGTCGGAGGTTTTGCGAGCATAAGATTACATAGAGTTATATAGGTGAAAATGACCACACCCGTTTTCTAAGACCCTGGGGGTCGGGGCTCAAACAAAACATCACAACTAGACCACAGACCTGTCATATTGCAAAAAGAATGAAGTCTCTATCATTTATAGTGACAGAGGAGTTGCGAGCACGAGATTACATAGAGTTATATAGGAGAAAATGACCACGCCCATTTTCTGGGACCCTGGGGATCAGGGGCTCAAACAAAATGTCAGGTGCACAACTAGACCACAGACCAAGTGTAACGCAAAAAGAGTTACAATTCTATCTCTTATAGTTTCAGAGGAGTTGCAAGCACAAGATTACATAGAGTTATATTGGAGAAAATGACCACACCCTTTTTCTAAGATCCTGGGGGTCAGGGGCTCAAACAAAATATCAGGTGCACAACTAGACCACAGACCCATCATTTTGCAAAAAGAATGAAGTCTCTATCATTTATAGTAACAGAGGAGTTGCGAGCATGAGATTACATAGAGTTATATAAGAGAAAATGACCATGCCCATTTTCTAGGACCCTGGGGATCAGGGGCTCAAACAAAATGTCAGGTGCACAACTAGACCACAGACCAAGTGTAACGCTAAAAGAGTTACATTTCTATCTCTTATAGTTTCAGAGGAGTTGCGAGCACAAGAATTGTTTACGGACGGACGGACGGACGGGCAGACAGACGGACAGACGCCGGGGTATCGCATAAGCTCGACTGGTCTATGACCAGTAGAGCTAAAAATAGTTGCCAGAGTCACCTAATGCTCGACTGCATAGCATAATATCTCTCATGACAGCCAATTTATTTAAAACTCCCTTTCTCAGGCAACAACATATATCAAGTCACATAAAAAATTTAAAGTTATAAATTACAAGTCTGGTGCATGTAGCACTTATAGTAAGCTCAATATTGCCAATTTAAAGCAAAATCACTGAAGCGTAAAAAATAGGTCAAGGTCATATTTCAATAGTCTAACCCAAGATGCATCCAATATGCAAGTCTGGTGCATGTAGCACTTATACTTTTCTCAATATTGGCTTTTAAAGGTAAAATCATTCAAGCGGAAAAAGTAGGTCAAGGTCATATTTCAATAGTCTAACCCAAGATGCATCCAATATGCAAGTCTGGTGCATGTAGCACTTATACTTTTCTCAATATTGGCTTTTAAAGGTAAAATCATTCAAGCGGAAAAAGTAGGTCAAGGTCATTTTATGAAAGTTTGATCAAAGATACATCCAATATGCAAGTTTGGTACATGTAGCACTTATACTTTGCTCAATATTGGCTTTTAAAGGCAAAATCATTCAAGCGGAAAAAAGTAGGTCAAGGTCATTTTTTGAAAGTTTGATCAAAGATACATCAAATCTGTAAGTTTGGTACATGTAGCACTTATACTTTGCTCAATATTGGCTTTTAAAGGCAAAATCATTCAAGCGGAAAAAAGTAGGTCAAGGTCATTTTTTGAAAGTTTGATCAAAGATACATCCAATATGTAAGTTTGGTACATGTAGCACTTATACTTTGCTCAATATTGGCTTTTAAAGGCAAAATCATTCAAGCGGAAAAAAGTAGGTCAAGGTCATTTTTTGAAAGTTTGATCAAAGATACATCAAATATGTAAGTTTGGTACATGTAGCACTTATACTTTGCTCAATATTGGCTTTTAAAGGCAAAATCATTCAAGCGGAAAAAAGTAGGTCAAGGTCATTTTATGAAAGTTTGATCAAAGATACATCCAATATGTAAGTTTGGTACATGTAGCACTTATACTTTGCTCAATATTGGCTTTTAAAGGCAAAATCATTCAAGCGGAAAAAAGTAGGTCAAGGTCATTTTTTGAAAGTTTGATCAAAGATACATCAAATATGTAAGTTTGGTACATGTAGCACTTATACTTTGCTCAATATTGGCTTTTAAAGGCAAAATCATTCAAGCGGAAAAAAGTAGGTCAAGGTCATTTTTTGAAAGTTTGATCAAAGATACATCAAATATGTAAGTTTGGTACATGTAGCACTTATACTTTGCTCAATATTGGCTTTTAAAGGCAAAATCATTCAAGCGGAAAAAAGTAGGTCAAGGTCATTTTATGAAAGTTTGATCAAAGATACATCCAATATGTAAGTTTGGTACATGTAGCACTTATACTTTGCTCAATATTGGCTTTTAAAGGCAAAATCATTCAAGCAGAAAAAAGTAGGTCGAGGTCATTTTTTGAAAGTTTGATCAAAGATACATCAAATATGTAAGTTTGGTACATGTAGCACTTATACTTTGCTCAATATTGGCTTTTAAAGGCAAAATCATTCAAGCGGAAAAAAGTAGGTCAAGGTCATTTTTTGAAAGTTTGATCAAAGATACATCCAATATGTAAGTTTGGTACATGTAGCACTTATACTTTGCTCAATATTGGCTTTTAAGGACTTTATTGCTATCTTAACATTTACCTTATCATCTCAACATTTACCTTATCATTTGAAATAATTTTAAAAATCCCAACCCCAGGGGCTATATCCTCATCTGGATATATTAAATGATGTATAATTAAACATTTGCAACAAAAAAAACCCAACAGAATATGAATATAGGAAAGGTAAATGTGTAATCTTAACATTTACCTTATCATCTAGTTCGGACGACGCCGACGCGGACGCCGACACCGACGCCGGGGGTATTGCAATAGCTCTTTTGCACTAAAGTGCAGTCGAGCTAAAAATGAGTACTTACAAAAATTCCCAAAAATATCATATTCATGGGGAACTGTCTGCGGACATTCTCACAACACGCAAGCACAATGAGGGTTACTATGGTAATTGCACTGAAAGTCAAAGGTATCATTATTTTAATTTGTTCATGCAACCAAGCTTACAGAGCCTGTGAGGCCATACACACATTTTTATAAGCATTTCCATGTATTGTGAAATTCATTTGTGTAGATAGATTTTGGCATATCATTTCTCTTTGTTTTTTTACGCTTTGATGATATGTTATAGTCAATGTCACATGATCAAAAAGCTGGATAAGTACAGAAAGGTTGTGCCGTACAGAACACTTGTACCAAATATGAGAGCCCTTATAATGTGTTATAATTATACAATTTTTCACTTCTGAATGTAGGACAGGAAATAAATAACCTTCTTACTTTTTCACATTCATCGCAGCATTACATATGGTACGTGAATGATATATTCCATGGAAAATCCTTTTACCTACCATTGTTACATGGAAGTAAGTACAACTTAAAATGGCTAAATGTATTTCATATCTATTAATTTCAGGTCTATAATAATTATGTCCATTATTATCACTCATAGGTAGGTAATCTATTGAGTGTCCAGTAGTGGTGAAGTATTCATAGAAATTTTTATTAATAAACAGAAAATTTATAATGCAAACAGCATATTCCATGATCAACAGATCAGTTCATGAAATGTATCAGTTTTATCAGATTTGCCGATCAAAAATTGTTCAGTTTGATAAAATATCACCTTACATCTATTATTTGACCGATAAAAATCCCATAATGTCTGACATTTCATCAGTTCATTGGAAGATTTCAAGAACTCTGGAACAAGCAAAAAATTTTCTTATTCAGAGATCCTTGTATATACATGTACATCTATTTCCTACCAGAGTAGATTTTAGTCATATCACAATGTTTGTGATAGGCCTAAAATACATACATTTGTATAAAACACATTAAGGCAGATAAAACGCCCTGAAGCAATTTAAGGCGGTTTCCATGGAGCATATCATTTGTATATCACTTGTTATGCTAGTAACATTTATCTCTAAATGAATTTTGAAACAGAAAGCATATAATGGTTCAGCAAATGTGGTTAAAGTTGCAAAAAAAAGAAACTTACAAGGCCAGGTACCATATCCAGGGATTATGTATGGAATATACTTTCACTTCATCACTGTAAAATAATGAAAACATTTTAGAATAACATGAACAGTCACTGTGATAATTTAAAAACAAGCCAAGCCCTCCCCCCCCCCCCTTCTCCAATGACAGGAGAAGGGGGCTGGTTTAATCAGACTAATGAGCAGTGTACCATTTTCCAAAATTCAAATTTGAAAGAATATCAAAGTGGGAAAATTATTACATTCTTCTCTATTTTTCTTCACTTACATGAATAAGAAGAGACTCATGATCGCCATAGGTGACGATCAACTGTGTCATGAGAATGCCATATACTTTTCTGATGAACCCTGCAAGGAAATGAGTCATTTCAGTATATATTAAACTACTTAGAAAATGCTGAAAGAGAAATTTAGTCCATGTATTTTAAATAAATAAATTTCATTTTGACATAATTTGAAATACACGTATAAACTTAAAACATGCAAAAAGAGTGTATTTATAGTGTATTTCAAGCAAAAGATGTTATTACATATACAATATAGTGTTGTCTAATTCAAAATGTTTCCACTTGACCTTAAGGGTCACTTTGACCTTTAAATGACCAGAAAAGACACATGACTGCAGGGCAAAATGAATCCTTTATGTTTGTTTGATTTAGTGGAAAATAGAAAATTGCAAAAAAAGTAGTAATGTACGTTCTAATCTGCTTTAAACTATTAGTCAAGAAGAGTATTTTCTTACCAAGTCGTACATTCTTCTCAGAGAACGCTGAGAATTCTCCTCCCATAACTGCATTTTCCTCATCATACTCTGAGGCGCCGTACATGATGGATTCTTCACTGAAAGTCACCATTTATTCATCTATTAAAATTGTATATTAACAAACACAAAAGTGTGTAACGTATTCTTTCAACTTAATGCTAAATCAAGAAATTTAGATAGTTTATTTCAATTTTCTTACTTCTGTCTACATGTACACTTCTTGTTGAAGGACCAGAAGTCTGATATGAGATTTGTCGGCAAATTATTTCCATTGTGACATCATAATCAATGGTCCATCAAAAAGTGCTTTGACTGGTTGACTTGCCATTAATTATGACATCATAATGTATAAGTCCGCCGACAAGTATAATGTCAAACATTTGACAATCCCTCAATATTAAATGCAATATACTTTTTACATGTATATGAGTTTAAGATCTTTATATAAAACAAGATTATAAACATATAAAGGATGATAGAATAAGTGTCTTAAGTTGTGCTTTGTTAAGGGTATGCAACACAGCAAGTGCATTTATCGCACATGTAATGCTAATGTTAAAAGTTATAGTATGTATATACCGGTGGAGTACAAATGGAATCAGTGAATATTTTTCGTAAATTCTGATTTTAGCTTAATGTTGTCATGTTTGTACTGAAAAATGTTAGTAAGCAATAGTTTGATCTAGCCATTATAGCCCTATGCATGGTATAATCAGGATGAGGAATTTAGGTACATCGAGCTACATTTGTAATATACCTTGATGGAATAGTATCTGTAGTGAAAAATTAAAATATTCCCAAAACTATTCTTCGGTGCAAAATCACATTAGTTCCTTATAAACATGATAAAAGAAGTATTAACTTACAAAAGAAAAGCACCTGAAAGTGAATGACTACCGAGACAATACACCTCCATTCACCTGAATGTTTTGGCTGAAATTTCTCCAAATCTATAGTTTTCAAGCATTGTTGCTTTTTAGATATTGTTTCTTTTTAAATATTGTTTCTTGATCTAAAAGCTTGTGCAATTATGTACCCAAATATGAATTGGCGGAAAAATTTTTTCTCTAAATTAAAAAATCAGATTGATTAGCATGATAGAGGTAAATTAGCTTGATCCAGCTATATTGCATGTAGATCAGTCAGTACCTTTCCCCAGTCTGATAATAGCTCAATTTGAAGTTTTCTCCAACCTATTGATTGTTCTGGTGGGCAAAAATGTTCTACAAAGAGACAAAAGCTAGCCGAATGAACAGTATATTCAGCAAATCATGAGTAACAGTCTGTTTGTGAACGAACTTTTCTTCCGCATAATATTTATTCCTCCTGGAAGGTTTATTATTCTAATGAAAATTCCCAAGATTTTTGGAATCTTTTTTCCTTGTCCATAATACTTTTTCCACAGTCCTTTCGGTACGTGAAAAAAGAGTCAAACATCAACAATTTTCATGACAATGTTTCCGTCTATATAGACAGAAACATTGTTATGAAAATTGTTGATGTTTTACTTTTTTTTCACTACCCAAAGGACTACTTATTCTTTAAAACAGAAAAAAATATTATGTAAGTATCATGTATAACAATATTTCCATCTACGCTTTAAACACATAAACCTAATAAATGGCATGACTGACTTACAGATATTTTCTCATACAGTGCTCCCCCGATATAACGCCAACATCCGTCCAGAGAAAAAATTGGCGTTAAAGTGAGGGTGGCGTTACATTGAGGGAGTAAATAAAAGGATCATAGACAGCTATACGCTTTGAAAAATTCTTATTTTCGCATTTCAAGAATGTGCTTGGTCAAAGAAAAATGCATGTACATGCAAAGTGTTCAAAACGATTTATTTTAGGCGGCGATTGAGAAATTTCAGAGCAAATAAACGATCAGAGGAAATTCAAACCGGCGACTTTTATCATCTGAGTAGGCGAAATTTCGCCGGGTGCCGCCCCTCATAGAGTTCAGTGTTAAACAGTAACATGATACAGGTTTATTCGTATTTAAAAACATGTAGGCACTGATGAGGACATTTCTTGCATTGGCAATAGTAGCACCGAGATACATGCACAACGCATCTTTTACTTTTTCGTCAGTAGTCGGTTCAATGACGCTTGAATTTAATGCTGGGCTAAATGCCGTTTTCTTTTTTAAATATCTGCATTCTCGCTAGACTCTCCAAAAGTATTAATTTAAATTCAAATTACACTATCTAGGTAAACGTACATATTGATTGTTTATCAAAACATTCCTGTAAATGAAAATAAACCCAAGCGCGATAATTGACAAGACAGCGCACCTATGAATCTAAGTTGTTTGTTTAGTGATAAATTAAATGGCATTGTAATCGGGGGTTTTATATACCAAATACGACAATTTGTACGCCAAATTCAGTGGCGGTTTGAGGTATGCGGGGGTTGGCGTTACAAGGGGGGTTTATAATGTAAGGAAATCTGTACATTGGGAAAAAGTGGCAGTAGCCGGGGTTGGCGGTTTAACAAGGGGCGATAAATCGGGGGAGCAGTGTATTTCAAACATTTCAATGATTACAGTAACATGGGTTAGCTTACAGGAATAAATATTACATAAACATTCTGTGGAATGGTTCATATGTATTTTAAATAATACATTTATGGTTTAAACATATTTTATTCAATGTTAACACTGAAATAATACATTTATCTTTTCAATTTTATTATAATAATTTTCAAACTTTAAATTTTTTTTCCTTCAAGTACAACACTCGGCTATCATGGGTATTGGAAGAAATAATGTAGGGATCAAATTTTCATGCTGTACAGTACATTGTACATGATTTTTGAATTTATCATTTCTTATTCTTCTGAATAACATTTTTCAATAAGTTCATCATACTATTTTTTCCAGTGACAATTACTATGCACATATATGTAATCCTTATTGGAATTTTTGTTCTGTAAGATTTTTCCATGGTACATGTACTTAGTATCAGAACTTTTATTATGAACATTAAAAAAATTCCAGATGGAAGTTTTGTTATGTAATGTATTATCCTATGGCATGAGAACTTTCATTATGATCATGGAAGATTCATTACATAACAGTTTGGGAAAACTCAAAATTCGGCAACTTTGTCAAATTCAACCACTCATTGCTGAATTCTGCATATTTAGGTTGCTGAATTCAGCAACTTTTCACTGAATAAAAATCAGCATTAAAGTAGAAAAATCGGCATGTATATACTGCCAGTTTCTTTAATAATTCACCATTTTACACGTTTCTTGAAGCAATTTAGAAAAAAAACTGTAGAGGAATTAAAAAGTTGCCTATTACACCCAATGTTAAATCAGACACTAAATCTGTATTTTCAGTCCTAATTTATTGCTGTAAGGTTGCCAAATTCGGCAATATGTCGCCAAATTTGACAATGTTGCTGAATTTTGAGTTTTCCCGAACTGATAATAAAATTTCTTTTTGGAATTTACAAAGAATGTATAATACATAATAAAAGTTCCTGGGAAAAATATTATATGATAAAATTTCCAAGGAATAAATATTATGCTGGAAGAAATATTTCATCACATGTTGACAGTGGTTAATTAGGTATACAGGTAATAATTATTTCGAACGAGTCGCTTCCCTTCTGAGGCCACCCAAAGTTTGACAAGGAGTAAAAGATAACGCTTCTGTGAATGGATAATATTCATTAATACAGATATGAAAGAAAAGTTTCATTGCATGTACAGTATTTTCATGAAATTTATTTAAGATATAAATATTTAGGGGTGCCAAATGGAGAGTATTTTTTTTTAGTTTAAACAGTTCATTTCATCCCCCCTTTTTCAATCAAAATTTAAGGGGAGAAAAGCAATGTTAACCCCCAATTTTTTTTCGGTCAAAAGCAAGATAATTTATTAATATCTGTTATGAAGATTAGCATATTTTTCAAATCAACTTTTTTTTACTGAGTTATGGAGGCCCAATGGGGATAACCGCTTCCCATAGAACTCTATGTTAAAGGGACCGAATAAATAATTACTACCTTCACACATATGAATAGTACTTTCACTTTCATATTTGTACGTCTTGTCAGATCGACATACAAATTGTTTCACTATTCTTCAGTGAAAAAGGTACAATAAAAGAATTCGTAAACTAAAACCTGTATACTAGTAGATCAACGACAATTCAGTAATATTCTTCGATTTCGTGATTTGATTCCCTCTGGTTTTCCAAATACCTGAAATTGATAAATTTAACAATACATATGGACGAATAATGCTGAGTGAGAGCCCGATAATATCAGAGATACAGATACAGATAGTGAGATACAGAATCTTTATTTTGTGTCGAATATTTTAACTACAAACATGAGCTTGTATTTCGACAAACAAAGATATAAAACTGTATAAAGACTTAAGTAACAACAGAATAAAAAGCATGCACACAAACACAAAGCAGACATATAGAAAATATCACAAATAATTAAAAAAAAAAAAAAAAGCCATAAAGCTCTAACTAAAAGGCATGCACCAACAAGCAAACTAAAATAGACTACATCTAAAGCATGCAGCAACATAAATGAAAACAAGCTAAAAGAAAATGCATAGAATGCAAGCAAAAAGCAAAATAAAGCAGACTGGCGCAAGCATGATATCACATCGAGCACAATGTCTAAGCAGCATAGCACTAAGATATCACAGATAGCAACTTATTAAAACACAGAAAAACAAACTATAATTGAACTAAAATACTCATTTGCAAGCTGAACAATTACATATGGGGCCTTCCCAGGTCTGGAGCAGCCTCACGAAGGACTTGTAAGAGTCAGCTTTACGGATTTTGTTCGGAAGACTGTTCCAGATCCGGGGGGCCTCATATCGAAACGAGTTTAAGCCATACCTGGTGGAGTTAACCTGTGGCTGATATGCTTGCATCTGTCTCCTGGAATTGTAAGATTGTGGTTTAAAATTTAAAAGATCTTGAATATAAGATGGAGACTCTTTATGTAAGATCTTAAATGCTTCTTTAGCAATAAGCTGTAACCTATTGACATGAAGCAAAGAAGATTCAGTGAAACGTAGCAGATCTAAAAAAGATGAGTCATAATTGTCTAAAACAAAACGTAGGGCCCTTTCTTGTATCCTTTCCATTTTCATTGAACTACGTTTACTGCAAAAGTGCCATACAATAGGGCAGTAATTAAAATTTGAAAGTATAAAAGATTTATAAATGATCATTCTGCCTTGTTTGGTTAAAAACCTGCCAATTCTTTTCAATACACTCAGTTGTCTTGAGGCTTTTTTACATAGTTGACTAATATGGCCATCAAATTTGAGTAAAAAATCAATATCTACACCTAAAAGATTCACATTATCTTCACACTGAATTTCGGCATCACAAATTTTAAAAGATTTGATACAACTGTTGGCCTTCTTCCCTAAGCAAATTGCCTGAAATTTATCAGGATTGGCCTTCATTCCATTATCTTTAAACCATGTGATTAAAACTTCACTCTCTTCCTCTAAAACAGATTTCAAAATATCACAGTCAGAATGTTCATAGGAAAGAGTGTTATCATCAGCATAATTATATAACACAGATTGCTTGATGAAATAAAAAATGTCATTTATAAAAACATTAAAAAATAGGGGGCCAAGTATGGACCCCTGGGGCACACCTTTCAAGATAGTCTCCCACGTGCTGGTGGTGGACCCGAGTTTGATTTGTTGCAGACGATTCCCAAGGTAACTACCAAGGAGCTCCACCGCCTCCCCCGACACCCCATATGCCTTAAACTTAGCAATAAGTAAGTCATGGGGGAGGCAGTCGAACGCCTTGGACAGATCCATAAGAATCGCCGCAACACCTTTATGTTCATCAAGGGCCCTTTTCCAGTCCTCAATCAGCCGCAGCAGAGTAGTCTGGCAACCAAAGCCACGTCTGAATGCAGCCAAGAAAGGACTGAAAATAGTACCAAAATGTACAGACAGTTGGTCATGCATTACTCTTTCAAACAGTTTTGATATGGTAGGGAGAATACTTACCGGCCTGTAGTTTTGTTTGTCCATAGGGTCCTTTTTCTTATAAATAGGGATTACTTGAGCCAGTTTCAGGTTGGACGGAAAACTACGAGTGTCAAGTCCGTAGTTTATAAGGTCAGCTAGTGGTTGAGAGATGCTAGAAGAGCAAGATTTAAGGAATCTAGGTGAAATACCATCTACACCTGTTGCTTTCTTCATATGCAAGTTTGAGATCGATTTAGCAACAGTATCCGGATTTACATGCTGAAAGTGGAAGGATTCTGATGAAACTTGGGAGTTTTCTTGGATTCTTGTGATACTAGGGTGAGAATCCATAGGGAACCTATCACTGGAGCCTATGTCCTTTGCAACATTTGCAAAGTAGTTATTGAAAACGTTGCAAACATCATTTTTGTCAGAGACAATCCTATCTTCCTCACAGAGGATGATATTAGAATCATCCTTACTGCCCTTCTTTGACAAAAAAAGGCATTATAGTCGGCCAGAAGTCTTTTGACTTTGGCCCACCACTACATCTTTCAAAGAAGTAGCACCTGAGAGATTGCCGTTTAAGTTTAGTAACAAAGTTCCGTTGTTTACGGTAGTTTTCCCAGTTTTGTGGGGATCTATTTTTCATGAATTTGTTTCTAAGCATTCTTTTTTCATACACAGCCCTGCGTAGATCTCCATTCATAAAAATTCATAAAAATATCAATAATATTTTTTTCTGAATTATTCTAACGGAGAGTTATATATCTTTGCCTACTTTCAGTGTTCAAAGAACTTTCAAGAACACACTGTAAATTAACAGCAGGGACATAGAACCGACGTTTTCTTTCACGTTGCGGTCAACAGATTTCTCAAATTCACATCTTATCCAAAAATGTGAATCGTTGTTTCGAGAGAGAGAGATGTACGTGTAGATTTTCTTTTTTCAAATTAATCTGTTCAGTGTTAACTTTTTATGGCTAATATGCATTTTATCCGAAGTAGCGAATACAATAGAGTTTTTCTGACAATGATAGTCGAAGAAAATCATTCGAAATGAATATATATCTGAAATTCAGTCGAATCTTAAAAAATTCTGTCATTTCTATAAAATTTACTGAAAGAAAAGAAATGATAAATGATGACGAGAAACTTTGGTTTTCTGGTACAGAGTGTCGGTAGTGGAATATCTGTTCATTGTATTTGAGTTTCTTGGATGATCAATGACAAATATGGATAACGACCATATCTCCATCCACAGTACAAAGCAATCGGATCTCCTCGCCCTTTATTTGTAACGGAGAAAAAGGTAGAGGCTAATCCGAATGAGTACAAAGTCGATAATTCCGGAAATCATAAACCGAAGGCATACAAAATCAGGATACAATAAGAATTTAAGCAAACAAAGAAAAACCTCAACTGGACATGAAACGAAGCGAACTCCCAATATGGGAGTGAGACTAGGTGCCCAGGAAGAGTCAGCATCTCCTGCTTGTATGCAACACCTGTTCGGCAGAAATGTCATATCCGGTTACTTCCATTTCGGTAGATACAAGTATATTCTGTGGTTGGATGGTTCAAATGGTCTAAGACAGAATATCATGCACCATTCTGGACAATGGGACATCATAGTGTATGACGAGTTCCCTGTATCGACCGCGTAGAACTTCCTCAGTGACGATGTTAGTCGGTCACAAATTAACGTATCCCTGACTGAGAAGTTTATCTGAAGGATGACTAGCTCTCAGGAGTCAGAACAAAATATGTATATTTGATACATGCTCTGAGATATGAACACGCCATAAGCAGACGATGAAGGGATGTTGCTACTCAGAAAAGGAAAGTTGCTACTTAGAGAAGGAATGTTTGTGATGCTGAAACTGAAGTCGTCATTAAAGAGTGATCATGAGGTGTTCATTTGACCATCAGTGTCGTACGATCAGGTCGTGTCCAAATAGGATGCTGAATTATTTGTCTCTGTAGTTTCTTTGACTTCAAGCTCCGAAGGATAAATTCTGCGTAGGGAATCAGCGAAATTTGGATTGCTGATGGACAGCACATCGTCTATATATCCTTCAGAGGACGAAGATTGAATGGAATTTTCTCCAATTTCTAAAACCTGAGTCCTGTAACATCATATCCCAGCCATCTTGATACGTCTTTCGGTATATTTAGGACATAATTTTCACAGATTTTGGTCATATTACATTGTTTAGAGGATCATTGACAAGGGTTAAATACCCGAAACGTGCATGTCAGGCCCATGCTGTAAATTTGTCTGCTCTAAAATGATGCTAATGAATTTGAAGAGGTTAAACAATTGTCCACTTGGTGAGTGTCGCTGCTGGTGGACCAGGAGTCCCCGAGTGCACATGTAGCCAAATTCGATTAATTTCGGTTTGTCGTTTCTTCAAACGCATTTGAAAATTTCTGTTTACAATTTTTTTTCAAATCTGTATAACCTGGGTCCTGTAGCATTATATCCCAGCCATCTTGCTACGTCTTTCGGTATTGTTATGGGTCAGAATACCCCAAAAAATCAGACAAAGACAGAATATAAATTTACAAGTTTAATTATGTACAATATATATATATTTAAAATGATTACAACTTATAATACAATGTCCGGATCAAAGTGTCCGTTACGGTCCACAAAGTCTATCGAATGTATGGTTTCCGGTAATCACAAATGTTCTCGAAAGATCGCATCTTGGTGCACCAAGGCAACTTGCACTCAAGGATATAAGCCGTATCAATATCGCAGGGATTCAACCCGGAAGTAGTTCTAGATGGCACCAAGGGTTTCATCGCATTCCGCGCGACGCTTCATTTCAAAGTACCCTTGGATTCAGGGGTCCCCAGTTTCGACAGGATTTCTGTCGGCGGCCCTATTATGACGTCACGTCATTGTAGTTTAATGACGTCGGAAAACAACAAATGCAATTACTTTTAATTTTTGGCGCCATAATTTAGAACAGTTAGTTTAGAATTGGAAATACGAAATGAGGTTACTGTAGATATCTTGAATATACTACAAGAAAAAAAAAAGCCCAATTAGAAAATATAAGACAAGAAAAATTGAAGGGTAATCTAATTCGATCCAAAGCTAAATGGGTAGAGGAAGGCGAAAAGCCATCAAATTACTTCTGTCATTTAGAATCTCGAAATTACACAAACAAAATAATTTATAAATTATATATAGAAGGAAAAGAGACTATATATGACTATATATGACCAGAGAAAAATTTTGATAGAATGTAGAGACTTTTATAAAACCCTGTATTCTGAAAGAAGTGATAACTTAATTAGAAAATATTGAATTAGAAGACTTACTTGATTCACTAACTGTTCCAAAGCTGGATCAGGACACAGCGTTAAAATTAGAAAACCCAATAGATGAAAAGGAAATTCTAGAAGTAATTAAGAACTTAAAGAATGATAAATCTCCTGGTAGTGATGGATTTTCCGCCGAGTTCTATATATTTTTCTGGTCTGACCTTAGAAAATTCATTAAGAGAGCAATTAACGACATTTTTGATAAAAAAAAATACTTCCGGTCTCTCAGCGTCTTGGAATCATAACTTGCATACCTAAAAAAGATAAACCTAGAAATTCTCTTAAAAACTGGCGACCGATCACTTTACTAAACGTTCTCTATAAAATTATATCAGGCATAATAAGTAAAAGAATCAAATCCACATTAAATACACTAATATCCGATACACAAACAGGTTTTATGAGTGGGCGTTACATTGGCGAAAATACTCGTCTTATCTATGAACTTATGCTATTTACAGAAAATAATTCTATCCCTGGTTTATTAGTACTCATCGACTTTGAAAAAGCTTTCGATTCAGTCTCCTGGTCCTTTATCTACCAAGTTCTAGAATTTTTTGGTTTCAAAAGCAATTTAATTTCATGGATAAAAATCCTGAATACAGATATAAAAGCTTCTATCCTTCAGTGTGGGCATCTTTCAGAACAACTAGGTATTTTCCGCGGTTGCAGGCAAGGTGATCCAGTCGCACCGTACCTATTTTTACTATGTGCTGAAATTCTCTCCATCCTCATTAAAAATAACAAAGATATTAAAGGTATAGTAATTAATAACAAGGAACACAAGATTTCTCAATATGCAGACGATACAACACTGATTCTTGATGGCTCTAAAAAATCTCTCTTTGCATCTCTTGATACTCTTGAACTATTTGCAAAAATATAAGGACTACATATAAATAGCTCAAAAACTAAATTAATCTGGATAGGTTCAAAAAATTTTTCTAAGGATGTCTATCACCATTCTAGATGGAAACTAGAATGGGGACCTACTAGATTCAACTTATTAGGAATTGAATTCTCAGTTAAACTGGATGAAATGATAAATATTAATTATAATAAACAACTACCTATTATAAAAACTTTGATAAATCAATGGAAAAGAAGAATCATAACCCCTATAGGACGTATCACTATTGTTAAGACATTAATAATACCAAAATTGAACCACCTCTTCATATCCTTACCAAATCCACCTGATAACTTAATCAACTCATTAAGTAAAGATCTCTATAATTATATTTGGGGATGTAATGTCCATAAAGTTAAAAAAGTTCTCATTGAACAGGATTATGAAAAAGGTGGATTAAAAATGTTTAATCTAGCAAATTTTATTCAATCTTTAAAAAGTTCATGGATTAAAAGACTTATAAATGGGGGTCAGGCTTGGATAAGTATTTTTGAAGCTTCTTATAATGATTCTGATGTTGTTGAAAAGATATGTGATTTTGGTGAAGCATACATAAAGAAACTATTAAAAGAAAACAAAAATAAATTTTGGGAAGATACTTTTATTTCATGGAAGTCAATTATGAAAGTGCAGATGGATAAAAGTGACCTTAATACACATTTTGATTTTTATTACCTTCCTCTTTGGTATAACTCTCACATTCTAGTAAATAAAAAGCCAATATTTTATGAAAATTTTTACAAAAAGGGAGTATCAATAATTGGAAATTTGATAGAGAATGAAAAGTTTCTTACTAAAGAGCAATTTGAAACAAAATTTAATCTAGAAAATGTATGTTTCCGTAAGTATAATGGCATGATTAATGCAGTGAAATCTTTATTACTTAAGAAAAAATTATCTTTAAGAAATCAAAATGACATTGTAAACCCATTTAAACCTTTTTATATTGATATTCTATTGAAACAGATGAAAGGAAATCAAGAGGTATATAAACTTGTGAATACAACAGACATTGAAATTCCTGCTTTAAACAAATGGATAACTAAATTAGATAACTCACTTAAAATAACACAGTATGATATCTTTAAAATATGTTTTAAAATCACCCCAGACACGAAAATACAATGCTTTCAATATCGTCTTTTAAATAGAATCCTTCCAGTAGGTAGTTATCTCAAAAGAATAGGAGTCATTTCAAATGACCGTTGCTTCTATTGTAATACAGAATCAGAATCACTTCAACATGTTTTCTTTGACTGTGAAATCATTAATGATATTTGGCTCAATCTAATGCAACTGATATCTTCATCGATGAATAGTGCTATTTCACTGGATAAGCAAGATATTTTATTTGGAAAAGATTTTAAAAATGAAAATATAGTGATAAATTTCATAATACTATATTCTGAATATGACATATATGTGAACCTGAAAAAAGAGAAAATCCCAACTCTAATTGGGTTAAGAAAGTATCTAAATATCAATCATGAAATACAGAAATTTATACTTTTAAAGAGTAATAAACAAGAGATATATGAAACTTTGTGGAGACCCTGGGATAATTTCTTTTCATAGTTATGCCAGTCTTCTATTTCCAATATATTATGCAAGTGTGTGTAAGAGTTGTCCTTCTTTCTCTCCCTCCCTTTTTTTTATATAAAAGCATCACTATCAATTTTGATACGAATTATAATTAATGAAAATGTATATGCTATCCTTCTGAGTATAATGATAACGAGTCGACGCAGATTATAATATAAAACTTACATATCTATTGCTATATACAACTGTACTCATTGATGCATTCAAAAAAAAAATTTAGAACAGTTATTCTAACTTTATCCCTATCTTCAATCTGAATTTATGTAATTTCCTTTTTAATTAATTTGAAAAATACATGGGACCTAAGGGGTGAAGGTAAGGTCATATTGAGAGTGGAAAGTAGTGGAAGGAACCTATGACGTTGCGGTGGAAGACGGAAAGATCGGTGTCCAAACGTTGTTAAATGGATTAAAGTCTCAACAAATAAAGTATCCCAGTATATCAGAATAGGTGAATGTGTACGAATGCCCCCTCAACACAGTTCCTCAGAGGTATTTATACTTAATACCAATGAATTTACCAGAAGCTTCTAGAACAATGACTCATTACAAGTGATTAACAATAGAGTAAATTATAGAAATCACAGTCATGTGATGATAATGATGTAACAAAGAACATACTGGAATATTCTCTAAAGAAATAAACATGACATAGTAAAATCTAGAAAGAATTATTATGAAATCATTAAATAACATGACTAAGTACATGTGTACCTACACATAAAGTAAAACTAAAATAATACATGACCAACAACAGTATATTTAGGACATATTTTTCACAGTCCATGCTGTAAATTTGTCTGCTCTAAAATGATGCTAATGAATTTGAAGACGTTAAACATTTGTACCACTTGGTGAGTGTCGTTGCTGGTGGACCAGGAGTCCCCGAATGCACAATAATTGTAGCCAAGTTCGATCAATTTCGGTTGGTCGTTTCTTCAAACGCTTTTGAAAATTTCTGTTTACAAAATTTTCTCAAATTTCTAAAACCTGGGTCCTGTAGCATCATATCCTAGCCATCTTGCTACGTCTTTCGGTATATTTTAGGACATAATTTTCACAGATTTTGGCCATGTTACATTGTTTTGAATGAGGAACACTGACGAGGGTTAAATACACGAAACGTGCATGTCTGGTCCATAATGTAAATTTGCTCTAAAATGATGCTAATGAATTTAGAGAAGTAAAACATTCGTACGAGTGAGGAAAAATGTTGGCAAGGGGTTGGACACAATTGGAATTTCGACAATTTGTTGAAAGACTTTTCTTTCGAACACTACAAAAATGCTGTCAATCAGGAAGTTTTATATCTTAGTAATATCTGTTTCAGCGTACTTACAGTATTTTCAGAATCGAAAGCTTAGTTTCAAAGCTATTTTTCGTTTATTTCTGTAAGGTCATAGTAACTGAATATTTTGTTTTACGTCCGCGGACGGGTACCTTTTAGGTAAATTGCTCTGAAAAAAGCAAACATGTGCTTGTCCACTCAAAATTATCCAGCAAACAAACTATATGTCGGTTAATGATCAAAATGCCTTTGACAATATCAATATGACGAGACTATCCCCCTTAAGAAATATTTTTCCATATTGATCGATTAAAATTATATTTACTATGAGAATGACTTTATAATGGCCTAGATTATACACAATTCTTCTATATATTTTTAAAACGATTTTAAAACGATCGACAGTGCTATGCAAATGAGATTAAATTTCTTCTTTTTTGGTTTTGCCCACGAGCCTTTCAATATGGGACTTGTCTTAAAAATATCTTTTATGTCTGACAAACAACTAATTATGAGTCCAAGTTGTTACATATGGTGCGTATTACATTTATCTCTAATAATAAAGCAGAGAGAAATGCCGCATAGACACCTGTGTTTCTTAACGCAGCTGCAAGAAACGTCCTTCTCTTTTCATTCTAACAAAAGGGGAATGATATACCAAAGGTGAGAATGAATGATCTCAAGATTCTGTAATGTTATACCATAGCATAACATAGCACGTAGAACGGTCAAATAAATTGATCGTCATTTTCCCAACGAAATCCCCTTTTAAATCAAATTAACGTACTTAGCAAACGTTTCATGTCTATGAGTATTCTTGATATTATATCCTCTGTAGCGGCACTGGCTTCATTGTCATTTGAAAATACAGTACCCCAAAAAGGGGATGTCAAATAGTGATAACTCTAATCCAGGTGTAAGCTGTAGGAATCGTAATTTAGTTGTCCAAAATTACACACTTGCAATACTTCACTTGACTGTTTGTTACTTCGGCCCTGCGTTTTGATGTCTAACGTGATACGGCAAATTTATATCTGTTCTTAAGGTATTCGATGGGTGATGAAGGAAAGTATGCAAAAACATTGAAATTAGATGTACATGTATTTATCATTCAATATATTTCTGTATGAATATGATATTTTCAAAACATTCGCACTAGCCTAGTAGATATTGAGAGAAGAAATAATTTGAAAAGGGTCGTGTTTATGAGTTATCTCCCCTTGATGAAAAATAAAGAAAAAAAATAATTGCAGAAAAACTAATCGATGAACTTTTGATTTTTCAGCGAAATTTGATGACATAAATTTTTTTTTATTTAAGAAATTTTTGACCAATCGATATTTTATGCCTCGTCATTCTGTTGAAAAATTTAAGGAATTTGAACTTTTCCCCATATAGTTCAATGTAAACTGCAAGGGCCGCTAACTCATAAATTAACCATTTTTTCAATATTCAAATTGGTCAAAATTTTGAATTAATTTTTACTTTATAACTATGCTGTGCTTTTAGGTCTCAGGACTGCATAAATATGTGGCACAATTACTTCTCATTACCAATCGAATACCTTAAATGATGATATTGAATTTGAAGACATTTAACAATTGTACTTCTTGGTGAGTGTCACTGCTGGTGGACCAGGAGTCCCAAAGGGCACACGTAGGTAAGTTCGATCGTCTGTCTCTTCAATGCATTCGAAACTTTCTGCTACAAAATTTCTTGAAATTTCTAAAACGTGGGTCCTGTAGCATCATATCATACGCATCCTACTACCTTCGGTACATTTTTTAACATAATGATTTTCACACTCACGAAAGACGTAGTAGGATGCGTGGGATATGATGCTACAGGTCCCACGTTTTAAAAATTTCAAGAAATTTTGTAACAGAAAATTTCAAATGCGTTGAAGAGGCAAACGATCAACCGAAGTTGATCGAACTTGGCTACATGTGCCCTCGGGGACTCCTGGTCCACCAGCAGTGACACTCACCAAGTAGTTCAAATGTTAAACGTCTTCAAATTCGATAGCATAATTTAAAACCAGATAAATTTGCAGCATGGATCAGACATGCACGCTTCGGGTACTTAACCCTCATCAGTGATCCTCAATCAAAACAAGGAACGCAAATGAGTTAAAGAAGATCCTGACGGTAATCTCAACAGTTCACACAGAAACATCAAACACAATTGACTACACTTAAGGTCAGGGTGGCGACTTTTAATAGAAATTAGATAGAAGAAAGATGGATAGATGATATGTAGAGGAACATCTCCTCGAACTATTCAGACCAAAAAATCAAAATTTGCCCGTCTCGTTTTTTTTTCTGCTATAAACGTCCATACATCATAACTTTACATACCTCTGAAATGCATGACATTTCAAAAATTCATATATATCCTTATTTTTCAAGATTCTTACAGCTTGTGGATGAATTAAAGGCTATTTTGAGAAAATTTGATAAGATAATCAGTTCTAAGGAGAGTATTTTCTTATACAAACTATGTTGCTGGTTGCCATGGCAACAACTCATTATATTTATTAATAGCTAGAAGGTCGCCAGCTACACAATTTTTTTCTACATATATATATCTATGGTATTGCTTTATCCTAAAGCAGTCAAATCAATATGTACCCGAATAAGTTTTTGAGCAAAATGACTGTTTCTAAAATAGCACAATAATTTATGCAAAAAATAACATTTTGACCCAAAAACATAGAGTTTATCTTGAAGTTCGAATTTCTAATTATCTCGCGTTTAAAGAGTATAATGGATAGTAAATATTCTGATGTTTGAATCTTTGGTAGCAGAACTCATGCGAAAATGACAAATTTTTTCCTATTTTTTTTTTCGATTTTTCATCGAAAAATATGAATTTTTCCCAAAAATATCCATTCAGCAATGAAAGTTTCAAGGAGTATTATTTTTTTCTTAAATAATGTAACAAGCTGAGCTTATACCATGAACGTTTATGTCGATTTCAAATATTATGTGATATAAAAATGGGGTTATCTCCCTGTTCTCGCAACCCTAACCTTAAGCCAACGAGACTAATGGGCAGTCGGTGTCAACTTAGGACGGCCATCTGCCACGCTAGTAGCCGACTGATATAGCCAGCCGAATTACGAGCGCACAACCCTTCCACTTTTCCGATTACTCAGAGGTATCGAAGAACGTACAATCGGGGTATAAAATAACCTCATCACTTTAAGATGACCATACAAACAGACAGCATAAGGCAGGGCCCAAGAAACACACAGATGAATATGAGAGTAAATGGCTTGCGAAATACAGTCCGTGCTCTGCCGGCTGTAGCGAGCTCATGCATGTTATCACCCGAGAAAGAAAGAAATGTAAATATATTGATCTCTTGAAAAAAGCATTAATTGTGTCCGGTATTATATAGGTAACATTATTAATTATTGAAAAACTACTAGGACTTGCATGGTTATGTTGCGTCTTTTTGGAGATGAACTTGAAATAACTGGCCACTGTAGGACAAAAGAACCAATTTGACTAAATTCGAAATGAATATGGAAGAAAAAAATTATTTTCACTGCATTTGAAAGTAAAAATAAAATCATGTTGAGATCAATGAGGAAATTCAAGATAAAAATCAACATCAGAATAAAAAGAAAATAAATAAAGAATAAAAAAATAAATTTAAAAAAAAATGAAAAAAAAAATTAAAAAGAAAAGAAAAGAAATTGAATAAATGAATAAATATCAAACACAACCATAGAAATATAAATTTTGACTAAGTAAGTAATTCTGCAAAGGAACAAAAGTGGAGATGAAATATGGTGAATGGGTAGAATAAGCATCTCCTACTTGTAAGCAACACCCGTCACTCCAGTCATGCAGAAAACTTAAATACTCGAAAAACGACGAATCAATATATCAAATCTTTGTTTTCGAATTGTTTTCACTCTAAAATATCTTGATGCATTGTGAACAGATGCGACATAGTGTCTTATATTTTAATCGTATTAGTAATTAAAATCCTCTTCAGTGTTGCTTCCAGCCAAAGTGATTTTCAGACACAGCCAAAATTCATTTCAGTAGCACCCTCTTGTTTTATTGTTTGGAATTAAAATTTGTGCACGGCTCCTGTAGGGTCGATTCAGTAGCAAAGTTAAATAAAATCGATGACCAAAATAGCATTGGGGAGATGGTGCACAGATGTTGTCCTCCTTTGATTTCGATGTTATTTTTGGATGAAATGACAAAGTGATCGAAATAACAAAATAATATATGATGTCAAATTGATAAAGGCCACAGAGCTGGACAGAAGTAATTAATACACTTCAAACATCAAACGATGAGGAACGAGTTCGACTGCTCCACACTGCGCATCATGAAATAAGTGTTTATTCACTTATATACATTCTTTATTCTATTTTTTTTTCTTGAATTCTTTGAGACTGAATATGCTACTTCTTCGATTTATATAATAATATTAATACAGTCTTTAGAATAGGTTTTTGATGCTTGCACTCTAAAATCAGCCTTAAATTAGCTGATGTAGAAGTTTATATAATCGCTTTATCAAATGAAAGCATTTCTCAAGACGGAAATATAAACCAATGACATCTGTGTTGTGTTCATTTCAGTTTTGCTTTAAAATGACTAACAAGATTTGCTTGGTAACTGTGAAAATTACAAAGTGATACTGATATGTTAACATGATTTTCTATTTGAGGATAAAAGTGATAAAAAGGTAAACCTCATTTCAAGACAGAATTCAACATAATGAAAAAGTATAAAAGTGGAATGAATGCAGCTAATGATGTTCTTTCGTGATGTTCTTTCGTGTCGATGAAGTAAAATTCGTATGAATAAATTTCACTGATAGTAAACTATCTGGCTAATTTGAGACGAGAATTTCGTGCCTATCGTTTTCTAGGAATAGATACAACATTCATCCATGTAATTTCATATAGATTTCGACGGACAGATTCTATACCAACAGTCTGAGAAATCGCTAGAATTCCTTTATATCAAATGTTTGCTAAATGACCTCTGATCATTGATGATCCAAATATGGCTGGATGTCAATATGTTATGTTTGTAAATGTTTTCTATACTTGTTTTATATGTTGTGATATGTTTGTATTATTGACATGTGACACTTACATGTAAATAAAATATTCTGTCTGTCTGTCTGTCTGTCTGTCTGATCATTCAGTTCATTGCTGCTTCTTCTGAATCTCATATTCCAACTCTGGTGCCAGAAAGTCTTTTCTTTTACCATATAATCAATGCAATAATATATTTTAAACTCCATGTATTTGTAGTTACCAAATCATTCTACATTGCAATAAGAATTTACTTGATTAATACCCTTTGTCCCTCTGGATGCAGTAGCCTAAGTAGTGAGGTCAATACAGCATTGTTCTCAAATCATTATCTATATCATTTAATACTTAATTGAAAGAGAACATCAGTAGCTTTTATCATGAAAAATTATTTGAATTTTCAACATCTGGATTCTCAGATATATCCGGAAGAGTGCGAAACACCCCTCCGGCACTACCGGCATCAGGAGTCTAGGACGCGCGGTACTCGCTTCGCCTGTGCTGTGTTTCCTATCGCCGTTTACTATATGGACCAATGGCTAAAATTGATGTCCAGTTCTCTTCTTCACATCCTTCCAAACTCATATAAACCCCAAAATTCCAAGTCTTTTCATTAACTGTGCCTACTACAAAAAATTCAAGTCTCAACACTCAGAAATAAAAAAATCGTCCCTGACCATTTCTTCGAATACGAAACTAAAACTGTATATTGGAACCTTAGAATGTTGCTTAAACACAGAGCATCGATCCCCTTATTTGCGAAGGAGTAGTTGTGGTAACCTGCCATTTCGACCCTATTTTCAAAGTTATTGATATATCCATGATATTCTAGTTTATAAAATGTCAAATGTATGGAGAATCCAAACCAGGAAAGCCTGTTTTGATTTTACAGTCAGATACTGAATAACACGTCGCTCAAAACGTCTAAAAACGTTGAAATCATATCAATAAATGAGCGAAATTTCGATACAAAATTGTGAAATCAAGAAGCGATCCAGGCACTGCCCATGATTATTTTTGTTCCAATCGATCTCCTTATTTGCAAAGGAGTAGATGCGGTAACCGGCCATTTCGACCCTTTTTTCAAAGTTGTTCATATATCATTTATATTCTAGTTTATAAAATGTCAAATGATTGGTGACTCCAAATCAGGAATGCCAGTTTTGATTTCACAGTCCTATACTGAATAATTCGTCGCTCAAAACGTCTAAAATCGTTGAAATCATATCAATAAATGAGCGAAATTTCGATACATAATTGTGAAATCAAGAAGCGATCCAGGCACTGCCCATGAATATTTTGTTCTGAGAGCTAGTTGTCTTTCAGTTAAGCTTCTCAGTCAGGGATATGTTTGTGACCGACTAACATCGTCACTGAGGAAGTTCTACGGTCGATATGGGGAACTAGTCATACACTATGATGTCCCACTCTCCAGAATGGTGGATGACATTCTGTCATAGACCATTTGAACATTTTGTTTATTTGCTTTGGTTCCTGTTTTATCCTGATTTTGTATGCCTTCGGTTTCTGATTTTCTGACTTGTCGATTTTGTGCTGTATTCAGTGATATGGTCATTATCCATATTTGTCATTTGTACCAATCGATAGATTTCTGATTGGCCTTTTAATTTGAGTGAAAATTATCGCGGGCGATGCCTGGAGCGTAGATGAATTTTGAAGATTTGTGTGTATAATACGATGAATTTTCTTTGTTTTGCGACTTTCAGGGAAAATGACGTCAGAACATGACGTCATACATCACGCGCGTGACGTTACGAGGGCTCAGAATTATGACGCGGTGTTTTCTCAAACATTCAACATTGCAAAAAGAGAAAATTAATGATTCGTTTTTCAAAAGCATTTTTCTGCCCAAATAATAAGACCGATATGAGGGGTTAGCCGACCTAGTCCTTTGATTTTAAGGAGGGGACGATTTTCACTGCTAACAGGTATGTCAGATTTGACGGTCTTAAAAAGTCTGTTTGACGAGATGTAGAGAATAAAACTTTGTAGGCGATATTCTGCTGAACCGTTGTCGGTAAATTGTAAGATCATTGATGATTCGTACAAGTCATGCAATTTGTTTTAAAGGAAGAGCGTATAACTTCGTACGAATATGATGAAGACCTAACTGTTGGTTGAAAAATGGCAAAAGACCGTCGAAAGAAATATCACGAGTCCCCCAGAGCACATGTAGCCAAGTTCGATCAACTTTGGTTGATCGTTTCTTCAACGCATTCGTAAATATCTGTCATCAAAATTTCTTGAAATTTCTAAAACGTGGTGTCCTGTAGCTCCCACCTATCCTGTTAGATCTTTCGGTACATTTTTGATATAATAATTTTTACACTCTTTGGACATATCACATTGTTTAGATTGAGGATCGCTGACGTCGGTTAAGTACACGAAGCGTTCATGTCTGGTCCATACTGCAAATGTATCTGTTCTTTAATGATGCTTTTGAATTTGAAGACGTTTATCATATTGTTGTATTTTCTTATACCATGACTTCTAGTAGAGCGACCAATTTACAAAAGAAGCTTAGTTTTCGAGTTTAATCAACACACCTAACACAGGCCTAAAGGGGTAGGGCCACGAGACCCCTAAATCGGCCCTTGATTTTTCTCTCAAAATAAATTTCATGAGGAATACTTGATATCTCTCATAAAAATACACGAATTTTTACCGCTTTTCATGAAAAGAATAATATCACCAAACAATGTGCCATTTAACTGTAATGACGTCATGAAGTGACGTCATTTTGACGTTATTGACAAAATATGGCGAAAATTGCTGGGAATTTTGTCTTTTGTCATAGAATTCAATTTGGCCGCATGCGTTAACCGAGATAAAACGTTTATGACAAAAGGATATAATGATAATCTTTCACATATAAATTTTCCATTATACTTAATGCATGCGGCCATTGCTAATTTAATAGAAATATTGAGTTTTTGCATCAATTTCGCCGAATTTGACCTATTTTGGTGTTTTCAAAGGGCTAAAAGGTGTTGATAAAAGCAATGTTTTCAAAAAGTAGATTCGTGATTCAGTAGAGAACGTTTCAAAATGTCAAATAACAGTTAAAAATTCTTTGAAGTACAATGTTTAAAATTTATCAAAATAAGGGCCAATATCGGGCTTCGTGGCCCTACCCCTTTGGTCTGAACTTTTTGCTGAATACCCCTTCTTTCAAATAGAGCTGTCGTAAAGAATATTCCACGGTCAGATTTTGTTTAGATTGGGTAAAAAGCGATAAAATCGTGAAAAATTAAAACGAAATATTTATCTTTTATATCCTCGGTATTCCTATATTTTGTTCTTTTTTGTATAGAAAGTCGTTGCAATCAATGCATTAGATACGTACACATGTTATATAATTGTTTTGGGGGAAGAATATTCTCTCCTCTCTCAAGAAATTGCAGTTTTATGCCAATTTCTATGAAATATGAAGAATCCGTGTTAATATTTCCTCTAAAGCACAGAGACTAAATTTTTGTCTCGAAACATATCGACAAATATATGTTTATTATTTCCAATGCCTTTTTATTGATCATTTTTCTAAGGGGCTATAAATAAATGTAAAAACATAAAGCGTATATACTTTTGATTTAAGCGGCATTTCACAAATAAGTTTCCATAGATGAAGATTCGGTCGACCTCGTGTTACAGTTTCTATCAAATCGTACCTATTAACCGGTATACATACATATTTTTTATAAAAGTTAAATGCAGAAATAGGAATTACATCATACTGTTTAAAAATTAATGAAAAAATACTTCTTTTTAATATGTCGTGGTAAGACCGTGTATGGAAACCCATTCGTGACATGTTGAAATGAATATACGTGAATTGGAGAAAAATGCATTAAATTCATATAAAATTATGAAAAGTATATTTTGACGTTTATTTTAGTACCACAGAGATGTGAATATACATGTAAAGTACATTGTCCAGAGTTTGGGCTCTTCGTTATCTGTGTTTAAAACAATACGATATGCCTTGGGTAAACGTTGTGCAATTTATCCCTTTTAGCATCCGCACTTAGTCTTCGTTCAGATTTGTAACTGTTACAAAATCAGGTGGATGCTTTTCAAGATATACTGAGTCAGAAAACCCTTTTGATGTCTCCGTGAGATCCAATGGAAAGTCCTCAAGGGTCACGGGGGGGGGGGGGCTTTAATTCCTAATGCTGTACATAAGCACAAACACCACATTGTCATATGTAATATTGGTAATCTAATTGGGCAGTTCCTACATACGTCTACAATACATCAAATAAAAGTCTATATCACGAAGAGGAACCGTCTGTTGATAACGAAAAATTTGCCGCAACAGGAGCCTATAATGTTGGCGCGTCAATGGCCGTATCTCCCAAAGAGCTTCGATTAAAGAAATAAAATTGAAAAAGTGTGAAATGTATGACGCAAATATGGAGGGGAATACGGGTCACAATGCCATTTGACTTGCTTACATGCTTCATGCTATGTTGCTTTATTCAATGTTTGATTATTCCATGTTCATTTGTCTTGCTTTCATTTCGATTTGACTTTATTGCATTTGTCTTTCTTCTTTATGCAATGTTGCTTCCGTGTATTTTACATTTGTCCTTCGTCAATGCATAATTGTCGTTCTACCATGCGTTATAACATCTTTCAATGTGCCATCTTTCTTTCGTCCTAATGCCATTATTGCTTCGTCAATGCTTACCTCAATTTTGATACCAGGTGGCGGCCCGTTTGTGTCCGTTCCTTGACATTAACTTTGAGACGTCCCCCGTTGCAGTACTTGGAAAAATGAGTTATAAATAGCGGAAAAAAGCAAATTTGAACAAAAAAAAAAAAAAAAAAAAAGAAATCATTAAATGATAAATATTTGGACCTTTTCTGTTTGTTTGTTTGTTTTGTTTTTTTTTATTCATACAGTAATAGCCATTTGGAGATTTGAAAGCTCTAGAAAGCTTTGCACAATACTGGTTATGACTTCGTGGCTCAGCGGTGAGCGTTCCGGACTACCAATGCATATTTTTCCCGCATGGGTTCGAATCCCATCGGCTACATATATTTTTTTCTGAACTGTGAGTGGGAAATTATGTAGAAGTCAGGTTTTTTCTGAGATATCGTGGGAAAGGCGGTATTTCATATCGAAAAATTCTAGATAAACTGAAACTGATCGAACCTAGAGATCAACATCCCCTGCCCCATTGATTCAGTCAATAATGCAGTTTCTAGTCTCTTTTCATAATTTGACCTTAAAAATTTACCCTTTGACATTTCTGTATGCCAAAATTACTCCAAGATGTTGTCCAGGACAAGCGGAGCGAAGGAGAAGGGGGGGGGGGGGGCTCGCCAGTTCTTTATAGACTTTCTGAATAATTTAGCTATTCTGATCCATCCTTTATACATATTAATGTACATGAAGACATTTAACTCAATCTAAATAGAATATTATCACATGTAATGATAGAGGATATAGAAAGTATTTTCTAATAGGTCAATGACAAATATGGATAATGACCATATCCCTGTATACAGCACAAAATCGATAATTCAAAAATCAGAAACCGAAGGCATACAAAATCAGGACAAAACAGGAACCAAAGCAAACAAACAAAAACCTCCACCATATGAAAAGAAGCGAACTCCCGATATGGGAGTGAGATCAGGTGCCCAGGAAGAGTAAGCATCTCCTGCTTGCATGCAACACCCGTCGCTTCAATTCGGTAGAACTGTCACATCCGGTTACTTCCATTTTGGAAGATATAGAGTACAATCTTTAGTTCGATGGTTCAAATGGTCTATGACAGAATATCATCCACCATTCTTGAGAGTGGAACATCATAGTGTATGACGAGTTCCCCATATCGACCGTAGAACTTCCTTAGTGACGATGTTAGTCGGTCACAAACATATCCCTGACCGAGAAGCTTATCTGAAAGACGCCTAGCTCTCAGAACAAAATCCGTATATTTGGTACTTGCTCTGGCATAGCGTATCAACTGAGATATGAACACGCCATAAGCAGGCGATGAAGGGATGTTGCTACTCAGAAAAGGAAAGTTTGTAATGCTGAAATTGAAGTCGTCACGTTTGTCATAGAGTGAGGTGTTCATGTGACCATCAGTGTCGTAGGACAACATTATGTCCAAATAGGATGCTGAATTAATTGTCTCTGAGGTTTCTTTGACTTCAAGCTCCGAAGGATAGATACTGCTCAGGTAATCCGCGAATTTTGGATTATTGATGGACAACACATCGTCTATGTATCTGTAAGTGAAGTTAAAGTCAGAAGCTAAGTATCTTTTCCCTTCAGAGACCAAAGATTGAATGAATTCAGCTTCGTACGAGTAAAGGAAAATGTCGGCAAGGAGTGGGGCACAATTGGTCCCCATTGGAATTCCGACAATTTGTTGGAAGACCTTTCCTCCAAACACCACAAAAATGTTGTCGATCAGAAAGTTTAACATCTGAATAATGTCTGTTTCAGTGTACTTATTTTCAGAATCGGACTTTTCTTTTACAAAGTAGGTTTTGTCATAGTTAACAACAATAAATTTGTATTTGCGATTACCGTTCTTACTTGTAAACGCATTACTTATAATTTTTGCGAGTCTTTCTTTCAATTTAGAATGTGGAATTGTAGTGTAAAGTGTCGAAAAATCAAAGGCTTGGATCGAATGGACTCTACTAAAATGAGTGGATTTCAGATGTTCTAAAAGTTCCTTCGAATTCTTTAAAATCCACATCTGGTTGATACCACTGCGAGAATACACTGTCGAACAATATTTTTGAAGCCCAGATTTGATTTCAGATAAAACTTTGGTGAGTAAGATCGATACAGATTTGGTAGAACATTTTGAGGAACCAGCGATGAAACGTTGTTTGTACGGATTCTTATGCATTTTAGGTATGCAGTACAAGTATGGTAAATCTAAATCTAATTTGGTAGTGTCGAAGCCAAAGGAAGTAAGAGCTGATTTGTGGTTATCTATTATTTCAGAGGCAGAAAGGTTTGTTGGGGTGTAAGTGGGATTTCCAGGTGTCGAATTTAAACCCAACTCTTTAACTAGACTGTCGAAATAGTACTTTTTGCAAGTAAATGTGTAATTATTTGAGGCTTTGTCCGCTGGTGTGATGACATAATGTTCTTGGAGGTAGGTGAGCTCTGTGATAACATCAGGGTCTTTAAATATAGACACGGATCTGGTGTTCACAGTTGATTTTAATCGGTTAATTCTAGATAAAAGTAACCCTCTGATTGATTTTATATTTAGCTAAAAATGATTCCTGGCTCGCTACCGCTCGTCAGACATTTATTCATGTACTTAAAATTTAGAATTGCACCAGAAATGTTAAAATTTGTGCATACAGAACATGAAACCCTCATATTTTTTTTAAATCTCTTCCCCTCCCCCCCCCCCCCTCCTTTTTTTTCATTTATTTATTTATTACTTTTTTTTGCTTGTTAGAAATTTTGGGATGTTGTGCCCCTCCACTTTTTCAGGCAGCGCTACGCCGTTGGTCCATGACTTCACCTGCTCAGGAACGTGGCACAAAAACAGTTCAGCGTCATTCACAGCCTTTTTCAACAATGGCCAAAATTTAGACCTTTATTGTGTCCCTATACTCCGTGTTAGGAGCGCAAGGAAGGTATAATTTTTATTATATTGCACTATGGCAAACTTGTCAGATTCTTCTTGTTCAGTGGCGGATCCAGTGCCCCCTTTGCCGGGGGTCAAGGGGTGAATTTTGCCGATTTTATTGTGTTCCTGTTTTTTCCGGGAAAATATTGGGTCTGTGCAGGAGCATCCCCTAAATCCGCCACTGTTGTTCGACCCAAGATCAAGGTTAAGATTGAAATCCAAGCGTTTGATTCTTGCAAGGATTGACCTTGAACATTGACCTTCATAAGTCCATACTTCAAAGTCAATTATTATAGAAGTTTTATCTTTTTATGCAAGAATCACCCGATGATTATGGTACAGAAACGACATTGACGGGCATATAAAAGGCAAGTAATTAAAATTATGACTTTTCATAGATGACTTGCAAGCGACGATAGTGAGCCAACGAAGCGTTTGCAACGTTTTGTAATAAAAATGATTTTTTATTTCAACTGAATAATGATAATGTACAGTTGCCCGCCATATTTTTTTCCAAAACAATGACCCCAAAGAAAAACTGAAAATAAATGCATAAAAACATTTTATTTTTATAAGTACCCCACAGTTTTTCTCTACATCCTCTACTGGGAAAATGGACAACATGGACAAGTTACATTATACTTAAAATTGACAAAAGGAAAAAAATGTATCCTCGTCCGGGATTCGAACCCACTCGGAAAGGTGCAAAAATAATATGACGTAGCATACGTAATAACCATTACGCCACAGAGGTTCTTCAATTTCTCGTGTATTTTACAGTAACTGTAAAACTTACAAAAATCTTATGCATACAAAATCAAATATTTACTAATTACTTCAAAATATTTTTCAAATATTCATACAGCCAATCTACTATTGTCCTCTCGTGTGAAAATATAATTACTTTTCGAACGATACTGTAGTAGAATTTAAAAGAAATTTCTAACGACAGGGGATGTTTCAAAGTTCATTTCAAGGAACGGGTACATGCGGTCGCGCGAAGCGCCATCTGGTATCAAAATTGAAGTTAGCATTTACGAAGCAATAATAGCATTAAGACGAAAGGATAATGGCAGAAAGAAGGATGTCATAACGCATGGTATAATGACAGTTATGCATTGACGAAGGACAAATGTAAAACGCGGGGAAGCAAAATTGCACAAAGAAGAAAGATAAAGTCAATTTGAAATGAAAGCAAGACAAATGAACATGGAATAATCAAACATTGAATGAAGCAACATAGCATGAAGCATGTAAGCAAGACAAATAGCATTGTGACCCTAATCCCCCTCCATACGCAAAGAATAGTCTATGAAATGTGACCAAGAAGAAACTATATTCCAAAAGCAAAGCATTGATCTTCAACATGTTCATGTATTAAAGAGTCAAAGATGCGATACAACATAGTGAAATCAAACTTTTATAACGACGAGACTGATATGTTGACAGCTCAGCGTGAGACCTCAGAGAATAGAGCACCCTTTATTGTGTGATCATTTCTATTTTAATATTGCTAAAGATTTGCTTCTCGGTTGGTAGTTTTATGTGAGCGTCTTTAATTCTTGTAAATGTGGTTGTTTGATGTTCACTATTTGTTTGTATCTTTTCCGTTTCATTTATATAGAAACAATTGCAGAGAAAGTTAAAAAAAATTGTCCATTGTAGACAAGGATGAAGCATGAAAAACAAAAAACAAAAACAAAAACAGACAGTAAAAAAACAAACTCAACAAAAACATACAATATTGTTGATATGGCCATCAACGATCAACCAATCAGAAACTAGAGAACCAAAACTAGAAATCAGAGGCTATCCCCCTTATCATCATCTATTGTCGTAGCAAACTAACCTGACCGGGCGGAGCTAATTCAATCAAGCAATTGAGACGAATTTGATACAATTTCAGGGTAGATAGATTATGAATTGCACATCGTAATTAGAGTAAATACTCATTACCTGTAATTTTTTATGGCTTTTCTCACCTGGTCAGAAGTAAACTCTTCCGATGACAAGGTGAAAATAAGCTCCGCCCGGTCAGGTCAGTTTGCTACGACAATACCTGTAGAACGATGCCTTTAATGACAAATATGGATAATGACCATTTCCCTGTATACAGCACAAAATCGATAATTCAAAAAATCAGAAACCGAAGGCATACAAAATCAGGATAAAACAGGAACAAAAGCAAACAAACAAAAGCCTCCACCACGTGAAAAGAAGCGAACTCCCGATATGGGAGTGAGACCAATGCCATGATTGCCTGAATGTGATGGGGTCGTACAGGCAGCTACGCTACTTTCTTGTGGAACTAAAATGCATTGCATAATTCCATGTTTTGTTGATCTTAAAATCTGTGTTATACTTAATTATTTCTAAGCTTAATTATTTCTAAGCTACGTTTTAGCGACGACTGTTGTCACAAGGCCAAACAGAGAAAGAAAATGCCATGATTGCCTGAATGTGATGGTGTCGTATAGGCAGCTACGCTACTTACTTGTGGAACTAAAATGCATTGCATAATTCCATGTTTTGTTGATCATAAAATCTTTGTTATACTTAATTATTTCTAATATTCGGCTGACAAAATGTGTCCATATCACAATGTTTGAAATTACCAGAACATATATAGTACATAAAAAAATATTTTTCAAAATTATTGATGTAAATATGTCGTCTTCTTTAAAATAAAGCGATACTTTTCATTCATGATTATATATTAAAACTTAATTTAGCCGTAATTATTTAGTTTTACTCCGTATTATCGAGAAAATATCTCCTAGTTTATATTGCAGTGAATCCCTAATAACAAAGTTGGGGGTGGGGCACTTCATTTGCCTGGTACTCCTAAGTTTTTCAATCGATCTCTATCAAACTTTCCTTAAAACACATTCACATATCAAAATATCGTTTCTGTATGTTAATTTTTATCTTCGAATTAACATTCTCAATATTGAAGTGAAAGAATTGAAAATTTCATTTTTACCAATTTATCTTAGAATTTGTGCTCATTCATCCATGAAGTTGAAATTAGAAAATTCAATTTGATCCAAAAATTTTCTTTTGACTTCAATTAGCATATTGACTTTGATTTCGGTCAGTTTGACTTTTCATTTATCAAATGATGATAATTTTTGTTAAAATATCTATGATTTTGAATTTTACTAATTTTCCGCTTTTATCTGAATTTACATTAATTCTGACCATACGAATTTTTTACGACAGGTCAAATCTGATGTCCTATGTTATATTCTTTCGTTAAATATAAAAATTAGCCCTGTGTTAGGTGGGTTGATTAAAATTTCAAATTTAGCGACTTGGTTGCTCTACTATTCGACGTCCTCTTGTTGTTTGATCAAACAACTGCAATATATTAACCGACTGGCATCCAGGACTCGTCAGATTACCTATTTTTTCCAATATGGTCGTATCAACCATACGAGGCAGCTTTGTCCGATTATTGCCGAACCCAGTGATCTTCTCTTTGTCGTCTATAAGGAGTACTGAGGTTCGGATTGTTTGTTGGATGATATATTTTTTCTATGATAAGGACCTTCAGAGACAAAATGGAGTGGTCAGGCAAGTTAAAATGTTTCTAAAGTAGCTGATTACCGCTATGATTTATTTGAAATCGATGCCCCGTCATCCTACTCCTCAGTTGTCCCTTTGTTTCACCAACGTGTATCAACCAATAAAGAGAACACTCAATCCCGTAAATAATATTGGACCGACAAGATAGGCTATCGAAACTCTGGGAGGTAAAGGTACTTTGCTAAAGTTACTTGTGAAGGTGTTGTCTGTAATTAGAATCTGGCATGTTTTACAATTCTCGTCCCCAAACTTGGATATATTGCAGTCAGCAGGGACAAAATTGTGTTTTTTTTGTTCAGGGTGTTAATTTCTTCAACTTGGCATGACTTCATCGGTAAGAATCTGTCAGCGTTACTTTATATGTATATTTAGTGATGTCCCGAAGGACGACTCTTTGGGCACCTGCCTGTCCTACTGTATCCGTGCCTTGGGACACATCAGGTTGGCACCCTTTTATAGAGGGCGACGTGCCATCCTCTATGGAACTTTTTCATGATTCATATTCAATTACTGCCCGGCAAGTATCCTCGGGGACAATTTGTCCACCAGCAGGATATCTCTCCTTTATCCGTCTATTGGATACATTTTCTCTAATTAAAGAACATTTTGATGCCTACGTTGAGATGATATATCATGTGGTGTCAATTTATGATATAAACTTTTACGAAATACAATTTTGCGAAACATGTATTATGAAAAAGCATGTATCAAACATTTTGAATACTTATGGCTAAATTTTCAAACTTGAGGTGACTAGTCTACTAAATACATCCTGATAAAATATGTCACCAGTAAGTGAATTGACAAATATGAAAATGACCATATCTGCATACACAGTACAAAATTGGTACACAAAATCATAAACCGGAGGCATACAATATCAGGATAAAACAGGAACCAAACAAAACTGCGACACACGAAAAGAAGCAAACTCCCAAATGGGAGTGAGACCAGGTGTCCGGGAAGAGTAAGCATATCCTGCTTGCATGCAACAACCGTCACTTCAATTCGGAAGAACTGTCACATTCGGTTACTTTCCTTACGGAAGATATAAGCGTATTCTGTGGTTGGATGGTTCAAATGGTCTAAGACATAATGTCATCCACCATTCTGGACAATGGGACATCATAGTATAAGACGAGTTCCCCGTATCGACCATAGACCTTCCTCAGTAACGATGTCAGTCGGTCACAAACATATCCCTGATTGAGAAGCTTATTTGAAAGACGCCTAGCTCTCTGAACAGAATCTTTGTAATAGGTTCTTGCTCTGGCAGTATCAATTGAGCATATGAACACGCCATAAGCAGGCGAGAAAGGGATGTTGCTACTCAGAAAGGGGAAGTTTGTGATACTGAAATTGAAGCCGTCACGTTTGTCATGGAGTAGGATGCTCAAGTGGCTATCAGTGTTGTAGTACAGCATTATTTCCAAAGTGGATGCTGAATTATTCGTCTATGTAGTTTCTTTGACTTCAACATGTTCAACCTTAGATTCTGGTAAGGTTATTCGCGAATTTTGAATTATTGACGGAAAGCACATCGTCTATATATCTATAGCTGAAGTCGGAAGTACCTTTTCCTTTCAAAGACCTAGAATTGCACTTAGACTTAAATTGACTTAATTTGACTCAAATCAATTTATCGTTACCATGGATTCGCGATATTAAAATTAAGAATCTTAAATAAGAATCTAAGCTAACTTTCTCGAAATTCATTTTTTGTACAAACAAGTAGAATCTTAAACGTCTTCAAATTCAATAGCATCATTTAAAAACAGATAAATTTTCAGCGTGGACCAGACATGCACGTTTCGGATACTTAACCCTCGTCAGTGATCCTCAATCGTAACAATGTAATATGGACAAAGGGTGTGAAAGTTATCATGTCCAAAAATATACCAAAAGACGGAGCAGGATGGGATGAGGCTCTTTTAAAGTATGATTATGAAATGTCCTCTATATTCTAAATGTAAGTTAGAATAAATCATCGGAAACCCTTATCATATTGCCCTACGATAATAGGCCGTGGACGCAATAGTACCGTTCAAATCGTTTTGGTGCCGTGGGTTTCCGACGATGGTTAAAATCTGAAGGTTACATTTTTAAGTTAAACAATCCGTTGAAATGCACATATGGTGCACTGAAATTTTATAATTTAACATATACATTTTTGTATTTCAGAATTGACAATTTGCTACATTTGAATGTTAAAAGTATAAAAGTATGATATATTTGCTGTCATCTATGGAGTTATACTTCAAGTTACCTTTTAGATATTATCGTAAAACAATTGAAATATATAAAACGCTGAGTAAAGGAAGGTCTCATTTTCATTTACAAGAACACGGAAATAAGTTATCATAGTACCAGTCGGTTCAAAGGTATTAACCTTTACAAAATATATCCATTTTATGCATTACTTTTCATGTTTGTGCGTCGCTTTTGTTTGATTGTTGATGTAGTAGTTTATTTGCTTTGATGATTCTAGTTTTCTGTAGTAACTGTTGTCTGTCGACATGAAAGTTCGATAAACGTTTTAAAAGGTACAAGTTTTCGCTTAAAAATACTAGAAATAGAAAATTCATACAAAAACTGTCTTTTAGAATGTAATTATACTATGATGTCAAAGTTCAAAATATGCTACCGTGGTTATACTCCTATAATCACAATGTAATTTATACACAAATGATTGGGCATAAGTAAATATTACAATAGTAGCTTTCAGCTTCTTCTGAAATTCGAGTCTATACATGCAACAGAGTATCTTTCACAACCTACCTTTAATGGTCACACAATGAACAAACCAAGGAGGACTAAATGACTGATATGGGAGTCCGTGACGGGCCTTATCCAAACTTTGTTAGAGAGGACAGGGTATCGACCATTTATGGTGTTTGCATTCATGAGCTCGCTCCAACCGACAGAGCGCGGACTATTTTTCATACGCTCTCCTACTTTTGATATTCGTCACATATGCATCATTGTATTACTTGGGTCTCTACGTTTGGCTGTCTTGTTTGCGTCGTCATCTTTCAGTGATCAAAGAGATCGATCGACTTTTAAACACAACTGTGCATTCTTAGAAACCACAGGAGAACCGGACAAGTGGGAATGTTGTGCGCACGGAAACCGGAAAAAAATAGTTACACCGTGATCAATTTACTATCATAACATAACTAGATGTTAAACGTCTTCAAATTCAATAGCATCTTTTAAGAAGAGATAAATAATGAGCGTGGACCACACATGCACGCTTCGGGTACTTAACCCTCGTCAGTGATCCTCGATCTAAACATTGTAATATGTGTGAAAGTTATTATGTCCGAAAATGTACCGAAAGACGTAGCAGGATGGGTGGGATATGATGCTACATGACCCACGTGTTAGAAATTTCAGGAAATTTTGATTACATACATTTTCGAATGCGTTGAAAAAACGATCAACCGAATTTCATCGAACTTGATTACACGTGCCATCGGGGACCCCTGGTCCACCAGCAGTTACAATCACCAAGTGGTACAAATAATGTTCATAAAACATTGTTTCTCAAGGGAGTAAAAACACTTGAAATTTACGTTTGGTCTCGTCAAGATCAATTTTAAACGTCTTTAAATTCAATAGCATCATTTAAAAACTGATAAATTTACAGCATGGACCAGACATGCACGTTTCGGGTACTAAACCCTCGTCAGTGATCCTTAGTCTAAACAATGTTATATGGCCAAAAGGTATGAAAATTATTATGTCCAAAAATGTACCAAAAGACGTAGCAGAATTCAAACCATGAATCAACTATTTTTGTCAAATTTGTAATTGAAGCGATGCTAAGAAATAAGAAAGTAGCTTGTTACAACAATAATATATTCCCTCGCTACCGAGCTATGATCAATTAATGCTTGTAAAATGGGTACCCTAATATAACCTACTTTTCTCCGTAGAAGACCGAATGCGAACACGTGTAAGCATATTTGCATAAGGCTAGGACTGTAACCAAACAAAACAACACGGAGGACGGATAACACATGGGACAATCAGTGTTATCAAAATCTGAGAAGATAAATATAATTAACGATAAAAGAAAAGAAATAGTATTGGCATGGCATTGGACAGATCGATACCTTAGAGGACGACCGTGACATTGGAACTGAAGTCGGACGACAAATTAAATATACATGTAGATGTATAGTTCTCATTTTTGTCATTTATGAGATGTATAGATCTAAGTTCGATGTGTATATGTATCCATACAGATATAAATCAAATATAAAAAAGAACTAAAAATCACAACTAAATAAAGGTTAATCTTCATTCAGGATTTGGTAAACAAACGCACATGTGTATAGCAGACTACACCTGCCTTTCATTCAAGACGTCATACACGCTGTTGGTCATTTGAAAGTATTCGATTGCAAACGTTCAACATAGTTGTTAGAACGCAAATTATACATGAAAGCAGCTTTGTTTTTGCAATAAATGAAATATTAGTACGACCAAAAGTAAATTAGTTGTATTGTTTTCTTTCTGTGAGCATTTTAAAAGACAGCGAATGAGCAAATGTATACACGTTGTTTACTACATGTTTCGTAGTAATCCCACGACGTAAAGTTAATTCAATTGTTAAACGTCTTCAAATCAATAGCATCATTTAAAGACAGATAAATTTTCAGCGTGGACCAGATATGCACGTTTCTCGTTTGTCATAGATACTTGTATGAATCTCTCCATTAAAAATTTTGATATTTAGGTCCAAAAATGGTGTTTCTAAAGTTTGCCTTGTTTAGAGTTAACCATTTGGACAATTGATAATTAATATTGTCACGAGGAAGCGTGCGTACATATTTGAAAAGTCGTATGAAGAAATCGTATTGGCTTGAAATTTTCTAGATTTCATTTTGTGAATCACATCCCCTGAATATTTAATAAACCAAAATAAATTTACATTATTCCTGTTTAAAACAGTGTCACAATATTTTGCTACGTGTTCTTTTACCGCTGTAAGTGCTGACGTCAGATTTTTAGACAAAATTGTAGTTGAGCAGTTGCTAGTATTAGCAATGTATCTTAATTTGTAAGGAGATTTGTGCAGTTTTGGTATACAGTATATTGTAGGAAGATCCAATTTAGACATAGAGATGTTGAATGAAAAAAAAAATCACCGTTATGTTTGCTAAAAATATTGGGGACACTTTCATAAGTATTTGAAGACGAAAGTTCCGAAACTAAAATTGATATATAGTAACGTTTTCAAATGATTATGGTGTTGTTGGCTGCCTTATCTGCAGGAGCGAAGCCAAATTTTTAATGTAAATTACGTAATTTGGATTTGAAATATCTTTCAGATTTAGAATATGTATTTTCAAAAAGATGGGAATTTCTTATGGAAGTTGTCAATTCGAACGTCAGTAATGTCCAAAATGAGGTTTTTCAAGACATTCAGAGAATGCGATTCGACTCCTTCCGATTTACACCATCGTTTGGTATAGTTAATAAGGCTTTCTTAAGTACTTCGCGACGATTAATAAAATCTATCCCGGATGGGATTCTATACTTAGGTCCTTTTTTGCGAAGACCACGGAGCTGCCTGTCCTGGATAATTGAAAAGAAGCGAAATGACAATATGGGAGTGAGACTAGGTGCCTAGGAGTAATCAGCATCTCCTGCTTGCATGCAATTCCCGTTTCATGCATCTGGTTAAATATGCGTTTCACTAAGATCACTACAGTGTCTCCTTGTTTGAAATCTTCTGTTCGATTTATAGGAATAGTCGGTTAAAAACTAGTTTAAGAATTAATGAAAAGGTAAGAAAAATTATAGGTAAAAAGCTATTTGTTAATAAAATCATTAAAAAGATGGGCTCTCTCCCTCATCTTAGTATTACCTAACATAAAATTCGTAAGTAGTGTAGCTACTGTCCTGTTCACTAATTCCAGAGCACCCTGTTTTCCCGGTTTTCTCTAAAATATGATAATGTCATCTTCCAAACAGATATCAATTTTATAGTACTCCTTTCGTCGTAACACAAAATACCATTGTTTTGGCTGTGCGTCAGTTAAGTTAGAAATAGGACGGAAAATGAAAAGTCTACGGGGATTTTCTATAGTAAAATCGCTGAATATGTGTCACGTCGGAGGCTTTGACGTCACTGTTTACTATTGTTGACACGGAGAACAATATGAGGCCGGCTTGAAATTAACATGGGAATTTCCCGTAGACATTTTATTTTTCATATTGCGGTTTGAAGGCAGCTGATAGGGTAATTTGAAGTTAATTTCCAGTTACGACTAAAGGAGGTCAATGCTCGGAAACAATGATTTATAGCAAAATTCTTCAGACGACAGAATAAATCGCCAAAACAGGGTGCTCTGGACTTAGTGAACAGGACAGTAGATGGTATTACTCACTAACCCATAATGACGACTGCATGAACACATTGATACACCTGTTTCAAATCACTTTAAAATTGTCCAACAAGCAGAATCTGATAGAGCTTTGACCAAGCTTTCAGATGATATATGTCTCGAACATTTCCTCATAGATGGAGGGTTTACCCTACTGGCCCATGGTCTATGACAGGCACTGTATCTGGTGTATTAGTTTATATGTACGAACAATACTTGGTGTAGTTTCTTGGAATTCATATTAGTTGTACATGTAATGACGCCCGTTTGTTTCACTGTGATAACTTTTCGGAGACGTATTCTTTTAAATATGAACCTAAACAATTCAGCGCAATTTAGTATCTTTAATCCAAGATATTTCATAACAGGAATTTGTTAGCATCTTTCTTCATCTTCATGCATTTCAGTCTTAATGTCCTGAAGTATGTAGAATTTGTTTTTGCATACTATCGACAGTATGTGGCATTATTCATGCTGAAGGCATTCCTTGTATCAATGTAGGGACACTTGGTTATACCCATTAAGTGTCAAACGATACATAAGGAAGTTTCTGAGGACTGTTCGCCTCGGGGACCGTAATGCACATATTTACATAATGCATTTGATAAGTATGAGATATTTTACAGACGATAGAGTATCAGTGGTCGTCAATTTCAATACATTTATTGTAATTCAGACACGACATTGATATTGGTAATTTGCTTATCAACTCAAGATGAAATAAGATGTTACAATACTTGGTTACGCAATGTAGCATATTAGAAGGACTAGAAAATAACATACTGAAGGTATCAAAGCAGACTTGAATTAGAGAAAATGGTGTTCGTATTCCAATCTGAATTATAACTCTTGTCATCAGATTCATGCACATGTCATCAAGTCTTCCAAGATTATTGTCTTCTTCTTTTAAAAGTCAACGTGGGCAACCACCCGGTCATAATGCATACCGAGCGACATAAGCTTGGTAGGCATAATATACCTTCTTTGAAGATAGCTCCTCTATTCAACAACGACGCGAGCGATCTGTTTCATCAAATAAATACCAACAGGTAATCCTTTACTAGTATTATTAATAAGATACCCAAGTCCATGTTAAAATGGTTACATCTGTTTTAAGCTGTCAATCAAAAATTGATAGGGGTAAAAGGATTAAACGGATCAATCAGATAACAATTAGAGATATTTACTCTATAGCGGTCATTTAGGAAATGACAGGAAATTTACTTGTCCCCTTATATAGTCCCCAATCGGCCTTAAAGAGTTTCAAATCTAAATCATGAAAATAAAGTATTGTTATTAAATCTTGTTGACGCATTATTGAATCTGGTGTAGATGTTGTTTGATACAAGATTCTGATCTTGTTACTCAATCCTCCAAAATGTCCAAAGTAATTTCAAAATTGAAACTTATTAAATACAAATATGCCTTGTAAATGGTTCAGTATGTGCCAGAGAAAAACGCAACGTAAGGCATATTTCATGATACGCTGGGAGCAGATGGAAATGGTAATATGTATTCGTTGTATTAATATCATTTTCAGAGCAAAATTAATCCCATTTCAAGTTTTTTGTGGTAATATCAGTGTTCGGCGTTTGGAATATTATATTTCGTAAATGTCCCTCACATAACGAGTTTATGGAAATTCAATATATTTCATATCATACCATCAAAAAGATCTATGTCAATTTCAGACTGAAGTTTGCTGGAGGCAATTGGATAGGAAGGTGAATTTGGGGTGAAAGTAATTATACACCTTTGATTCAGAATAATAATAAATGACGTCCAATAACTTTCATCTGATCTATTTAACATTTTATGGAATTGGGAAAAAACAGTAAAGTATCACATCAGGACAGTAATCAAGCAAAACACCACATTCAAAATCATAACTTATTGGTATACAAATTAATGAAGATCGCAAAAACCAAGACCCCCCCTCCTCAATTGCCGGCAAAATAACAAAAGTGATGTTAGATCTGGTTCCCGGAGAACATTTCCTGTTTGATAGCAACACCAGAAAAATGAGCAGTGTAGGTAATGTTAGGTTATTATGGGTCTATAGAGGTGTGTCGGGTTGATCAAGCCCTAACATGTAGAAGGTGATTTGATCATGCCCATACATGTAGAGGGCGATGCGCCGGACGGTGAGTAAGAAATAATGAAAAAGATGGTCTCTACCGCTCCCCTTAGTATTGCCTAGCGTAAAAATTCATAAGTAGAATAGCTAGTTGGATCATTTTTACTAAATACTTCATATACATTTATAACAGAATTGAAAGATTGTTTTAACCGTTTTATAAGCAAAGACTAAATAATCTAATGGATTACTAAATCGCTAGATATTTCTTTAAAACATGAGCTCTAAATCAAGAAAATTTGAGAAGGGGGGTTTGGAGTTAGGCGGAATTTGTGTCTTCGTGTTTTTTTTTAATTGGTAACATCGTTTAGAATGCCTTAATTTTCCCCTCATCATTAGTAGTAAAGATACTCTTATTTTGTCTTTGTAATTTTTTTACAATGAGGGAAAAGAAAGAAAAAAAAAAATAGAAATACAATTCAAACGGAAGTGTAGGGGAGGGCTTCCGCTTTATTTGGCTAAATCAGTGATTTTTCATTTTTTGATAAAAGGTTCCTTTAGCATTTGAATTAAGAATTAAATTTTATCTAAAGATCGATCGAGGTTCCAAGGGCGCGGATACTAACCAATACATATCGAAACTTAATATTTTACCTCCTGAAAAACACTTAACGGCCGTTTTCGATATTATTCAAACGTAACCCAGGCTAACTCAAACACTCAATTTACTTTAATCCTCATCGTGATGTAAACAATGAAATTAAAAAAATTAACTTGAATTTGAAATAATTCTCGCGCGCGTTCAAAATAATGATTGAACGCTACAAGCTTAAAAGTGTCACGATAAGAATTAAGAGATTGAACGTAAAAGAACGATCAATTAGGACGCTGAATTATTTGTCTCTGTAGTTTCTTCGACTTCAAGCTCCGAAGGATAAATACGGCTGAGGTATTCCGCGAATTTTGGATTATTGACGGGCAACACAGCATCTAAGTATCTGTAAGTGAAGTTGAAGTCAGAAGCTAAGTATCTTTTCCCTTCAGAGATCAAAGATTGAATGAATTCAGCTTCGTACGAGTAAAGGAAAATGTCGGCAAGCAGTTGGGCACAATTGGTCCCCATTGGAATTCCGACATTTTGCTGGAAGACCTTTCCTCCAAACACCACAAAAATGTTGTCGATCAGAAAGTTTAACATCTGAATAATATCTGTTTCAGTAAACTTATTTGCAGAATCAGACTTTTCTTTTTCAAAGTAGGTTTTGTCATAGATAACAACAATAAAATTGTATTTGCGATTGCCGTTCTTGCTTGTAAACGCATTACTTATAATTTTATGGAGTCTTTCATTCAATATGGAATGTGGAATTGTAGTGTAAAGTGTCGAAAAATCAAAGGCTTTGATCGAATGGACTCTACTAAAATGAGTGGATTTCAATTGTTCTAAAAAATCCTTCGGTTCATAGTTTTTAAAATCATGCTATTTAGTGCAGGGATAGACACTACAGTCTTCATACCACATTTAAACCGAGGGGCTAGAACACCTAAAGCCAAAAAGGATGGACCTTCAGTCACTCAAATAATGAAGCAAGCAAATTGGAAATCTGCTAGTACTTTTCAGAGATTCTATAACAAGTCTATTCAGGGAAACCAAAGCAATGAGTTTGCTCAGATTGTTCTGAAATTTAATGATTTAACAGAAAAAGAAAATCAACATTCGCCGCCTAAATGGATATATATAAACCTCGAGTCAGAAGGAAGATATCGCGAGATCTCGTCATTTACATAGGCTAGCTGAGTTTATCGGAGATCAGGACATAGTCCGTGAGGGTTGGTCGGTACAATCTGGGGTGAATAAATCTGATGTTGATGTTATACAAATGAAATAGATACACTTAAGTGGTTTCAGAAAATGTATAGTATTTGATCAAAGGTAGCTAAAGGGGTAATCAAGAAATATTGCCCTTGCGTAGAAGCCAAATAATGATTTTTTTTCTGGAAAAATATATAACATATGTATGGATGATACTTTGAAAAATTGGAAAATGCGAATAAATAATTTTTGGCGCTCTTTCAGATGAAATAAGTTTTAAGATCCAATTCTTATTTCTACTCTGTGGTTTGGGGTAAAAAGTCGAATTTTCACATAATTTCACAGAAATTTAAGAAAATTAAGATGGCATCCTGCTTCTCAGTTCCTCGGTACTGCACAAGATCGTTCAATGATGACCTAAAATATCTTTAATGTCTGCTCTTTCAAATGAGAAATATTTTTTATTATTAATTTTTAATTTTTTGCAAAATCATCAAAATTGTTTTTATATTCAATTTAAAATCTTAGATTTCTATATTAATTTTAACAACCCTAAGGATTGAATTCTATTTCCTATTGTGTTTTTTTTTTTACTCATGCAGATTATATATGTTTTAATGATATTTCACTCATAGTTTTTAAAAGCGTTTTTTTTTTTGGGGGGGGGGGTATGGCATTAAAAATCAATATGTCCTATAAAACCCAATCCAAATGGTAAATTTGAAGTTCCTATACCTCTACTTGTTCGCTTGGAACAACTAAGCACATATCGAAAGCACTCCTTTTCCCTTACGCATAGTTCTCAATTTTCTGACAAAAGATACAAAAGCTCGTTATATATATATATATATATATACTATCTTCTCTAGGTATACGAGGTTTCAAAACATTTTGTCCAAAATTAGATTTTTATGAATATTTAAATTTTTTTACGAAAAATCTATTTTTAGCCTTAAAATGACCAAGAAAATTAATAGGGTTCTTCGTTTTATTATGCCTGATCAACATGGTCCTCTCTGAATGTCAGTCGTACTCCTCGGGGATAACATACATGAGCTCGCGTCGGCAGAGCACGGATTGTATTACGTACGCCCTCTTTTTATATCATTTACATCTTCATCTGTGTTGCTTGGGCCCCTGCGTTTTGCGGTCTTGTTTGTGTTTGGTCATCTTACAGTGAGTTGTTTTACACCACAATTGTACGTTCTTCGAGACCTCTGGGTAACTGGAGAAGTGAGAGGGTTGTGCGCACGTAATCCAGGATAACGGTACCATTTGCTTTTTGTGTGGCAAATGGCCGTCCAAAAGCGGTACCGGTTACCAATTGGTTTCGTTTGTTTATGTGTATCGTTTTGGTGTTTGGCTGTTGATGCCGCAACAGGGTCTTGTTGGAGATCCCCTCCCTTCTTGTTAACCAGGTACATGTGCTGGTATGGATATATTGAACATCCCCTTCTCTTTACGCGTAATTTCTCAATTTTCTGACAAAATCGCACATTGAGATTGATGCTACCAACGACACTATCTGTTGCAAGGTCTTTGATTAGGTCTATTCTAAAAGAAGAATTCAGATAGAAGAAATATAGCACAGACATTAGGCATCTCATGTTATCGCTTCAGTTATTTCAACTTACCGTCTATGTACATATATGCACATGCGTAATGTCCGTTTGGGTATTAAACAAATCTTTCACCGTTGAGCTATTTGGAACATGGTATCAGTGACCTGTGAAAGCGATTCAGATAAATGATTAGTGACTTAAATGAGTTAAAGAGGATCCTGACGATAATCTCAACAGCACTCACAATAAAGCACCAAATTGTGCATCGACGGACCCCTAGAAAGCTAATGGTGGGACCAGGTGTCTGGGAGGAGTAAGCATCCCCTGTTGGCTAGCCGCACCCGCCGCCGATGCTCATGCACAAACATGAAAACTATATAAAAGACATTCTCTGTCTGAGGTTAAGTCTATATAGAAAGTGCGATGGCGACCATATCAGGGAAAATATTCAAAACACTTACTGTCAAACCACCTCGCAGGGAACCTTTTTACGAGCTCTACACGGCAAATTGATTAAGATAAAATGATTAGTGACTTAAAATGATTTGTGATTAGAGACTGCTGATAATCAGTGAATGAAAGTAAAACACAATGCGGAAACTAGATTTCAAAAACCACAATGGGCAGGCTCACCAATTCTGGAAAAAATGCAAAACAGAACTTTCTTACGCGAAAAGAAAAATTGGACAAAAAGACGAAGAACAATGACACAGCTCCATAAAAACACGAAGAAGAACAATCAATACACCTAAGAGTCCAGCGAAAGTGCGAAAGGCAATATAGAATGCATTGTAGCTTGCGCTGTTCAAACCCGCCTTGCTTATTTGCAAAGCAAAATATATTAATAAAAATACCACACGAATCATGTTACATATTTAATGAATGTAACGTATACGAGTAAGTAGTACCGAAAAGGAAGTCAAAAGCCCATCTCAATTTTTTGTCTTATCGGTTAAATAGGGGTGAATTTTGCTCTCTGACCACGTTATTCCAACCTAGGACAAGCAAATTATACCTAAACTAATTGTAGCGTCACCCCAAATAATTAGATGATTGTACACTACAATTGAAAAAAAGCTATTTCATTGCCTGCAAACACAATAATGTCTTGTGGAAACAGCCTTTTCAAAACAATAATCAACTTAAACATTCAATTTGTTTAAATATTTTTAAACTTCGTAAAAACAACATTTCAGACTAATCATAAAAGAGATCAATTTATAGCTGTTTACATGTGTATTGCGCCGCACAAATTGATTTTAACAGAGGCACCTACACGGAATTTCGGTTTAACAAAAAGTTCTATGGAGTTTCAAATAATACAATCAACATAAACATGAGAGTGAATCCCAGTTGGATATGAGTAAACGTCTTCAAATTGAATAGCATCATTGAAGAACAGATAAATTGGCAACATGGACCAGACATGCACGATTTGGGTACTTAACCCTCGTCAGTGATCCTCAATTCTAAACAATGTAATATGCCAAAAAAGTATGAAAGTTACTACATATATATCGAAAAAACGTACCGAAAGACGTAGCAGGATGGGTGGGATATGATGCTACAGGACCCACTTTTTAGAAATTTCAAGAAATTTTGATAACAGAAATTTTAGAATGCGTTGAAGAAACAATCAACCGAAATTGATCGAACTTGGTTACATGTATTTTTTATTTTTAAAGAAACGTGGGGATCTCCACCAAAACACGAAACACCCACACTGGAAATGATATACAGAAGACATACACAAGAAGAGACGCAAACGCAAACGGACACGGAACACCATTGCACGAAACACAAAATACTTTACATATCCAATGAAACCACTGGACAATCGGCGCCAATGTAGAGCGGTCATTTGCTACGTTAAGTTGAAAATGTTGTATTTATCCAGATTACATGTGCAGAACCCTCCTACTTTTCGTTCACTAAGAGATCTAGAGGAACACACAAATGTTATGTATGATCCTCATTGTTAGATGTGGATGACCATACAAACAAGACTGCACATATGAATACGTAAATTGATATAAAAACAAAGGACATAAGGAAAAACTATCTGTGCTCTGTCGGCTGGAGCAAGCTCATGTTATTCAACCGACATAGGAAGTTCTAAGGTCACTACAAAGAACTAATTGCACATTTCGACATTTGCCTATGAAGGATCAGTAAAGGCATTCCTGAGTACGACCTTTCAAATTGAGCGTGTTTTGCCTATTTCGACATTATACCGGATTTGACACGTTTCTATTTGGCATTTGCTACGGGTTCTATATGCAGTCAGAGGACTCTCACTGACTGATCTTTATCTGAACTACATTTGACACTTATTATTATTGAATAATAAATTTTGTATCTTAATAATAGCTTTGAAGATAATTCAGGGAATGGAATTCAAACATAGATTAGAAGTGAAGATTTATAACGTCATTGTATTTTTGGGATGGACTTGGGTAGAAACTAATCTGATTTCCAGGATAACCACACCATTTGCTACTCGCGTGGCAAATGGCCGTCCAAAGTCGACACCGGTCGTTGTCCATTGGTCTCGTCGGTTAATGTGTAGTCTTTTGTGTTTGATGTTTACATGTCGTATGTCTCTTTTTCGTCTCATACTATGCTCGTCTTTTGTATTTTTGCATCGGGTGTTTTGGTGTTTTGCTGTAGATGCTGCAACAGGGTCTTAACGGATATCCCCTCCCTTCTTATACATGTATACACAACAAATGTAATTTCCTGAGATGTAAGTATTGAAAAGAACGTGCTGCAATGTGTATTTTAACACTTGTGACGTCACAATGCATAATATCTTAACATGCTGCGTCGGCTGTTCTAACCTGCAAACTTAACCCGCGGTGAGATGAATTTTACATGTAACGTCACCCTTTTACTTAGAAAAAGCAATTTCAGAAAACAAGAATGAAACAGATAACTATGGTGCATACAATGATACATATAGAATAAATTTCATACTTTTTTTTTTTTTTTTTTTTTTTTTTTCACGTGACTAGCAACATGGTAGACGTGTAAATTTAGGCTCTCAGGTTTTCTGACCGTAGATTTACCTAAAAGAATATTTCATCAGGATTTTTGCCTTTAAGTATTTTTACTTATGCTCAGGATCATATACGTCTGGACATTTTATTATATTTTGGTAAACATGGCTTTACAAGAAGGAAATATAAAAAATAAACAAACAGTGAGTGATGAGTTATCACAGAACTCAACGCAGGTATTACAGGTAGTACAACCCGATACCGTTAAAGTGATCAGCGAATTCCAAACCTGTTTAAAGGACATTAAGGATCAATTAGTGCGAATAGAGCAAACCAACGCATCGGTGAATAAATCAGTTAGTGATATGAAAAAAGACTTGTATGAAACCGACGGAATTGATCATAGACTGAAACAGGTTTCTACCTTCGCAGAGGAGAATTGCGCAGACATAGAATCCGTCAAGTCCGAAAACTATTATTTGCGCAAGGAAGTTGACCTATTGCGCAATGTCGTTATACGAATGGATCGTAAAATCCAAAAACTAGAAGACGACGTTGTGGAAATTAAATGGCGCTCTATGAGAGAAAATATATTGATCCACAACTTTGCAGATTTTCCAAATGAAGATTTGAGTAAAAGTGTACCAGATGCTATTAAGACACATCTCGGAGTAGACGGAGTGAAGTTCGTCCGAATTCACCGTAACGGACGCTCGGGACCCGGAAAGACCGTATCCATCACGGGGAAACTGGCGGATAGAGACAAGAAGGACGAGATACTTGCGGCGCAGAGGCAGCTTAAGGCTAACAAGCGAGGCACCGACGTTCCTTTTTACATCACACCACAGGAGCCGAATGCCATGGTTGAGGAGCGTAAACGTTTATACGAGGTTTCGAGTATCTACCGTCGAAATACAGTAATGACTAAAGTCGTAAAAAACCAAGTTATTCTACCAAGCGGTGATCCGCTGACGGAGAAAATAACGTCTATTAGTAACGCAGATGTACTGTCGATTACCCCCGCGGAACAAAGTGACTTAGATGACCTGGATACTGTTACCACGGACGCTTACGAGAAAAACGGAAGTCAGTTTTTTGCATCCGGTGCCAAGGTGAAATCCGCAGATGAAGTGATTAATGTGTATAAGAAGACTTGCGCTCAGAACAACTCTGCGAGTTCCGACAGCCGCGTACTCGTTTATCGTTTCAATGGTGATATGGGTGACGAGGGCGGATTTTTTTATGATGGACAACACGGTGTGGGCAGACGACTTTTGAAAATTATGAGAGACAAAAACATTCTGAACACAGAAGTTGTTATTTCGTGCTGGACCGGGAAAGTTAACATCGGCAATGAACGCTTTAAATATATGGAATCCCTATTGATGCAGGTTAAGAACCTCCTGGATAGAGAATGACAGCCTATATTATCGTATAATTTTCTTTTAAACTTCGGATTGATCCTAAGAGCAAATGAGAACTAGCATATACAATGCGCATTTATCCTTCTATGACCTTTTTTGTCTTAAAAATGACGCTTCTGGATATAATTAGTCTCCAAGTTGTATTGTACATGAAATTACAATAACATTGTACATGAGAAAATCGTAAAGATGTGTAAATATTCATTAATTATTTCATTAGAAAAGAGTTTCACTTTTCTTAATGCACGGAAAAGGAAGACCGAAACACCCCCTACCCCCTTTTTTTCTCACTTGAAAGATCATCTACTTTTTGTTTCATTTGATGTATTATCAATTTTGTATGTTCCTAGCTTTCTCCCGTACTTATTTTTCTCACGTCTTGAAGCATCTTATTTGTTGGTAAATACTGACCCCCCCCCCCCCCCCTGCCCCCTCCCCCTTTTTTATCAATTAGCCGTGCTAGTCATTTTGGTGCAAGGAGCTTTGGCATTTCTTGTCCTTCCTTTTCCAATACGAGGTAAAATAACGAGTAAAAGCTCGAATTGTATATATGTTCGTATGATTTCTGTTTAACAGTTTAATTTATTTGATTGTTTATTTCCGGATTTTAAAAATACCTTATCACGTTATAGGTTATCTAACTTCACTACCATAAAGGTATCCTGATTAGTATCAACCAGAATTCTGATTAAGCTGATATTTTAAATATGTATTCACTCATTCATATAGTTGTTTTTAAGGTATATATTGTATTTTGTTTCATGTTCATGGTACACATGCAGAATAAGTCTATATCTCGAATTTCCTCTTATCATCATGCAAAGCACCGTTGCGGTAGGGTTGACTTTTTTTACTCCAAACAATATGGTTGATATTATAAGCATCAACTGTCAGGGGCTTGGTTGCTATAAGAAGTACTTATCATCAATTAAGCACATTCCCTGACTCTAGATATATCATATTCCTTCAATAAAACAACCCTACGTGATTCTGAGAGATATATGTATTTCCTGAATATAGTATCTGAAAATGTACCATTCAAGTAACAGTATGCTTGTCATGTGAGTTTTTAATTGATGTACCCAGAATATCAAATAATTATTTTGTTGCAACGAAAGCATTTATTGTGCATCAATTGTAATGTCAGATTTATGTTGTATCATCTAAAAAATACAAAAAAAAAAATGTGTTTTGTTACGGGTATGCAAATGAGTAAAGAAATCCTGACGATAATCTCAACAACACTCACAATAGAGCGCAAAATTGAGCATCGACGGACCTCTAGCAAGCCAGAAGTGGAACCAGGTACCCGGGAGGAGTAAACATACCCTGTTTGGATAGCCGCACCTGCCGTCGATATTCACGCACGAAAATGAAAACAATATCTAAATTACATGCACTGTCTGAGGTTATGTCTATATGGAAAGTGCTATGGCGACCATGTCAGGGGAAATATTCAAACCACTTACTGCGAACTCGCATTACATGTACGATAGATGCATACCCGTAACAAAACACAAATTAAAACACTTCTCTATTTGAAACTTGGGATCAATAACTTTAAAAATGGAACTATATATACAATAGTTGTCCGTAAAGTTCGTGGACTGCCTTGATAAAAGCTAGCAAACAATCGTATTATAAATGAAAGTATCATTTTTATTAAATTCAAGTTTCATATAAATAATATTATACCAAATTTCATCACAAACAAACCACAAAGAATCATATTTCTATACAATATAAAAATGACACTTCCTCATATCCGGAGCACTAGCATGAGAATCCTTGACGTTATCCGTTATAAACTATTTTGACAATTCTACTCTCTTCACTAAATTCATATTAAAATTTTCTAAGAATTTTCGGAACCCATCCAGCACAGACATGACTCGTTGTAGGATTATGGGATAAGATTTTAAGCACGATTTTTTTTATTTCACAGTTACAATGTATCTGCCATTTCCCGAATTGAAAGTCTCCGATCATCGTAAATCACGTCATGTTCTTCATTTAACAGCACTTCTTTCTTTGATAGAAAGTCTTTCCTAGCGCATAATATCCTGTAAAATGTCCCTGACGTCCAAAGATCATATTTGTCACTTGAAGAATTGCGAACATATTTTTCCGACTGTTCAAGTAATACATGTGTCTCTGTCGGTGTTTTTCGGAAGCGTACATGTACGCAAAATGTTATCGCTGCTCTCTGCTCCGCCTTTCGAGAAAACGTTGTTTTTTTTCGAACTATGACGATCACGTCTTATTACATTCAGATCCGCTTTTCAATCTCATCTTGAAATTTTGAACGTTCAAATTTTGCAAGTTTGATGTCATTACTGTTGTCAACATCACAATATGAAAATAATCGTTTTATCAACGGGATTTTACAAAATGCAGATGAATTGAATAAAATGATAAACAACATATTTCGGTAAAAATTCACAGTGCTTCGGGTAACCATTCCACGTCTAATTACGAAGTCATAGTTGTAATAATGAAAACAAAATATGATCATTGTTTACATTTCGTAATTCGTATAAATAGTATATGATAATAAATAAACTACAAATAAATATCTTTGACGCTAATTTTCCTTACTTGAAGACTTGTCCACGAACTTTACGGACAGCACTCGTAAACATGGGGACACGCCAGAAGATTCATATTTGCATTGTATAAGACTGATTAAATATAGATTTATACATTCTTTGAAGTGTTTTAGAGCAATATTTCAACAATTGTTAAATGTTTAGAGGATGTATTCAATGTGCAATAAGATGATAAGTATCATGTCATTCTTCCAGCAACTTACCATTTTAATTTTACGGTGAGCAGGATTCCGAAGAAGCAATATGTAAAGGGACATGCGTATGTTTTGGAACCCTTTCTTATGAAAAATATACAATCACTGACAGGTTGATTTATACAAACACAATGCAAGTAGTATCCACGAGCTATGTTACCGCGTGGTTTGCGAGAAACTGATCCTTAAAGTATTGTATAGTAAATACTACTTAATAGAGCATACCGTGGTGATGTCAAGGAAACGTTAGCCTCTTTTCTTCACTTTTGACAGACACAGTTGATGTGCACAATCATAATCAAGCTTCATATTTTAGTTACAAAATATACATAAATTATTTTTCAAGCAATATGCTTTTAATCAAAATAAGTAATCACAATTTTATCGCAAGGATTTTCGTAATTTATGATGTTGTTATTAAAGTACAAACAGAATAGCGAATTCTCTGAATTAATTCGATCTACAGTGAATAGAGTGAAGAGTGCTGCTGGGAAATTGATCAAGGACTCGCATAAAGATAACCTTTATGTAATTACTTACCTAATAAAAACAACTAATTTACATCAATACCCAAAGGGCAATATTTTGTACGGGTTCGGGTTCGTTCAAACTAGTTTACTCGGTATTACTGGCTTTCGGCAACATAAGGAGGAGAAAAGAGCAGTTTACATTAATTCTAAGAAAATCTAGACGTCATGAACAAAATATTTTAGGTAACACTTAATATCTAAAACGAATTCTAATGAAAGAAATCAATTTTCTAGATAACCTGGAAGGAAAGTGCGCAAGATTGAATTGAGCAAAATCAATTTATGATAAAAACAGATACTCCTCATTTGAAATTTCATAAGATTCTATTCATTCGAAGTGCTATTGCTCTAATTGTTAAAATTGTCTGAGTGTTTGCTGTATCGGATGCATTTGCTAGTGAAAGCAATATTAGCTGTCAGCAATTATAATTTTTTTATTTGCTCATTTTCACGTATATTATTACTCATAGAAAATGATGACGGTTTGATTAAAAAAGTTGATTAAAAACCAGAAGTCTCTGACGAGACTGTAGCTCTCCTGGTTGTTTTTTTTTCTAAAACATCAATTTCCTTTCTTTTTTTTAACCAAGTCCATAGGGAGCAGGCGCTCTAACAAATTATAAGTAGCATGACAAAACTACATATCCATTAGACTGCAACTATAATAGCACTCATATAATTCATAATATCCAAGATAAAGTATTTCAAAAAAGAATGCCACACCCATTTTCCAAGATCCTAGGGGCCAAGGGCTGCTAGCTCAAAGGAACTATCAATGACACATTAAGACTACAGATCCATAATATTGGATAAAGAATTAACTACCCATCATTAATAGCTTTACACGGGTAGAGAGCATAACTATATAGGAAAAAATTACCACACCCATTTTCAAAAACCCTGGGGGTATAGGGCTAAAACAAAATATCAGGTGCACAACAAGTTTACAGACCAATCATTGCAAAAAGAATTCTACATCATTTATAGTGTCAGAGGAGTTGCAAGCACAAGATTACATTGACTTATATAGGAGGAAATGACCACACCCATTTCTGAGACACTAAGGGTCAGGGGCTCAAACATAATATCAGGTGCACAACTAGACCAGAGACCCATCATATTACAAAAGAGAATTAAGTCTCCATGATTTATAGTGTCAGAGGAGTTGCGAGCACAAGATTACATAGAGTTATATAGGAGAAAACGACCACACCCATTTCTAAGACCCATGGGGTCAGGGGCTCAAACAAAATATCAGGTGAACAACCAGACCACAAACCCATCAAATTGTATAAAGAATTAAGTTTCCATGATTTATAGTGTCAGAGGAGTTGTAAGCACAAGATTACATTGACTAATATAGGAGAAAATGACCATACCAATTTTTTCTAAGACCCTGGGGGTCAGGGGCTCAAACAAAATATCAGGTGCACAACAATACTACAGACCCATCATATTGCAAAAAGATTTAAGTCTCCATCATTTATAGTGTCAGAGGAGTAGCGAGCACAAGATTACATAGAGGTATATAGGAGAAAATGACCACCCCATTTCTAAGACCCATGGGGTCAGGGGCTAAAACAAAATATCAGGTGAACAACTAGACCACAAACCCATCAAATTGTATACAGAATTAAGTCTCCATGATTTATAGTGTCAGAGGAGTTGAGAGCACAAGATTACATAGCATTATATAGGAGAGAATGACCACACCCATTTCTAAGACCCTGGGGGTCAGGGGCTCAAACAAAATATCAGGTGCACAACAATACTACAGACCCATCATATTGCAAAAAGAATTAAGTCTCCATCATTTATAGTGTCAGAGGAGTTGCGAGCACAAGATTACATAGAGTTATATAGGAGAAAATGACCACACCCATTTCTAAGACCCTGGGGGTCAGGCGCTCAAACAAAATATCAGGTGCACAACAATACCACAGACCCATCATATTGCAAAAAGATTTAAGTCTCCATCATTTATAGTGTCAGAGGAGTTGCGAGCACAAGATTACATAGAGTTATATAGGAGAAAATGACCACCCCATTTCTAAGACCCATGGGGTCAGGGGCTCAAACAAAATATCAGGTGAACAACTAGACCACAAACCCATTAAATTGTATACAGAATTAAGTCTCCATGATTTATAGTGTCAGAGGAGTTGAGAGCACAGGATTACATAGCATTATATAGGAGAAAATGATCACACCCATTTCTAAGACCCATGGGTTCAGGGGCTCAAACAAAATATCAGGTGAACAACTAGACCACAAACCGATCAAATTGTATAAAGAATTAAGTTTCCATGATTTATAGTGTCAGAGGAGTTGTAAGCACAAGATTACATTGACTTATATAGGAGAAAATGACCACACCAATTTTTTCTAAGACCCTGGGGGTCAGGGGCTCAAACAAAATATCAGGTGCACAACAAGACCACAGGTCCATCATATTGCAAAAAGATTTAAGTCTCCATCATTTATAGTGTCAGAGGAGTTGCGAGCACAAGATTACATAGAGGTATATAGGAGAAAATGACCACCCCATTTCTAAGACCCATGGGGTCAGGGGCTAAAACAAAATATCAGGTGAACAACTAGACCACAAACCCATCAAATTGTATACAGAATTAAGTCTCCATGATTTATAGTGTCAGAGGAGTTGAGAGCACAAGATTACATAGCATTATATAGGAGAAAATGACCACACCCATTTCTAAGACCCTGGGGTCAGGGGCTCAAACAAAATATCAGGTGCACAACAATACTACAGACCCATCATATTGCAAAAAGAATTAAGTCTCCATCATTTATAGTGTCAGAGGAGTTGCGAGCACAAGATTACATAGAGTTATATAGGAGAAAATGACCACACCCATTTCTATGACCCTGGGGGTCAGGGGCTCAAACAAAATATCAGGTGCACAACTATACTACAGACCCATCATACTGCAAAAAGAATTGAGTCTCCATCATTTATAGTGTTAGAGGAGTTGCGAGCACATGATTACATAGAGTTATATAGGAGAAAATGACCACACCCATTTCTAAGACCCTGGGGGTCAGGGGCTCAAACAAATTTTCAGGTGCACAACAAGACCACAGACCCATCATATTGCAACAAGATTTAAGTCTCCATCATTTATAGTGTCAGAGGAGTTGCGAGCACAAGATTACATAGAGTTATATAGGAAAAAATGACCACACCCATTTCTAAGACCCTGGGGGTCAGGGGCTCAAACAAAATATCAGGTGCACAACAAGACCACAGACCCATCATATTGCAAAAAGATTTAAGTCTCCATCATTTATAGTGTCAGAGGAATTGCGAGCACAAGATTACATAGAGTTATATAGGAGAAAATGATCACACCCATTTCTAAGACCCATGGGGTCAGGGGCTCAAACAAAATATCAGGTGAACTACTAGACCACAAACCCATCAAATTGTATAAAGAATTAAGTCTCCATGATTTATAGTACGTGTCAGAGGAGTTGAGAGCACGAGATTACATATATAGCATTATATCGGAGAAAAAGACTACACCCATTTCTAAGACCCTGGAAGTCAGGGGCTCAAACAAAATATCAGGTACACAACAATACTACAGACCCATCATATTGCAAAAAGATTTAAGTCTCCATCATTTATAGTGTCAGAGGAGTTGCGAGCACAAGATTACATAGAGTTATATAGGAGAAAATAACCACACCCATTTCTATGACCCTGGGGGTCAGGGGCTCAAACAAAATATCAGGTGAACAACAAGACCACAGACCCATCATATTGCAAAAAGATTTAAGTCTCAATCATTTATAGTGTCAGAGGAGTTGCGAACACAAGATTATATAGAGTTATATAGGAGAAAATGACCACACCCATTTCTAAGACCCTGTTTACAGTGTATTGTCCATGTTTACTGTATATTGTCCATGTTTACTGTATATTGATGTTTGCAGTATATTGTCCATGTTTACAGTATATTGTCCATGTTTACTGTATATTGTCCATGTTTACTGTATATTGATGTTTACAGTATATTGTTCATGTTTACAGTGCATTGTCTATGTTTACTGTATATTGTCCATGTTTACAGTATATTGTCCATGATTACTGTATATTGTCCATGTTTACTGTGTATTGTCCATGTTTACAGTATATTCTCCATGTCTATTGTCCATTTTTACAGTATATTGTCCATGTTTACTGTATATTGTCCATGTTTACAGTATATTGTCCATGTTTACTGTATATTGTCCATGTTTATAGTATATTGTCCATGTATACAGTATATTGTCCATTTTTACAGTATATTGTCCATGTTTACTGTATATTGATGTTTACAGTATATTGTCCATGTTTACTGTATATTGTCCATGTTTATAGTATATTGTCCGTGTTTACTGTATATTGTCCATGTTTACGGTATATTGTCCATGTTTACAGTATATTGTCCATTTTTACAGTATATTGTCCATGTATACAGTATATTGTCCATGTTTGCTGTATATTGTCCATGTTTACTGTATATTGTACATGTTTACTGTATGTTGATGTTCACATTATATTGTCCATGTTTACAGTATATTGTCCATGTATACAGTATATTGTCCATGTTTACATTTCTACAGTATATTGCCCATGTTTACAGTATATTGTCCATGTCTACAGTATATTGTTCATGTTTTCAGTATATTGTCCATCTTTACAGTATATTGTCCATTTTACAGTATATTGTCCATGTTTACAGTATATTGTCCATGTTTACTGTTCATTGTGCATGTTTACTGTATATTGTCCATGTTTACATGTCTACAGTATATTGTCCATGTTTACAGTATATTGTCCATGTTTACAGTACATTGTCCATGTTTACAGTATATTGTCCATGTTTACAGTATATTGCCCATGTTTATAGTATATTGTCCATGTTTACTGTATACTGTCCATGTTTGCTATACATTGTCCTTTTTTACAGTATATTGTCCATGTTTACAGTATATTGTCCATGTTTACAGTATATTGTCCATGTTTACAGTATATTGTCCATGTTTACTGTATATTGTCCATGTCTACAGTATATCGTCCATGTTTACAGTATATTGTCCATGTTTACTGTATATTGTCCATGTTTACAGTATATTGTCCATGTATACAGTATATTGTCCATGTTTATAGTATATTGTCCATGTTTACAGTATATTGTCCATGTTTACTGTATATTGTCCATGTCTACAGTATATCGTCCATGTTTACAGTATATTGTCCATGTTTACAGTACATTGTCCATGTTTACAGTATATTGTCCATGTTTACAGTATATTGCCCATGTTTATAGTATATTGTCCATGTTTACTGTATACTGTCCATGTTTACTATACATTGTCCTTTTTTACAGTATATTGTCCATGTTTACTGTATACTGTCCATGTTTACAGTATATTGTCCATGTTTACAGTATATTGTCCATGTTTACTGTATATTGTCCATGTCTACAGTATATCGTCCATGTTTACAGTATATTGTCCATGTTTACTGTATATTGTCCATGTCTACAGTATATCGTCCATGTTTACAGTATATTGTCCATGTTTACTGTATATTGTCCATGTCTACAGTATATCGTCCATGTTTACAGTATATTGTCCATGTTTACTGTATATTGTCCATGTCTACAGTATATCGTCCATGTTTACAGTATATTGTCCATGTTTACTGTATATTGTCCATGTTTACAGTATATTGTCCATGTATACAGTATATTGTGGCAGTCTGGCCGAGACGGGCCACATCTCAACTTGTAGGAATAACGCCTGTAGAAGTTCCAACAGTTTATTCAGCAACATCATATCAATGAAATCATAACATCAAATAAGAATGGCTTGTTTCCCTCTCTAGTTGTACAGAACAATGATTAGATGGCTATGGCATTCTTTACTATGTTAAAATATGATGGAAACTACTACATGAGCCCTGGTACCCAACTGGGCCTCTTGTTGAAAACGAATTCTGTTGGTAAAAAATCTTATATTCTTAAAATAGTAACTGAGCTCTGGGATGGCCTTGGGCCTCTTGTCAAAATATGAAACTCACTAAAAGTACTAGTCAGGATATCACTTAATCTCAATTTCAATTATTGTGCTCTCTCATTAAAACAAATTACTATACATGTACGGACTCTAGCTATTTACATTATTACATCTCCATATCTATTCAAATTTACTTAATTCTTATTTGCTCTTCATTGTAACTTATAAAAATTATGATCATCAGTTTTCAAATCCATTTTGGTACCTAAGTTAGGGTTCTCAAAAGATGTTGACTCTACGAGCGCAAGAGCAAGAATGTGTCGATCGCGATTGCTCTCTCCCTTTTATAGATTTTGGACCAATCGCTGCCAGGAAAATTCCTGGCAGTGCCAGGAATACTCCTGGCAGGGGGAAATTCACTTCAAAACGTACATTGAACTTCATAAAAACAATAAATTTGACATTCTAATGCATAAAAGATGAAATTAGTAACGATTAGGTAGCAAAAACTCATGAAAATACATGTGCAAAAATTGGAACTAGTTCTCCGGGTCTCTAGATGCAGCGTAAGCATCGGGCGTATCACATACCTACAACCCAATCGTAGTTTCTCACAAAATAAACAATGTTAGCAATAAAAAATGATTGAAAGTACTCAAAACTGTCATCATCTCGAACAATTGTGTCCATGTTTACTGTATATTGTCCATGTTTACTGTGTATTGTCCATGTTTACAGTATATTGTCCATGTCTATTGTCCATTTTTACAGTATATTGTCCATGTTTACTGTATATTGTCCATGTTTACAGTATATTGTCCATGTTTACTGTATATTGTCCATGTTTATAGTATATTGTCCATGTATACAGTATATTGTCCATTTTTACAGTATATTGTCCATGTTTACTGTATATTGATGTTTACAGTATATTGTCCATGTTTACTGTATATTGTCCATGTTTATAGTATATTGTCCGTGTTTACTGTATATTGTCCATGTTTACGGTATATTGTCCATGTTTACAGTATATTGTCCATTTTTACAGTATATTGTCCATGTATACAGTATATTGTCCATGTTTGCTGTATATTGTCCATGTTTACTGTATATTGTACATGTTTACTGTATGTTGATGTTCACATTATATTGTCCATGTTTACAGTATATTGTCCATGTATACAGTATATTGTCCATGTTTACATTTCTACAGTATATTGCCCATGTTTACAGTATATTGTCCATGTCTACAGTATATTGTTCATGTTTTCAGTATATTGTCCATCTTTACAGTATATTGTCCATTTTACAGTATATTGTCCATGTTTACAGTATATTGTCCATGTTTACTGTTCATTGTGCATGTTTACTGTATATTGTCCATGTTTACATGTCTACAGTATATTGTCCATGTTTACAGTATATTGTCCATGTTTACAGTACATTGTCCATGTTTACAGTATATTGTCCATGTTTACAGTATATTGCCCATGTTTATAGTATATTGTCCATGTTTACTGTATACTGTCCATGTTTACTATACATTGTCCTTTTTTACAGTATATTGTCCATGTTTACAGTATATTGTCCATGTTTACAGTATATTGTCCATGTTTACAGTATATTGTCCATGTTTACTGTATATTGTCCATGTCTACAGTATATCGTCCATGTTTACAGTATATTGTCCATGTTTACTGTATATTGTCCATGTTTACAGTATATTGTCCATGTATACAGTATATTGTCCATGTTTATAGTATATTGTCCATGTTTACAGTATATTGTCCATGTTTACTGTATATTGTCCATGTCTACAGTATATCGTCCATGTTTACAGTATATTGTCCATGTTTACAGTACATTGTCCATGTTTACAGTATATTGTCCATGTTTACAGTATATTGCCCATGTTTATAGTATATTGTCCATGTTTACTGTATACTGTCCATGTTTACTATACATTGTCCTTTTTTACAGTATATTGTCCATGTTTACTGTATACTGTCCATGTTTACAGTATATTGTCCATGTTTACAGTATATTGTCCATGTTTACTGTATATTGTCCATGTCTACAGTATATCGTCCATGTTTACAGTATATTGTCCATGTTTACTGTATATTGTCCATGTTTACAGTATATTGTCCATGTATACAGTATATTGTCCATGTTTACTGTATATTGTCCATGTCTACAGTATATCGTCCATGTTTACAGTATATTGTCCATGTTTACTGTATATTGTCCATGTTTACAGTATATTGTCCATGTATACAGTATATTGTGGCAGTCTGGCCGAGACGGGCCACATCTCAACTTGTAGGAATAACGCCTGTAGAAGTTCCAACAGTTTATTCAGCAACATCATATCAATGAAATCATAACATCAAATAAGAATGGCTTGTTTCCCTCTCTAGTTGTACAGAACAATGATTAGATGGCTATGGCATTCTTTACTATGTTAAAATATGATGGAAACTACTACATGAGCCCTGGTACCCAACTGGGCCTCTTGTTGAAAACGAATTCTGTTGGTAAAAAATCTTATATTCTTAAAATAGTAACTGAGCTCTGGGATGGCCTTGGGCCTCTTGTCAAAATATGAAACTCACTAAAAGTACTAGTCAGGATATCACTTAATCTCAATTTCAATTATTGTGCTCTCTCATTAAAACAAATTACTATACATGTACGGACTCTAGCTATTTACATTATTACATCTCCATATCTATTCAAATTTACTTAATTCTTATTTGCTCTTCATTGTAACTTATAAAAATTATGATCATCAGTTTTCAAATCCATTTTGGTACCTAAGTTAGGGTTCTCAAAAGATGTTGACTCTACGAGCGCAAGAGCAAGAATGTGTCGATCGCGATTGCTCTCTCCCTTTTATAGATTTTGGACCAATCGCTGCCAGGAAAATTCCTGGCAGTGCCAGGAATACTCCTGGCAGGGGGAAATTCACTTCAAAACGTACATTGAACTTCATAAAAACAATAAATTTGACATTCTAATGCATAAAAGATGAAATTAGTAACGATTAGGTAGCAAAAACTCATGAAAATACATGTGCAAAAATTGGAACTAGTTCTCCGGGTCTCTAGATGCAGCGTAAGCATCGGGCGTATAACATACCTACAACCCAATCGTAGTTTCTCACAAAATAAACAATGTTAGCAATAAAAAATGATTGAAAGTACTCAAAACTGTCATCATCTCGAACAATTGTGTCCAAATTTCCCTCTCTATTAAAGGTTATATTAGCGAGAAATTCAAATCAATGCGCCATGCATACTTACTGATTACATAGAAACAAAATGGCGTCACTCGAAAACTGGTAGCTCAGTGCGATATAGAAAAATGGAAATTTACATAATAAAATCACTCTACAACGAATGTCAGGATGATTCCGAGCTAAATAAGATTATCATACATTGAATTAAACCAGAAATGACAAGGTAAGAATTGTACTTCAGTCGAATCTTCTCTGTTGCTAGTTATACATGTTAACACACGTGAAAACGAAAGTTGATCGACGAAAAGCTGTCGTAAGAAAACGATTTAAATGAGGGTTATTTCTTATTACAAACAATACTGGACAGTATGAATTAGGGGAGAATATCTGTATACAGGTAGACAATACCCTTTTATTTCATGAGATCAAGTATTTTCAAAGAAAAGTAATTTTTTCTATGCACAAAATGGGTCGAAAAATGACACTCATCAAAATAACATGTATGAGGGAAACAAGCCTAACAATAAGTTACCTATGTGATAAAAACATGGTCATAACAGCAATGATTACCTCTGCCCTATACATGCATGAGTACTAGTTCATAAACATGACAAATCACATAAATCTGAAAACCAACCCCACTCCAACAAGCACCTGTTAGGGTAAAACCTGACTGTTACAATATTGTCCATGTTTCCTGTATATAGTCCATGTTGATAGTTCATTGTCCATGTTTACAGTGTATTGTCCATGTATACAGCATATTGTCATGTTTACAGTATATTGTCCATGTTTACTGTATTTTGTCCTTGTTTACAGTATATTGTCCATGTTTACAGTATATCGTCCATGTTTCATGTATATAGTTCATGTTTACAGTATATTGTTCATGTTTACAGTATATTGTCCATGTTTACAGTATATTGTCCATGTTTACAGTATATTGTCCATTTATACAGTATATTGTTCATGTTTACAGTATATTGTCCATGTTTACAGTATATTGTCCATGTATACAGTATATTGTCCATGTTTACAGTATATTGTCCATGTATACAGTATTTTGTCCATGTTTACAGTATATTGTCCATGTATACAGTATATTGTTCATGTTTACAGTATATTGTCCATGTATACAGTATATTGTCCATGAATACAGTATATTGTTCATGTTTACAGTATATTGTCCATGTTTACTGTATATTGTCCATGTTTACTCTATATTGTCCATGTTTACAGTATATTGCCCATGTATACAGTATATTGTCCATGTTTACAATATATTGTCCATGTTTACATTTTTACAGTATATTGTTCATGTTTACTGTATATTGTCCATGTTTACTGTATATTGTCCATGTTTACAGTATATTGTCCATGTTTACAGTATATTGTCCATGTTTACATTTTTACAGTATATTGTCCATGTTTACTGTATATTGTCCATGTTTACTGTATATTGTACATGTTTACTGTATATTGTCCATGTTTACAGTATATTGTCCATGTTTACAGTGTATTGTCCATGTCTACAGTATATTGTCCATGTTTACAGTATATTGTCCATGTTTACTGTACATTGTCCATGTTTACTGTATATTTTCCATGTTTACAGTATATTGTCCATGTTTACAGTATATTGTCAATGTTTATTGTATATTGTCCATGTTTACTGTATATTGTCCATGTTTACAGTATAATATATTGTCCATGTTTACTGTATATTGTCCATGTTTACTGTATATTGTCCAGGTTTACTGTATATTGATGTTTACACTTACTGTATATTGTTCATGTTTACAGTATATTGTCCATGTTTACAGTATATTGTTCATGTTTACTGTATATTGTTCATGTTTACAGTATATTGTCCATGTATACAGTATATTGTTCATGTTTACTGTATATTGTCAATGTTTACAGTATATTGTCCATGTTTTTAGTATATTGTCCATGTTTACTGTATATTGTTCATGTTTGCAGTATATTCTTCTTGTATACAGTATATTGTCCATGTATACAGTATATTGTCCATGTATACAGTATATTGTCCATGTTTATAGTATATTGTCCATGTATACAGTATATTGTCCATTTTCATACAATTATTGCACAGTGATGAGGTCAATATGATGATTTATGGAGTGATAAAACCAATATCGAACGAGGCCAAAGGCCTTTTTTTTTCAAATAAAGATTTTGTATTAAGTAAAATGTTTGACCCTTCATCTTTTATTTTCTTTTTATCTAAAAACGCTGCAAAATATCACGGTCAGTTATGTCGGCAATACTCAAGTTTGCTGCAGACTACAATTTTCTTCTAATACACAAAACAGGAAACACGTCAATATGACCGGAAGCAGTTCAATACGACGTTTAATCGCATTGCACGTGACCGCGTTTTGGCCAATGGGAAAGCTTATAAACGGTTATGTAAATTAGAGTATATGATAATACGGTATATTGTTCATGTTTATAGTATATTGTCCATGTATATAGTATATTGTCCAGGTTTACAGTATATTGTCCATGTTTACTGTATATTGATGTTTACAGTATATTGTCATGTTTACAGTATATTGTCCATATTTATAGTATATTGTCCATGTTTACTGTATATTGTCCATGTTTACAGTATACTGTCCATGTTTCCAGTATGTTGTCCATGTATACAGTATATTGTCCATGTATACAGTATATTGTCTATTTATACAGTATATTGTCCATGTTTACAGTAAATTGTCCATGTTTACTGTATATTGTCCATGTTTACTGTATGTTGACATTCGGTGGCTACACCTACTACAAGTTCTTACATTGACAGTAAAGGAATATCTTAAAGACACGTACTGTTTCTGTATAATGAATGGCTATCTTTGTATTTTCATAATATGTGTATATCCTGAAAAACGCAGTTTGCTGTTTTAATTGATAGCTACGAATCAAGGCAATTTATGCCGATTTATTCCGAAGCAACCTGAGCTCGAGTCTTTATTATTTTTTAACATGTTCAAATTTTTTTACGACTGCGCAACGGATAAAATTACCAAACAGAAGTCGTAGCAATCCGTAGGGTAGCCGTAGCTATCCGGAGGGGAGTCATTGCAACCCGTAGTACATTCGTTGTCCTTCTGGGCCATATTTATGATGAAAACTCGATTCGCATCAGCATTAACCAATTCGTACCAAAGTCGTTATTTCATGGTTAGCTGAACATATTTTTGTCTTCCGACTTGCCACGGATGCATCTGTTTAGAAGTCGTGACTTTATCCCTGAAAGTTTGACGGGTGATTCGTATTGTATCCTGTGTCAAGTTGACGAAAACAGTGTACCGCTTTAGTAACTTTATACAACTAATTCAAAATTGAAACAAACTGCAATAGAGGATAGATTGTGATGATATGATTAAGGCGAATAGAACTCATTAAATTCAATAAATATACAAGTGAACGTGATCATAAACAAAACAAAACGACCCCCCAAAAAAGAAAACAAAACAAACAAACAAACATATAAAAAAACAAGAGGCCCAAGGGGGCCACATCGCTCACCTGAGGAGACTGTATGTATGTTTTCAATCAAAGTCAAGACCTGAAGGAAATCGCTTTTAGTGAAGCTTTGAGAAGGACAAGGTGTACAAGTTACTTCCTGTAAAGTTCAGTGACATTCTGTGCAGTAGTTTAAGAGGATAAGTCAAAAATGTGTCTTTCAAATAGAGCCTATAGAGGACATCTTGGATTTCCAATCGGCTCGAAAAACACAAACTAAGTAGAGGGCAATTAGTACTTGCGTCCTGTGAAGTTTCAAGAAATTCTGTGAAGCAGTTTTAGAGGAGAAGTTGAAAATGTGTCAGCCAATCAGAGCCTGTGGCGGCCATCTTGAATTTCCCATAGGCTCCAAAAACGCAAACTTGATAGAGGGTATGAGTACTTGCATCCTGTGAAGTTTCATGAAATTCTGCGCAGCGGTTTGAGAGGAGAAGTCGAAAATTTGTCAGCCAATCAGAGCCTGTGGCGGCCATCTTGGATTTCTGATCAGCTCGAAAAACACAAACTTGGTAGAGAGCAATCAGTACTTGCTTCCTGTGAAGGTTTGTGAAATTCTATGCAGCCGTTTGAGAGGAGAAGTCGAAAATGTGTCAGTCAATCAGAGTCTGTGGCAGCCATCTTGGATTTCCGATTGGCTCGAAAAACACAAACTTAGTAGAGGGCATTGAGTACTTGCTTCCTGTGAAGTTTCATGATATTCTGTGCAGTGGTTATAGAAGAGAAGTTGAAAATGTGTCAGCCAATCAGAGCCTGTGGCAGCCATCTTGGATTTCCGATTGGCTTGAAAAACACAATTTGGTAGAGGGCATTGAGTAGTTTCTTCCCGTGAAGTTTCATGAAATTCTGTGCAGCGGTTTCAGAGGAGAAGTCGAGAATGTGTCAGCCAATTAGAGCCTGTGGCGGCCATCTTGGATTTCCAATCGGCTCCAAAAACACAATCTTGGTAGAAGGCATTGAGTACTTGCTTCCTGTGAAGTTTCATGAAATTCTGTGCAGCAGTTTCGGAGGAGAAGTCAAAAATGTGTCAGCCAATCAGAGCCTGTGGCGGCCATCTTGGATTTCCGATCGGCTCAAAAAACACAAACTTGGTAGAGGGCATTGAGTACTTGCTTCCTGTGAAGTTTCATGAAATTCTGTGACGCAGTTTCAGAAGAGAAGTCAAAAATGTGTCAGCCAATCAGAGCCAGTGGCGGCCATCTTGGATTTCTGATCGGCTTGAAAAACACAAATTTGATAGAGGGCATTGAGTACTTGCTTCCTGTGAAATTTCGTGAAATTCTGTGCAGCGGTTGCCGAAAAAATATCTAAAATGTTAAAAGTTTACGTCGGACGGACGGACGATGGACGGACGACGCGCTATGACAATAGCTCACTTGAGCTTCGCTCAGGTGAGCTAAAAACAACAATACTTGTGGGGACCATGATTTCTTCTTTCCTGCCAAGTTTTACGAAAATCTGTTCAGTGGTTCTGGAGAAGAAGTTGAATATGTATGAAAATCATCCCCCCTTCTTCTTGAGTAATCTAAGTAACCCGAGAGAGATAGTTATACAGAAGCTAAAGCAAAATAACAGACCCCCTCCCCATCCTTTCACTGTGTTATTGATAACATTGATCTGTTTTTACATTAATATTTTGAGCTGCTCTCAATATTGTAATTTCATAGTTGTATATCTAAGTCTTCACAAGATAAATTTGAAAATACTTATTCATCTTTTTAAAATAATTTAGTTTCCTTTTCTATACCTATTTAATAATTCAAAATATATAACATTCAAATGAATCGATAATCCAAAAATTTAAACCTCAAAAACATAAATCTGTATTAAAGAAAGACAACTCTTGCATACATGAACATGTACCAACTTATACGAAACTAAAGTTACCAGGGTATCAGAACTTGAACTTACAAGCCTTGGGTCCATGTTCACAGTAAACATATCTATTCATGATTGAAAAAATACTCATAAAAATCTGTTCAGCAGTTCTGGAGAAGAAGTTGAATATGTATGAAAATCACCCCCCCCCCCTTTCCTTTTCATATAAGAAAATAATTCATAAAAAATCAAAAAATTAAAATTTCAGTATGAAATACATATCAAAGCATTAAGTAACTTAAATGTGATGAATTTGTAGTAAATGAATGTGTAAAACCATACACATATTGAGTTATTTAAAGAAATAGTGCAAAAATGTGCATTTCCGACAGAGTCCGAAAAGACGTCAAAAACGCGTCAAAAATTTGACTTCCGAGTGGAACCAAAAACAACAACACTTCTTAAGACATCTCTCTAGATCATTCTGATGCTTTCAGTTTGTCGATACGTGCTTTCGTTCTGAAGAAGAAGTTTGTCAAAGGAGGGTACCCCCTGTGACCTACTTTTGCCTCTGGTGGCGCCACCTCTTGATGGATCTGGACGAAAAACAACATCACTTGTAGGGGACCATGAGTACTTCATTCCTACCAAGTTTCATGAAAATCTTTTCAGTGGTTCTGGAGAAGAAGTTGAATATGTATGAAAATCACCCCCCCCCCTTCCTTTTCACATAAGAAAAAAATTAATAAAAAATCAAAAAATCTAAATTTTAGAATAAAATACTTATCAAAGCATTTAGTAACTTAAATATGATAAATATGCAGTAAATGAATGTGTAAAATCATACACTTATTGAGTTATTTAAAGAAATAGTGCAAAAATGTGCATTTCTGACGAAGTCCGAAAAGACGTCAAAAACGCGTCAAAAATTTGACTTCGGAGTGGAACCAAAAATAACAACACTTCTTAAGACATCTCTCTAGTTCATCCTGATGCTTTCGGTTTGTCGATACGTGCCTCCGTTCTGAAGAAGAAGTTTGTCAAAGGAGGGTACCCCCTGTGACCTACTTTTGCCTCTGGTGGCGCCACCTGTTGATGGATCCGGACGAAAAACAACAACACTTGTAGGGGACCATGAGTACTTCATTCCTACCAAGTTTCATGAAAATCTTTTCAGTGGTTCTGGAGAAGAAGTCGAAAATGTTGAAAAGTTTACGACGGACGACGGACGACGACGGACGACGACGGACGACGGACGACGGACGCCACGCTATGACAATAGCTCACTTTGAGCCTATGGCTCAGGTGAGCTAAAAAAAACAAAAACAAAAACAAAGAAGAAAAAAACCCAAGGCAATCCAAGGATTGCTGGTGCCGACAGAGAAGCCGTTTTTTCAAAGTGAAACAAATATCTAAGTCAAAGACACTAGCTCAAAATTACTCGAAAGCAGGAAAGTCTTATTAAATGAAATTCACATGAGGCATATCATATAGTATAACTTACTACTTACAAATCAAAGAAAATGGTAAATCTCAAATTTTCAGAGAGTAATGTCAATCATCCAGGCCAAGGTCGCTAGGTAAAAAAGTTTGGTAACAAAGGAAAGGTCTTTGTAAAAGAAATAAACAAGTCACGTGAAATACCAAAGACCTAACACTTACCAATCATACAATATACCTTATCATGATGTTTTGAAGAAGTAGCTCAAACATCTAGTGAAATGTCAATAGGTCAATATTTTGTTTACAAGAAAAGGTCTAATCACCAGCAATACACCTGTAAAATATCAAAGCCCTATCACTTACCAATCAAAATATATCAGTAGGGCGGCCAAGCCGGATTTGCACGTGCGGCGTAAAAAGGAAAATGTGAGTCCGCGAATGCATGACGCACTCTTTCTCGTCGGAGAAAATATGGACGCCTCCGAATTTTGGTCCTTTTCCGAAAGCTCTAGACAGCACAATTTTTTATTTCAGCAAATAAAATATCGTCAAACTTTTGCTTTTAGCTTTATATTTTACTCTCAATTAGTTTATTTTAGACAAACCTGACATTTTAATTACTAAATCGATGATTGAAGTTGGCTAAATTTTCCCGGGAAAAAATGCCCCAAAAAGTGGAAAATAAAAATGAGGTACAAAAAAATGGTCCCTCACAGATTTTTATAATATTTTCAAAAAATGACATTCACATCGGCATCTTTCAAATATCAAAAAATTACAGAACCACTTTTTCATATATTGAAATAATTCCCGTTTGAAATCAGCTGGTGTTAGCTTCGTTTCGGCATGCGCAGAATCACGATTTTGCACTACACATTGAACGTGTGTCACACTGTAAACATGAATGAATGACTTTATTCGGAGTTTAAAGTATTTTGTGTATGAAAAAGTATAACTGTTGGATGATTTTTATCTCGTGAACCCATTTCTAACCTTGGAATTGCAATTAAGAAGAGATTAATGAAGGTTACAAGCTGTTTTTGTCCAACCCGACTTCACGAAGCCCGATGTCAGTACAGTGCCAGTGTCGGTGTGATGTAAACTTGATGACGCAAAAACACGGTACGACTTGTGTACTTCACATACATGTACTTTCTTCAGTTCAGCTGTTTGTTTATATAGTGAAATGGATACTAGGCCGATGCCTCGATGACGAAATTAATCTAGGAACCATTGAAAACATCGACTTTTTCCTCAAGCTCAAGGTAAATAAACAAAATTGTAAACAAATGTCTTTTTTCTTTTTCTCGTTCTCTCTCTCACACGTACATATACACACTTTACTAATACTACCAAGATATGTAATAATTTTCAATCACTGAAATGATCAGTTTATTAAGTTCATTTATGTGCCTTTATTTTGACCAACCAAGCCTAACCCCCCCCCCCCCCCCCCCCCCATTGGGCCATAAGCCATATTTTTTAAATTTTAAAAAATTACACTTTGTCATTCACAAGTATACATGATATTATAAATGTATTTTTTTATTCAGAATATAAAGTGAAAAGAGAAAAGAGATTGAATGGGGGGGGGGGGGGGGGGGGTACTCACATTTCCATTCACACAATGACATAAACATATAAAATGCAAAATGTAACATGGGTAATTTAAACTATGAATTTCTAGATAGATAATATATCATAATATAATTTGATTATCTTGTAGTTCAAGTCATTAAAAATAATTTTTCATGAATTCCATTGGTTGAGTGTTGAATTTTAATATCAATACTATTCTTTCCAGTGATAAATTTATGATTGCTAAATGAATAACATATACAATCAAATAGTTATAAAGGATTAATACAATTTAAGTACAATTAATGAATCATTTTGAATTTTTCAGTTTATGACTATGCATTAGTGTAAATTGTATCAAAATAAACAAATAAATAAATGAGTAAATAATAAATGAATGACTTAAAACTAATTGAAAATGTAAAATTACTTTTTCAGGTCAAACTTGTTAGAAGAAATCTTGCTGTCTGAAAATCACCAAGTGGCTTATTATATGGAAGGCATGCATTTAAAAGGAATTATTGATTGGAAATTGTGTACTATAGACTAGTATATTGATATTCTACATCGAATTGGTTTGAAGATTGTGCATATTGCCATCATATTCTTCTTTGTGAACTGTGAGTGTGCAAAAATACCATACAAATGGATTATTCACAGAAGATGGAAGAGTTCAAGACCTGTCAAAATTTCAGAAAACAATTAACATGATTAATGACTGTGAATCTTATTGGACAATGGCAGATATAGTGAGATAATGAAATAAATATTTTTTTGTGAATTCTTGCAGAGGATGAATTGGTCAATTTAATTTCTTCTTCATGATATAGGAATTTAAATTCAACTGTCATGGATCATGGGCACATCAAATTATAATAGTTATTTCTTTCGTAGTGACTATCTGGAGTAAAAAAGTAAATATAGGCTTCCTTGCAAAAAAAATCACATATTTGTATCTTTTGTTTTCCAATTATTGAAAGCTCCTGCGCATTAAACAGAACAAAATTGGAATTTTTATATGTATTTTTCTCGGATGCAATGAGTATATTTCAAATTGTGGATGTATTGTCTGGCATATCCAAGAAAATGTCATTTTTCATTTTTGAAAACGATCCCCCTGTTTGCGAGGAAGGGGGCATGGGAGTCGAACGTTAAGAGTACTGCTGTCATTTTGTCAGCTGATTTTCGACAAATTTACAGAATAAAACATCACATTTTGGGTATATTTAGAGACATAAAATCTTAAAGAGTTTGTTTAATCTTTTAAAATCCGATGCCATCAATTTGCATCGCTGTTATTAGTATTTTTCTGCTGTGAATGTGTTTCGAAAAAATGCTTAGTAACGGCGACGCGAACTTCGTTCGATATTAATGCGCCGTTCTTAGCAACGGTTGCCGTCACGCGCAAATCTGGCTTGGCCGCCCTACTGATATGGTCTATCTAAATTTTCTAAAAATAGGTCAAATATCTAGGCCAATGTAAGTAGGTAACAAAGAATTTGGTATATGTATATATAAAGGTCTGCTCACAAGGAAAACAATGAAACAAGAGGCCCAGGGGCCACAACGCTCACCTGAGAACACTTAGCATGTTAAGACAAGACAATGTTTATTTAAAATTGGCATATATGAAAATAGGTTAACACAAGCTCCTAAGAGGTTTTGACCGACAAATATGTATACATGTAAAATTAAACAAAGCACACAAAACTGAACAAAACAACAATTAGGAATATGACATATGAAATGCATGCACAAAATAAGATATGAAATAAAGGAGGAGAAAGATTAACAGAGGAAACTACATTCTACTAATTTATGCAGACTCTGTACTAGAAATAATGAAAGCACCCTACCATTTGACTTCTTTGGGGAAAGGATGCACAACCTAAAGATGCATCAGATAGGTTGTCATTAATTCAAAAGCCTTAAGAAATATTTTGTGCAGAAAACGTATGGAGTAAATGAAGTAATTAGGGGTTACCATGCGTGTGTTTTACAAAAACTGACAGGGTATCGGCGAATCCCCTGTCAGAAATTGAGTTTTACCGCGAGGCGTCAGGCGAGCGGTAAAACGGATATTTCTGACAGGGAATTCGCAGATACCCTGTCAGTTTTTGTAGAACATCAGTATGGTAACCCTATTCTAATGCTTTAGTCAGTAAAAAGCTAGAAAACGTCTGCTTTTAACGACGTCGCATAGCAACGCATGACGTCATAGCAAAAACTGCAGTGAAACGTGAATCCCCTTGCAGTTTTTTAATCGCTCAGCCAATCAGAATGCGCGTTACAAACGGAGTGCATTAGAATATTAATTTTTACTCTTATTAGCTCATTTACATACCTGAAGCCAATAAGAAAAGAAAAAAATAATTGATCAGGTTCCTGTTTTCTAATTGCCTGTGGTGGTGTCACCTGTTGACAGATCCAGACAAAAAACAACTATACTTGTAGGGGACCATGATTACTTCATTCCTACCAAGTTTCATGAAAATCTGTTCAGCGGTTCTGGAGAAGAAGTTGAATATGTATGAAAATCATCTCCCCCCTTCTTCTTGAGTAACCCGAGAGAGACAATTATACACAAACTAAAGCAAAATCCTGCTAATAAATTACAGCCCCCTCATTTCACTACGTTGTTGATAACATTGATGTAAATGTAGAGTTCTGTTTTTACATTAATATTTTGAGCTGCTCTCAATATCTTAATTTCAAAGTTATATATCTAAGTCTTCACAAGATAAATTTGAAAATACTTATTCATCTTTTATGAATTATTTAGTTTTCTTTTGGATACTTATTTAATAATCTAAAATATATAACGTTCAAATGAATCGATAATCCAAGAATTTAAACCTCAAAAACATATATCAATATTAAAGAAAGACAACTCTTGCATACATGAGTTCTGCTGTTATACATGTACCAACTATATGAGTTCTCCCCCTCGAATACGAAACTAAAGTTACCAGGGTTAGAATTCCTGATATAGATAAAAGAAGTACCAGAACTTGAACCCACAAGCCTTGGGTCCATGTGCACAGAAAACATATCTATTCATGATTGAAAAAATACTCATAAAAATCTGTTCAGCAGTTCTGGAGAAGAAGTTGAATATGTATGAAAATGCCCCCCTTTCCTTTTCACATAAGAAAAAAAAAAACATAAAAAATCAAAAAATTAAAATTTTAGTATAAAATACATATCAAAGCAATGCTCAGGTGAGCTAAAAATTGTTGGGGTCCCGCCGGGGTTTGAAGCCACTCCCCATGGGTCCATTTGGCTTGGAAAACATACATTATACCTATGTACAATCTTAAAAAATATTCCTTAAAAATGCAAAAGTGGATATCTTGACAAAATTCTTTCACTTGTAGGGTACCATGCATGAGTACCTCATACCTACAAATTGTCATGACAATCTGAAGAGTGGTTATAGAAAAGAAGCAGAAAATGTATGAAAATCAACCCCCCCTTCCTTTTTACATAAGAAAAAAAAATCATTAAAAAATCAAAAAAATAAAATTTAAGCATAAAATACACATCAAAGCATTAAGTAAGTTAAATATGATAAATATGCAGTAAATGAGTGTGTAAAATCATACACTTATTGAGTTATTTAAAGAAATAGTGCAAAAATGTGCATTTCTGACTAAGTCCGAAAAGACGTCAAAAACGCGTCGAAACTTTGACTTCGAAGTGGAACCAAAAATAACAACACTTCTTAAGACATCTCTCTAGATCATCCTGATGCTTTCGGTTTGTCGATACATGCTTCGGTTCTGAAGAAGTTTGTCAAAGGAGGGTACCCCCGTGACCTACTTTTGGCTGTGGTGGCGCCACCTATTGACGGATCCGGACGAAAAACAACAACACATGTAGGGGACCATTAGTACTTCATACCCACTAAGTTTCATCAAAATCCCTTCAGCCGTTCTGGAAAAGAAGTCTAAAATGTGAAAAGTTTACGACGGACGACGGACGACGGACGCCGGACGGCACGCTATGACAATAGCTCACTTAAGCTTTGTTCAGGTGAGCTAAAAATCAAAGCCCTATCACATAAACTCTATCTTAATTTTCTTGAAAAGTTGGTCAAATATCTAGGTCAAAGTCACTAGATCAACAATTTTGGTATCACAAGAAATATACATGTGAAACATAAAAGCCCGATAATTTATCAGTCAAGCCTATCGTTATTTATATTCTTTAAAAGAAGGTGACATATTTAAAAGGCCAGGGTCACTATTTTGGTTTCAGTGAAAAGAATAGACAGTGAGATGTCAAAGCCATATCTCTCACCAATCAAAAGGTATATAGCAATGGCTAATTATTTTAAAGTAGATCAAAAATCTAGGTCAAGGTCACTCAGTCAAAAATTGTATTATGAGTAGAAAGGTCTTTACACAGGGCATTCGCATGTAAAATATCAAAGCGCTATCACTTACAAGTCAAACGTTATTGGGATCATGACAACCAAAGTGGGACAGACAGACTGACAGTTGGAACACGGGCAAAGTGATCCCTTAGTGTCGCAATGCTTTATAGACGACAGAAAAAAGTAAAAATGGAAATACATGTAAACCTTGAAAGGCCGAGAGTGAGGCAGCAACTACGGCGGTGCAAATTCAAGCACGAACAAATAAGTTTTTTTATGATGTCACCTTCAGTGTTTCAAGGGAACTCCAATAGGATCTGCTTGCAGGAATCAAAGCAAAACAGTATATTAATCATTCTCATCGGATATTACACACCCTTGGTCTCTATACGGGAAAATGATCAATGACGAAATATGAAAAAGAAAAAAAAAATGTGCAATGTCTTCTCTTGTTATTCCATGCGCATTAAGGATAATCTGAAACATGAGAAATGCAGAGGAAGACAAATGACAATTAGATTGCGTTATTCACAAATAAGAGTGAACAAAATGAATTGCTTCTAATTATTTCCAAGATAGTTTGCAAAATGAAGATAAACGAGAAAACTTCAAGCAATTCATTCCACACTATCAGTACTCAAGCAGTGTTCACAGAAAAATGTCATGGCCTAAGATTAATCAAGAAAATTTAAGTTTAAAGATCCGAGGTAGGTCGGGGAAACAAATTAGATAAAAACGTGAAGTCAAATCACTATTTTGTCACCGTTCTGCCGCGTTACCCTAATTGATATAGAAAGTTTTTTTTTATTCTTGTGAGAATAGAATTCTCTTCCTTGATGCTTCCTGTTTTATTGTAAACAACATAATCCATTATTTGGAGCTTAAGTTCAGAATTACGGAATTGAATCTAGATCCAATGTGACTACGCATAGAAAAGAGAATATGTATATATAAAGATCCTATGTGTTAACATGCATGAGCTCGCTACAGATGGCAGAGCACGGACTGTATTTCGTATGCCTTCTGTTTTTTTACATCCATCTGTATGTTTCATCTGTATGTTTCATCGTGCATTAACATCGACGGCGGGTGCGGCTAGCCAACAGGGGATGCTTACTCCTCCCGGGCACCTGATCCCACCTCTAGCTTGCTAGGGGTCCGTCGATGCTCAATATAGTGCTTTATTGTGAGTGCTGTTGAGATTATCGTCAGGATCTTCTTTAACTCATTTCTTGGGCCCCTGCGTCATGCTGTCTTTTTGTATGTATATTTTCAAATTACAGCGAGGACATTATTTTACACTACTGTGCATTCTTCGAGATCTCTGGGTAATCGGAAATGTGGGAGGGTTAAATTGTGCGCACGTAATCCGGATAACCCAATCGTCTGCCACTTGCGTGGCAGGTGGCCGTCCTTAGTCGGCTCCGGTTGCCCGTTATCTCGTTGGTTTATGTGTGGTCTTTTGTGTTTAATGTTTCTATTGTGTGAGTTTGTCTCGTCGGTTTATGTGTGGTCTTTTGTGTTTCATGTTTCTATGGTGTAAGTTGGTGTTCCTTGTCCCTTTTGCGTCTCTTCCTGTGGGTGTCTGCTTTGTGTTTTTGAATTGGGTGTTTTGGACACTAAAAAGGGTATACCCTTAAACTAGAGAGAAAATTTACGTTTTACCATTAAATGTTTGCCTACCAGTGTGTTCTCATGCACTAGCTTTCAATTGTGTTATTGTTAAAGAAATAAAATACCTTAAAACAGCGCTCCGTCAATTGAATACTTCAAGTTACAGATCAAGATCACCACTATGAGAGGCTAGAACGTGCCTGATATTTTAACTTCACCTGTAAATACTGTTTGGACATAATGTTGTCCTATGACACTGATGGTCACATGAACACCTCACTCTATGACAAACGTGACGACTTCAATTTCAGCATTACAAACTTTCCTTTTCTGAGTAGCAACATCCCTTCATCGCCTGCTTATGGCGTGTTCATATCTCAGTTGATACGCTATGCCAGAGCAAGTACCAAATATACGGATTTTGTTCTGAGAGTTAAGCGTCTTTCAGATAAGCTTCTCAGTCAGGGATATGTTATATAGTGACCGACTAACATCGTCACTGAGGAAGTTCTACGGTCGATATGGGGAACTCGTCATACACTATGATGTCCCACTCTCCAGAATGGTGGATGATATTAAGTTATAGACCATTTGAACCATCCAACCAAAGATTGTACTCTATGTCTTCCGAAATTGAAGTAACCGGATGTGACAGTTCTACCGAATTGAAGCCGCGGGTGTTGCATGCAAGTAGGAGATGCTTACTCTTCCTGGGCACCTGGTCTCACTCCCATATCGGGAGTTCGCTTCTTTTCATATGGTGGAGGTTTTTGTTTGTTTGCTTTGGTTCCTGTTTAATCCTGATTTTGCATGCCTTCGGTTTCTGATTTTCTGAATTATCGATTTTGTGCTGTAAACAGGGATATGGTCATTATCCATATTTGTCATTGATCTAATAAACCGTACAGTGGTCTTTGTACCCCTTTGCGACAGTACGAGTATGCGCTAGTATCTGTCTGTACCAACACAGATGAAAATCCCAGTTTATAACATCTGCCTGTAAGAAGATATGTTACTTAAAAAATTACTGTTTATATTACTACTGTTCACAGAGAAAGGAGGGGAATCTCCAACAATAACAGTACCCACATCAAAGCAACAAAAACATCTGATGCGAAAACACAAAGTTACAAGCACATCAATGAGATAAAGAAGATTCTGACGACAATCTCAACAGCACTCACAACAGAGCATCAAACCGAGCATCGACAGACCCCAGCAAGCTAGAGGTGGGACCAGGTGCCCGGGAGGAGTAAGCATCCCCTGTTTGACTAGCCGTACCCGCCGTCGAAATGAAAACAATATCTTCAAAACATGAACTGTCTGAGGTTATCTCTAAATAGAAAGTGCTATGGCGACCATGTCTGGGAAAATATATTTAAAACACTCACTGTGAAACACTTTGCGGGGAACTTTTTTTACGAGCTCCTCACGACAATGAATTCTGCCTCGTATGAATACAGGAGTATATCAGCTACATGTAGGAGAGGGGCAAAGTGGGGCACAGTTTGTGCTCATTGGAATTCAAAAAGTTTGTAGGAATATTTTGCCTCCAGCAGCAACAACAACAACAACAAAAATATTGTCAAAAAAAAAAAAAAAAAAAAAAAAAAAAAAAAAAAAAAATCCAGCATCTTGATGTCGTCTTCAGTTTAAGTGTGTTCTGAATCAGAGTGATCCTTGACAAAATAAGTTTCTAAACGTCGTAACATAGCAATATCGGATCTTCTATCGCGGAGGAGACTGCTCTTTCTTAGGAGAGTTAGGGAGCAACCATTTGATTTATTGTTGGGGGGGGGGGGGGGGGTTAAAGAAGACTTCTACCGGCAATTTTCCCCTAAAATTTCCATCCGGAATTATTTCTTTTTGCAAAGTCTTTCTGCCCCCCCCCCTAATAACAAATTGTTCTTCGACTTTACTTTGTCTTCCCTAACAAGACCTTAGCACCACAGGAGCTCGATGCCAACAAACCTCAATGACACCCGCCCTTTCACATCTCTCTATAGTCTAAGCTCAAGGAATATCACGATTCATTTCTGAAATATATATAGTGGCTCACTTGATCGATATGATTACAATAAATAAAATTTGCAAAAGAAATCGTATTTGCTATATCCTTCTTATTTTTCAACTTTTCAAAGCTATATACAACTTCAAAATATTTCATCGCAAACCATTGTAAACAATCCATTAAACGTGATCGATCGACGGAATGGAGTCATCTTCTTTTTGAGCAAAGTTGACCGGAAATACGTAATGTAACTAGGAAAGCTTTTCTTTGATTGGTCAAGTATATTTAGGAAGCGATAAATTTAGAATAGAAAATTTCAATACATGGGATATGTCAATTAACGGCACATTCTTTGGTGAGAAATGTATTTTTAGATCGATTTAATTTCATTTTTACAATAACTAAACAAAGAATATTGACCTTATCATAGGAAAGAATATATAACAAAAAGAAATTAGATTCAAGATGGGGAAAATTCCCTCTCTGTATCAATTTTTAAACTTCCTGTCCACTTTGACGTTACAAAGAAGAAAATGGCTCGAACGGCCTGTTTTACAGAGTTTTAAGGTGTATTGCGTTGATATCTTTAAGGTCAGGGTGGCGACTTTAAATAGAAATGAGGTAGAAGAAAGATGGATATGTTCATATGTAGAGGAACATCTCCTCGAACTATTCAGACCAAAAAATTAAAATTTGCCCGCTCGTTCTTTGGCAATAAACGTCCATTTTTGGCCTATTTTAACATTTTCGTCATTTTAGAGAATACCACATCATAACTTTACATACCTCTGCAATGCATGAAATTTCAAAAAGTCATATGTACTCTTAATTTTCTGAATTCTTATAGCTTGTGTATGATTTAAAGCCTATTTTGAAAAATTTTGATAAATAAACAGTTCTAAGTAGTGTATTTTCTTATAAATACGTTTTTCCTGGTTGCCATGGCAACAACTCGTTATTTTTATTAATAGCTAGAAGGTCGCCAGGCACAGAACTTTTTTCTATGTTTAGAGCTATGGTATTGGTTTATCCTAACGCAGTCAAACCAATATGTACCCGAATTCGTTTTTTGAGCAACATTTTCACCCAAAAACATAGAGATTTACTCGAAGTTCGAATTTCTAATTCTCTCATTTTTAAAGAGTATAATGAATAGTATATATTCTGATGTTTGAATCTCTAGAAGCAGAACTCATGCGAAAATAATTTTTTCCCTATTTTCGGCGATTTTTCATTGAAAAATATGCATTCCCCCCCCCCCCCCCCCAAAAAAAAAAACCATTCAGCAATGAAAATTTCAAGGAGTATTATTTTTTTCTGAAATAATGCAACAAACTGAGCTTATGCCATTTATTGTCCATGTCGGTTTCAAATATTACGTGATATGAAAATGGAGTTATCTCCCTGTAGTCGCAATCCTAACCTTAAAAGTTTTGTAACTTTTCGGGTAGTTTAAACATAATAAGAAACAAGATAAGCACAAATTTATTTGCAAAATAGATTTATGTCGAGAAATTTGATGTTCGAGCGAGGCTGTTAGATTTTTATTCAATATGGATAGTGAAAGCCGTTGTATATAAGCAAAGTAGAGGCGGATATTCTTGTGGATCGTTGGCATCGAGCTCCTGTGATTAGCACAGTACCCATCATGAAGTACGTCGCAAGGTTTGGTGAGTGTACAGTGCTTGAATAGATCATGAGACAATTCAGTTAAAGACGATTCTGACGATTATCTCAACAGCACTCACAATAGAGCACAAAACTGAGCATCGACGGACCCCTAGCAAGCTAGAGGTGGGACCAGGTGCCCGGGAGGAGTGATTATCCCCTGTTTGGCTAGCCGTCGAAATTCACGCATGAAAATGAAAACAATATCTTAAATACATGCACTGTCTGAGGTTATGTCTATGAAGAAAGTGCTAAATTGCGACCATGTCAGAGAAAAATATTCCTACTGTCAAACCCCTCGCGGGGAACTTTTTTTACGAGCACCACACGGCAAAGGACAAAAGTGTGACACAAATGAGTTAAAGAAGATCCTAATGATTATCTCAACAGCACTCACAACAGAGCACAAAACTGAGCATCGACGGACTCCCAGTAAGCCAGAGATGGGACCAGGTGCCACGTAACACGTAGATTCATCCAGAACAATGTATGTATATGGTTCTCTTGGTAGCCTAAGGATAGTAATACTGGAAGGTAGGACGACTGATGATCTATTTGACTTTTTCGATTGAAGATACATCTAGTCCTTTTATTTAGTTTAAGTTATTCCGAATGATACATATTCTAATGCTAGAGCTACCCTGCAAGAAAAAAATGAGGGGCACAAAGGAGGGACGTCGCCGTTTGCAATATTACCTACTTTGAAGATGGCGGCAAGTCTTAGATTCACGAGTGATGTTCAATATCAATGACATACAAACTATAGTAATCCTTTTAAAATATGTTTTTGAAATATGTAGAGTTTTCTCAAAATAATAAAATCTACATTAAATTTTGAGATTTACTGATTAAAAGGAAGAAAGAAAGAAATCGAAAAAGAAAACCCTATTTGTGAAGGGATTGACTGCCTGTCAAATGTAGTAGACATATTATTTAGCTTGACCAGTAGGACTGACTAAATGATCCCGAGCGTAACGTTGTTAATGCTACATAAATGTAAAAGATTAACACACACAATGGTTTCTATCGATTTCTATAAATAAGTTTCTTTTGCTAAGGATGAGATCTAGATGTCGCCATGTCAATGAGCCTGTTACTTCACCTGTAATTTATGTCTATGTAAATGCTGATCCGTCAACCACAATAAACAACATAAGACCTCAAAATTAAAAATATTTGATTCCTTATCTATTTACAATGTAAATTTCAATTAATTTACTTTAATTTTGTACTTAATTTAGTTTAACTCTTTTTGATTTATCCGAAATTTAAAGATGCATAAATATACCTTCTTAATGAATAAAAGTAAAGCTCGCTCCTCTTTAATTAGATTTAGTATTCACACGCAATGGCTATCCGATTTTTAACAACTAGTGGAAGATTTCAAGCAAGACGACGTTGTAGAGCATGATAAAGCTATAAAGAGCACGCACATCAGAGACCAATCTGATTAAAAAAAAAATAATCTGTTTCCGGATTTACTAAACAAGGGACGTGGAAAGACGGACAAGTTAGACTACCCAAGACGAAGACAGCGAGGACAACAAACGAACAACATTGAAATATGAATTAAAATAACATCTACGGACAGGTTTGTTTCAATAGTTTAAACTCTGCTGTCAGAAAACAGCTTTCTGGACCCCAAAATAAACAAAATTCAGTGTACCAGTAGTAATAATCTACCATTTCTTCGGCAGATATCTTGAATTATCAAAAATTTGAGAGTATTCGCTATTTACATCTTAACTTATTCACTTAATCATTCCTTCGTATATTCATATCAGTTGTAATCTCAGATCGCGAGATATATCATCTACATGAAAGTTATATGCTTCAATAGTAGCAGTAAGTTAATCTTTTGAATTGTAACAAGTGTGCAATTACTTATTTTACTATAAAATTTTCAATTTCATCAATGTTGAATGTTGAAAACGTGAAAAATTAAGCAGCAAACTAGTGTTTTTCAATGTAACAGAATGCTCCACTTTATCTTGTTTTTCAAAAAGATCTGGGTATGTAGGGTCTGTTTATTCACGCAAGGTCTGTTGTGTAAGAATCAATTTTCTTCCAACTGTAATTATCCAATAATTTTCCTGAAATCAGTTCCCTAAAGCTCCATCATTCCTTATATGTAAACGTGATCCGTACAAATAAGAGAGTCTTATTTCCGTAAAATTCCATTTCTTTTACATAAAAAGGACTCATTCCTCTTTGATGCTGCAATAACACAGGCGATTACCGACTTGATTTGTGATTTAACTATTATAGCTCTAACGGTATTGGTGATCTTGCTATAGAGTACAGATCGTTTACATTAAGTCGTAGAATAGAGGCAACGGAAATTATTTTCTCTAGGAGAAAAAAAATGCGGTTGTTATGAACTTTAAACCTTGAAGTGAATAATTGAATATCCTACGAGGCACACTTCTTTTCTGTAGGGCGTATTTCTTTTAATTAATCTGAAACAATTAATTTTAAATAAATGCGCGTGCTGTACATTTCACCAAGGTTTATCTAGAAATACATAGCAAAACATCAAAACATTATCAAGGGCACTCCTTTTTCCGGCAAAAACAAATGAATTGATGTCCTCGAGAGCGACCATTGCAATTACATGTACTTATGCGTTGCTTGAAGAAGAGGGGAATGGCAACGAATTCAGATTAAAATCACCGACTGTTTGTTGATTCATTTTTTTATTTTGCCCTACGCCTGATAAATGTTGGCAAGAAATGAAGTTGAAGTAGAGTGATATCTTTTATGAATTTTAAAAAGAGTATAAAATATCACTATTGCTATTATCTAATTATTAAAATACTTTCCTTATTATTATTCCATTGTAAGAAATATATTTAATACATTTATTAATACTTACCTCTAAAACTAGAATTGATCTATTTATAGTATACTTACTTACAAGTATGTTTAAAGAAGTCCTCTACTCGTGGGTATTTTCACTTACATTTACTCGGACAAACTCAAATTACAAAGTATTGGTAGTTCCATAAAAAGATATTGTCTCATTTATCCATGAAACAGCGATTTATAGGCCCATATCAACAAGCTAGCGATTTAACACAGAACTAGTCTGCAACTTCCGCCGAAATTGAAAGTACAAATTCGTGACGTCAGATGTGTGTATACACTACACATTCACACGATGACGTAATGTGAAATATAGTATTGTGTCTCTTTCTTTATATGGTACATTTATAAATATTTTTCGGTTTAACCATTTTCAAAGTAAATATTATTCGGTTTAACCATTTTCAAAGTAAATTAGACATCAGTGTTTTTTTTAAAGACCTGTACAATATTTCATTGTCGGATCCATCCAGGTGGAGTGGGGGGTGTTCTTCCCCATTCCTGGTAAGATACATGAACACGGAAAATATTGAATAATGAAGGGAGGGTGAGAGATCGAAATTTTATAGGATATGAAATCCTAAGTAAAGCCTTTCCTAGCTGTCTAGATGGGATCTCAAATTGATATTCTAATCAGCTTATAAATAGCTAGGATTGGGGGGGGGGGGGGCGCAACTGTATTAGGAAGAGGGTGAAAAATGAAAATTAATGTCATTAAATTGACGACACATTTTTTGGCCGTTTCAGATGATACGAAATTTATATTCTGAAGTTATATAAAGTTGTGATGGTAAAAAAAATTAAATGATTAGGGTCGACAAAAAAAATAAATGATATGGCCTGGACAGTTGTCTGTTAGCTCCGCTCAGGATTTCAGGAATAAAATTAACTTTCTTGAAATTTAATACCATGAAGAAGTGATCATGTAATGTATATCGAATAAAATGAAATTCTAATCGTTTCAGAATTAAACGGAAAGTAACGAGCGTTCTTCGTCAACATTAAGTGATCGAGTATCTCAGTACGAGAGAGAGAGAGAGAGAGAGAGAGAGAGAGAGAGAGAGAGATTTTCATTTCCGATGTACATTACAAGAATTCAAGACGGACTTAATTTATCGATAATACTATCTCCGCTCCAAAAGAATATGATCACCGTGTTGCCCAGAACAATAAGAAAATAGATACCCGGAATACATATACAAGTATTTGATATGGTATCTTGTTTATGATTATCAAATATATTTTTTCCGAAATTCAGTCGCGACTCCTTCCGCAGTTAAAATTTACGTCCCCACCCCAATCTATCGAAAATAACAGGTTATGCTCTGCATATTGAAAACTGAAGTTTTTGCGTATTTCGATGTTCCACACGGATCCGTTTGATGTTCACAACATTTGATGGACATTTATTTGTTTACATTTATTCAAAAATTTTGTTTTACAAAACAACAATCGTCAAACATCGTATCGTTATTTATGGGGGGGGGGGGGGTCTGGAGACGAGAGTAATGTCTGGAAATTCGGGCGAGAGGGGGTTTAATATTTTTCTTTAACAGTTGTTGCATACTGACTTTTTTTTCCGGCACTTGGGGCCTGTATATATGTAAAAAAAATCTAGCTCGTATCTTTTCTTTTTTCTTTCTTTTTTCCCCGCTCACAAACATAAGTACATTGAACATGTCGATGACTTATATTTTTACATTTAAATTTATTGAAGTACGTACGTGCCGACTGGAAGTGGAGAGGTACAAATGTCAACAAAGGCGGGTGATATCAATAGGCTGAACGGGAGGGAGTCAGATTGCCGGGGAAATTATAGAATTTTGTAAATAGGATACCATCTAAAAGCGTGATCTAGACGGTTAGGACGTCATGACCCCTTGGATTCGCCAAAAATGCAGATTTTTTCTTTGTTTTACTAGTACATATAGTATGTATTTTTTTTCCCGAAATAGACGGCTTACCCCCACCCCCATTTTCTTTCCAGGGGAAAGGAAGGTTGATTTCCTTAAGATTTTTTATCTATATATGCCTTAGAATCCCTCTCTGAGATAAACTATAGGATTCTGGAAGTCATTTAAAATATATCAACACATGTACGTACGTATATAAATAAATTATGTACACTAGTAATTTTAATGTAAAGGAGCTGTTAAGATAAGGGCCGTATTTAGCCCTGAATCCCGTGACTTATTTCTTCCGTATGGCGAATCGTACACAGAAAAACATGAATCATTATTGAAATATAATGTATTTGCAGACCTTTTACATGTTTTACATTATGTTAAGGAACTCTTAAGGTTGTAAAATTAAGGTCGAAAGAGGTAGGGGTGCTCGGATAGAACATCCGATTATATCGACAAAAAAAGGTACACATCTATGAATATTTTATCTAAAATGGATAAATATAAGCTAAAAGACATCAAATATGTCTACATTGTGTATCAGAAATAGATTTCGAACGTTCTACCTCCTTTAATCGGTAAATAATGAAATCCGGAACTTAAAATACAGTCTTATTCTTCATTCAATGGCTACAATGTAAGCCTTTTAGCGCGAAATACACATTGACGGAGAAATGAACATCACTCTTGCTTATTTCGTTTCTAATTCTTGTATCTTTCATTCAATCATATCGAGTACACAATGTTTGATTGATTAAAGAGGAAAAATAGTCAAATGTGCTATATTTAATGGTCAAAAAGATCGATTCTTATAAAATGCACCCCCCTTTCCATTTTTAGTTTTTCGTCTCTGGGGTAGTGTTCCCCCCGGAGATACAGAACCCCACTTTGCCAAAAAATTTGTATCATGGATACACATCTCCAGTAAAAGTGGCTTTCTGTATATCCGGGGGGAACAATGTTCAATAAAACTTTTCCGTTTTCTATTGATTTCTATGGGAAAAAGATAAGTTTTGACCTAAAAATTAGCAATATTATGCAAAACAGATAAAAAATAACTTCATATTCTGATGGGATGCCGTATAGGTATACATTTTACCAAAAAAGGTTCTTGAAATTTCAATTTTCAAAATTCCACTTTTCAGGGCTGATTTTACGCCTTATCTTAACAGCTCCTTTTAGGTTTCATTATTAAATGCTCTTTTATCATATTTATCACTCATACACTCTTATTTGATATGTCCTTTATTTTGGCATTTATAAGAGTACAATAGTACATGTATCCACAACATGCATGTACATCTCTATATATAGCGCTATGAAACGTGGTTCCCTTTTACACACTTCTGACGTACTTCCGGTGTGTACAGCTATTTTAAGAAATTGGAAAAGGTGGTAAAATATAAATTGGTCTATATCAGCTCTGAAAGAGATTACATAATGGGGAAATTTCTTGTTGGAATTTAGTTTGATATGAACTGTAATATACATGAAAATCTCCACGACTAGAGAACTTCTTTAACATTGCTTCCAATCATCTTCAAATATTTCAGGCATATGATTTCCGTCAGTCCACAGTTTTCTTGGGTAACAAACTATTTCATTATTTCAGCTCATCTGAGCGAATCTCAAGTGAGTTATTGTTATAGCGCCGTCCGGCTTCCGTCTGTCCGTCCGTCGTAAACTTTTCACATTTCCGACGTCTTCTCCAGAAGCACTGATGGGAGTTTAATAGAACTTAAATAGTACTTACTTAGTTTAATGGTAAAAGTAGGTCAAGGAGGTTACCCTCCTTTGATAAACTTCTTACAGATATGAGGATGCTTTAGTTTAAATAATCAGCTGTCATTCAGCTAAGAGTGTACGTGAGTATCAGGTGAGCGTTGTGGCCTCTTTTTTTTAAATTCGTGCAATCAAATCTAACATTTCTTCTACATTATTATGATAATATTGTAGGTTCACACTCTTGCACCATTCGTCCATGCTTTTTGGTCATAATGTCATTCTACAGTATGACCTTATTAAAGGTACAGTGTCCCTGAAAATAATTTTTAATGAAAACGTAAAATTATTTCCAAAGGATCCAGATCGAGGAAAAAAGGAGCCATAAAAAGTTTTATTTGAAAATATGCAGTAACGACCCTAATATTGTCGATTTTGTGATAATTAAATCTCCATAGACCTCTATTGTAAAAATTCAGTGCATTGTAGGTGGCGCTAGTGGAATGAATTAGAGGTGCGCACCCCAAATTCAAAATTCCGTTTTTAAAGGTCTATAGCTGCGAATATATGCGTGAGATTTGCCTGAAAATTTAATTTATACAAATGAGAATGTAAACTTTCATATGAAAAGGAAGATTTTGCACTACAAAATTTTGTAAAATGAATTAATTTTCAGGGACATCGTACCTTTAAATCACCCCTTTGCAAAGTTTATACTGGTCCATTAAAACGAAGTGTTCAATAAAAAGATAAAGATAGCAGCCTTTTGAACAGAAATCCCTTATTGCGAGGTACCAGACCTGTATGTAATTGTTTTGGATTATACATTTTGATCAATGATTTTTTTTTTAACTTTAAGAAGTTTTATTGTAAATATTTTAATTATCCCACCATGTAAAATGTCTATATTTTTGTGTGTGTTTTATGATGTTTTTGTTTAGAGCTCTGACTTAAAAATAAGAAAGCTATTATCTTTATTGTACACGTCTCTAGAGTTTCTTATTCTAAATACATCTGTACGAAATTCTGAGGCAATCTAAATATAGACTTAGAAATTGATCAAAGAAACATTCTAAGAAAATTGAAGTGTTTTAACTCGTCACGATGAATACGTGGGATGATTACATTGTAGAAGCCAAAAATCAGTTGGGTAATGAATAAATGATCACAAAGTAGATACACAAATTTGACTAACTAATAAACATCAAAGAAGTACCTAACCGTTATTCAGTCTCTAAGTCGAGAAGGCAAAGCAAAATCGTGAGAATTCCCATCGAAACGGCTGCGAACGCCGGAAAGAACAAAATTCCGAAGTAAGACCAGGTGTCCGTGGAGAGTCAGCGTCTCCTGATTGCATGCAACACCCGTCGCTACAGCTCCATGGAAACCTGTCAAATTCGGTGATTGTCTCATATACATTTGGCTGTCTGAAAATCACATTGAGTTAAAGTACCACTGATGAGGATTTACTGTTCGAAATACCTATCTTGTGTATTAAAATTGATTTGAAATTTTATTCTTGAAAGTAACGAGTTGGAACACTTCAATTTTCTTCTTCAACAACATTTCAAACTGCATATTGAGTTTTTGCGGGAATTATTTTTATTTCCCCTTACAGACGGTATCTGACGTAAAACCATTGTGACGTCATGAAAATGGTATGGCAACGTCGATTTTACACCGTCATTTCCCAGACTTTTGAGACTGTTCACATAGAATTTGATGACATCATAATCAGTCTACGTCATATACCGTCTCAAATGGGAAGTAACTGTGGTTTTCGAAAATGGCGAATACTAAGATATAGACACCAGTTTGAAATTTTTGGACATAATAATTTTCACACTCTTTGGTCATATTACATGTACATTGTTTAGATTGAGGATCACTGACGAGGATTAATTTCCCGAAATGTGCATGTCTGATCCATGCTGCAAAATTTTACTGTTCTTAAATGATGATATCGAACTTGAAGACGTTAAACATGTATTTATATTTGCTATATTTGCAGTATCAAATATGAAAAATAAAACCCTGAAAATCCTGTGTTAAACCTACCTTCGAGATTCATTCGTGAACAAACGCACATGTGCATTGTATATAAAACTATATATTTACAACTGCGTTCAGTTAAAGCGTCAAGGACGGTGTTTGTCGTTTGGAAGTGTTCGATTTTCAATTGTTTTCATTGTTATTTTAATTTAACTGAGATCAATGTTTTAAATTCAACTAAATAAAATACGTGTACGACCTAAAGTAAATTGTTATTTTTCTGTTTTGAGAATACAAAAAAAAAGGAGACTTGTTTCGTTGGATTCCCAATATGCAAACCGAATTCATTCAAGAAATTTGCTGATTTAGCTCACTCTGATATAAGTATGTGAAATACTTCTACAGTCTGTATATTATGCAAATACCAAACGCCAAAGTTTACTGACAGTTTGTGTATCCAAGAATAAAAAAACGTCTATAAAACAATAATTCGAGAGTCGATTTATGCAAAAGATAAATAATATAGATGTTCAAATGGTAGTTTTAAACCGTTTTACGATAAATCCAGCTGTGTCATCGACCGTTCAATCACTACGAGACTATATGTTACTTTGAACAGTGTAAAAGTACACCGAATGTATAATTCGACCAAATGTCGATACCAATTGTTAATGTGTTACTCTGCGTCATGGTGATTCTATTCAATAGCAAAGCAAAGAACTATATTCTGCTGCTAGCTTGACTTTATTGAACACATTTTTTCTTTGGCTGGGCAGTTCATTCCAACTTCAATACCTTCTCTCCTTTCATACGAAACTTTTAAGTCAAGATTTTTGCTTTCACAATCTAGTAAAGACTTTCTGGAAATTTTACAAAAAATATTGTCAACAGAATAACCATCAAAATTCTGTTAGAATCATCAAACGCCTTTGATACCGTGGATATGGTCTTTCTGTCACCAGACGGATATTTGACCTGATACTGGACCAATCTACAGCCTTGTGCCAGCGCATTCTTAAGAATTGCACTCTGACTGACTGTGACGATAGGACTCCATGACAGGCCCGGTACAAACCTCTTTAGAGAAGACAGGGCCCCGACCACCTGTCCTCTCTGAATGTCAGTCGGATTCATCGGGTGATCACATGCATAAGCTCGCTACAGCCGGCGCAGCACGGACTGTATTCAGTGGCGTAGCTAGACCCAAAAAGATGTGTATGCTTGATTTATCAGTGCGAGCGCCGAAGGCGCGAGCGCACTAGGGGGTTCGGGGGCATCCCCCCGGAAAATTTTTGAAGATAAGAACGCAGCAGAGGCCATTTCCCTGGTTTTAGAACACAAAATTATAGATCAGATTATCCTTAAATTTCTACCTAATATAGTAAAAATAGCGACCATTTGATAAGAATTATGATTTTTTTTTCGGTACAAAACCGTGATGATGTTTGATTTTAATGGAAGCCCAGACAAGTCTTAAAATTTACATTAATAACTATATGGATGGAAAAATTAAATCCAGAAACATAAAACATCAGTAACAATATCAGCTGAGAACACAGCGCCATCTTGGCCGCTAAACAGACCCGAATCTTAACAGCTACTAGGCTATTGTTTGTCAAAATAGCTGAAGTTATTGCGTCACTTAAATAATAAACGGCGCTCTTTGGCATTGGCAAACTTATCAACAACACTTTGCACGTTAGTTAGTGAAAATTTATTGTATTTCAAAGAAAAAAAATTTGTCAAAATGATGTGTATGCTTGAGCATACAAGCATATATGGTAGCTACACCACTGGTATTTCGTAGGCCTTCTGTTTTTATATCCATTTACACATCCATCTGTGTGTTTCTTGGGCCCCTGCGCCATGCTGTCTGTTTGTATATTCATCTTACAGTGAGGAGGTTATTTTAAACCAAAACTCCGAGACCTCTGGGTAATCGGAAAAGTGGGAGGGTTGTACACACTTAACCTCGACAACTACACTGTCTGCTACCTACGTGGCCATTTAACTGTAATGACGTCAATAAGTGACGTCATTTTGACGTTATTGACAAAATATGGCGGAAATTGCTAGGAATTTTGTCTTTTGTCGTAGAATTCAATGTGGCCGCATGCGTTAACTGAGATAAAACTTTTATGACAAGAGGATATAATGATTATCTTTCACATATAAATTTTCTATCATAGTTAATGCATGCGGCCATTGCTAATTTCATAGAAATATTGAGTTTTTGCATAAATTTCGCCGAATATGACCTATTTTGGTGTTTTCAAAGGGCTAAAAGGTGTTGATAAAAGCAATTTTTACAAAAAGTAGATTCGTGATTCAGTAGAGAACGTTTCAAAATGTCAAATAACACTTAAAAATTCTATGAAGTACAATGTTCAAAATTTATCAAAATTAGGGCCAATATTGGGCTTCGTGGCCCTACCCCTTTATCCGTTTATAAATAATGCTATTGAATTTGAAGAAATTAAACCTTTGCGTCTCTTTCTGTGAGCGTCTGCTCTGTGTTTTTGCATTGGGTGTTTTGTGGTTTTGGTGTGGGTGCTGCAACCGAGTGTTGTTGGAGATCTCCATCTTTATTTTCCTTAGGTGTCATCATGTTTTTTTAATTGATCATCAAGATAAACAATGATCTTCTTAAATGCCCTTTCAAATAAGTTCAGTCAATTTTTTCACATTTAGAAAAAAAAGGTTTAACTCAAATTGCCTTGAGGAGACGAATGATGTTTTAATTACATTAGGATTGGTCTGTGAACACATCAAGATTGAAGACACATAAAACTTGTGTCCTCAAAGACATTGCTCTCGAATAATTCAATCAACCATGATCATTTAAAAGCTTTCTCTTAAATCGAATCTCAAGGGGTTTTTTTTTTTGTCAAATTTTACCTTTATATCTCGATAGTCGAGGAACGGAAAACATAGCAGTCGGAGGAAAGCTTTAAGTCCCCTTCGACTATACTAAAAGTCTTACAAAGAAGTACTTGTTCATTCTCACGTAAGGCTCGAGGCCTAGAGAACTCAATTGTCGGTAGAGCATGATATCATCTCAATTTAATCCTAATCACTCGCTGATGGGAATTTCATGTAATAACAGAAATCATGCAGATTGAATGATATAAGTAAGGGCATCGGTTCTGATTAAATTCAATTATTTCCTTAGCCTAAAGGTCATGAAATTTGTTTCTCTGAAATTATCGCTAGAGTCGTAATCTTGTAAAAGAAAACTTTTTTATTTACATTTTGTACCAGAGCAAAGAGACAAATCTTGATAAATATAAATGTTTATCTTGTGCAGAGGACGTCGTTACCACTGCACACAATTTGAAAATATCTGCATGCGACTGACATACCTCTTAATCAACTAATGGAAAAGCCCGAAGTTTACAATATGGAGTAAACATGTGAAAATCGAAATTTCACCGTGAGAGTGCACTTTTTGAGTTTGATTAAGTTTAAAGTATTGTCGAAAGAATATTTTAATCCTGTAACCTCAGGATTATTATACTTTGTCTTTATGCAATCACATCTTATGCTACTTTGCAGATATTTTGAAATGGAGAGGAAAATACATTTAAGTATACATACAAATGACATGCATGCTTATGAACATGAGACCGGATACAACATAGATTACTCCATTTCAACAAATGAGATAAAGAAGATTCTGACGACAATCTCAACATCACTTTCAATAGATCACCAATTGAGCATCGACAGACCCCTAGCAAGCTAGAGGTGGGACCAGGTGCCCTGTTTGGTTAGCCGCTGTTAGTCGATGTTAACGCACGAAACTGAAAACAATATCTACAAAACATGCACTGTCTGAGGTTAGGTCTATATATAGAAAGTGCTATGGTGAACATGTCAGGGAAAGAGTATTAAAACACTTACTTACTGTCAAACAAAAAGTGCAAAGACGTCTTCAGTTGTCGATCGGTCTCCTCTTTAGATGTTTTTTTCTTCATTATGTGATGACAAATATGGATAATAACCATATCCCCATGCACAGCACAAATCGATAATTCAGAAAATCATAAACCGAAGGCATACAAAAGTAGGAAAGAACAGGAACCAAAGAAAACCGAAAAACAAAACCTCCATCACATGAAAAGAAGCGAACTTCCGATATTGGAGTGAGAGCAGGTGCACAGGAAGAGTCAGCATCTCCTGCTTGCATGCAGCACCCGTCGCTTTAATTCGGTAGAATAGTCACATCCGGTTACTTTCATTTTAGAAGATATAAGCATATTATGTTTTGGTTGGAAGGTGTAGAACAGAATATCATCCAATATTCTGGACAATGGGACATCATAGTGTATGACGAGTTCCTCGTATCGACCCCAGAACTTCCTCAGTGACGATGTTAGTCGGCTACAAACGTATACCTAATTGAGAAGCTTATCCGAAAGACGCCTATCTCTCAGAGCAAAACCTGTGTATTTAATACTTGCTCTGGTATAACGTATCAACTGAGATATGAACACGCCGTAAGCAGGCGATGAACAGAAAAGGAAAGTTTGTGATGCTGAAATTGAAGTCGTCGAGTTTGTCATAGAGTGAGGTGTTCATGTGACCATCCGTGTCGTTGGACAGCATTATGTCCAAATAGGATGCTGCATTATTTGTCTTTGTAGTTTCTTTGACTTCAAGATCCAAAAGATAGATTCTGCTCAGGTATTCCGCGAATTTTGGATGATTGGTGGACAGCACATCGTCTATGTATCTCCAAGTGAAGTTGAAGTGAGTAGCTACATGTAAGTATCTTTTCTCTTCATAGATCAAAGATTGAATAAATTCAGCTTCGTACGAGTAAAGAAAAATGTCGACAAGGAGTGGGCACAATTGGTTCCCATTAGAATTCCGACAATTTGCTGGAAGGCCTTCCCTCCGAACACCACAAAAATGTTGTCGATCAGAAAATTTAACATCTGAATAAAAATTTGAGCTTGTTTGCATTGTATTTTTCATAGGGGAGTTTCATGTTTTGCTGTGAGTACTGCAACCGAGTCTCCTTGACTAGGTCCTGTCTTTTCTGTATCACAATAAGTCGAATCCTTTATTGTTGTCACAGTTCTTCAATACCACCACTCTAGAAACAATGAATATTTGGAAAGGTTATATTGGATGTTTTTGGTGTCGTTCTTATAAGTTCAATATGTGGTTGTTTAAAGTAGGATCCTATTAACAGCAAATAACTGTTGGTAAAAATGGACTTATTATTCATCAACCCACTTAATTGATGAAGGTTACACTGCCAAAAGTTATACAATCTGAAAAATCATGCGATAATGTTCGATGTACTTAAGATAGAAATGAAACCAAGTTTGATCAAAACGAATCCTAAGAAGAGAGTTCTTTTATCTTGAAAGAAAAAGAATATAATTTCTGGGTAAAGAAGTTATTAACACATTAATCGTTCAATACGTGTGATGGTTTCGATGATAAGAACAAGTTTCATCCTTAGTGGTGAAATAAACATCAAATAAGTACCTATCAGTTATTTTGTCTCAACGTCGAGAAGGCAAGGCAAAATCGGAATTGATAACGCTCCGAAGTGAAATCAGGTGCCCGGGGAGAGTCAGCGTCCCCTGATTGCATGCAACACCCTTCGCAGCAGCTCCATGAAACTTGTCAAATTCGATTATTGTCTCGACGTACATATTTTCTTTACAAATCAGGTAAATATTTCTTCTTTGGTAATGATGACAGCCATTGAATCGCAATCCAGAATGTCACTGATCATCATTGTTTATTAGGTCACCGTAAAACGAATGCAATGAAATTCCCTATGATACATACTCTGATGAGTCGTCCCAAATTTTGAAAGAAGTTCAGAATAGTTATTGTAATTTTTCCGAGTTCATGATATCTAAATCCTTGGCTGATAAGGGTTTTTTTTTTGTAATTTGTTTATTTTTTTTATCATGGAAGTCCGAAACATGAGAGCAAATCTGATTAGCTAAGAGATATAAATGCCGTACAATTGCAATCTTGGAACATCGCAATCAAACCAAGGAAAACTATGTTGAAGCCAAAGTCTTCTCTTTTGCCGTATATCTTTGTCTGAATTTCTCCGTTATTGATTTTGTTATCAAGATCCAAAAATGGTGTAGCAATATCATATGTCTTTACTTTATTTAATGTAACCTCTGGTGGATAAATTAGATTTTTGTAATGGTCAAAATGTGGGTTATCAAAATTCAAAATATCATGATACAAAGGTACCTAGAGATGCCGTTGAAACATTTGAAGTCGTCAAATTTCTTGAGTTTTTGAAGATTTGCATGAATTGTTTTTCGTATGTGTATAAAAACAAATCTGCATCCAGCGGTGCACAATTAGTACCACATGAAATCCAATAATTTGCCTTTATAGAGTGTCATCAAATCTCACAAAAATAATGGCAAAAAGAAATGACAAGGCCTTGAGCCTCGTACTTAAGGATTTGAATTTTATCAAACATTTTGTATTATTTTCTACATAATCCCCTTCAGTACATGTATCTATACACTTTTGCCGCAGGTGTTTAAGGACCTCCTTTTCTTGACTGGTCAGAAAGCCATCCACTGCAAGTATGACGTCATCATCGGACTGTAAGTGGGTGCCAGAAATAGCTGCTTTCAGTTTTGGAATAGATGAAATGTTAAACTCTTCAAATTCATTAGCATCACTTAAAAGCAGATACATTTACAGCATGGACCAGACATGCATGTATCGGGTATTAAAAGGCGTCAGAATCATCAAACGCCTTTTATACCGTGGATATGATCCTCATGTCACCAGACGGACACTAGGCTTGGTACTTGACCAATCTACAGTCTTGTACAAGCTCATTCTTAAAACTTGCACTCTGACTGACTGTGACGACGGGACTCCATGACGGGCCCTGTTCAAACCTCTTGAAAGAAGACAGGGTCCCGACCAACTGTCCTCTCTGAATGTCAGTCAGACTCCTCGGGTGATAACATACATGAGCTCGCGGCGGCAGAGCACGGATTGTATTACGTACGCCCTCTTTTTATATCCATTTACATATTCATCTGTGTTGTTTGGGCCCCTGCGTTTTGCGGTCTTGTTTTTTGTGGTCATCTGACAGTGAGGAGGTTGTTTTACACCACACCACAATTGTACGTTCTTCGAGACCTCTGGGTAATCGGAAAAGTGGGAGGGTTGTGCGCACGTAATCCAGGATAACCACACCTTCTGCTATTTCCGTGGCAGATGGCCGTCCTAAGTCGGCACCGGTTGCCCATTGGCCTCGTTGGTTTATGTGTAGTCCTTTGTGTTTGATGTTTCTGTGATTTGCGTTGACGTTCCTTGTCCCTTAACGGGCATCTACCATATAAGAAGCATATGATGTAGTTTAATGAGAAAACCGCTTGTCCGGTTAACCAGTGGTCTCGAAAAATTATTATTAGGAATGTAAGCAATGTCAACAGCAATGAAAAAACATTTATTACGTAATATTTGTAGTAAATGAGTGTGCCAGATCAAAACATAATTAGCGATATCACTTCATTAAGCACTTACTATCAAACAGACGTGTCAAAATCTGACTTCGAAGTTAACTATTACGCTTTCGTAGTAAATGGATTGAGATAAAAACAGGAACAATTAAAATGAAATCAAAATTATAAAAATATCTAATATTTAAAAAAAATGGACGTCAAATGACGACTTGCTTTGATATTAGTCAAATTGTCAAAAGAGGCGGATTTTCAATGAAACAACAGCAATAAAATTGGTATATGAGCAAAAGTACTTGGGTGATTCTTGAAAAGAAGTCTAAATTGTGTAAAGCGTATGCGAAAGAAACGAAGAAGGACGACGGAAAACATACTTTAACAATAGCCAACATGGACCTTAAGTGGTCTATCAAAGGTTGAACATAGGTAAAATCAATAACTTGTACTTAATCTATTTTAACCATTCTAAACAGTCATTTGATTGGCGCAATCTATAATGAATATCAATTGTACCTTGTACAATAAGAGTTCTAGCCTCCGAAAAAGAGCATGAGATACTGACTCTTCCTGGACACCTGGCCTCACTCCCATATCGGGAGTTAGCTTCTTTTCATGTAGTGGAAGTTTTTGTTTGTTTGCTTTGGTTCTTGTTTTATCCTGATTTTGTATGCCTTCGGTATTCGAATTTCTTAATTATCGATTTTGTACTGTGTACCGCAATATGGTCATTATCCATATTTGTATGTCGTTTGATCCATCATGTTTCAATGATATAATGTTTCTTTACATTTAAGTGTAACACTTTCACTCCTTTTTTCTATCTGTTGAATTTAATCCTTATGACTGCTCCTTGAACTGGCATCAGGTATTTGCCGTGTGACCTAACAATGTGTCAATCATTGCGATACGACCGATAGTTAAAAAATCCATTGATTAGAATTTGGAAACTTGAGTATGAAACAAATTCAAGATGAATGAATGTGCCTGGAAACACAATTAAGACAAAAATGATCAAACAAGTTTGTCAGTTATATTAATTCTTTAAAGTTTTAACCTTAGGGATATGATATGAATCTCCAGGTAATAAAAGTAAATTATTAAATTTCCGACAAAGGGGTTTCTTACCCAAGGGAAACGTCAATGTTTCTTTCATATTAATTAACACCATTGCTCGTTAGGAAAAAATTCTAAGAAAACACTATTTCACGATGAGGCTTCCCGTTATCATAAATAGCAATTCAAACAATAAAAGTGCGTGATGTTATGTTGGTGCTAAGGTCCTCATTAGACTAGTTTAAGTATGGAGTCCTATGGTAAAAGAACTGTGTAAATAAGGAAAATAACATTACATTTAATTTGACTTCTTTCATTTGTGTAAGGGTAAATCAGACTTGAACCAAAATCTCCATCTTTAAATCTACTATTAATATGTGAAATAGTAGTCTTTCTAATATATATAATTTTCCAAATAAAAAGGAATTTACTTCAAATTCATATGCGAAACAAATTATCATTCATTCTGATTTATGTTTTTCTAATTTTCAGTATTGCAATCTAAGGAACTGATAGCAAAAAAAAAAAAACCTTTAAGATATCTTTTAATCAACTTGTGAACGCACTTGAAGAACAAACCAAATAGCGATTACGTAAAGGGATCTTGCAACATGACGGCAATTTATCATGGAGTTTGCCATTTTTAATTTTAGAAACGGAAAATGGTTTAGACTTTGTCATCTCTTTCGAGGTTATGACAAGACCACTCATTAAGTATGGTTTGTAAAAGTGTTCATCATACTTGTTATCAATATTAACTGACGAGTGAAATCATTGAATTGCAAAATGGGCTAAAATAATTATAAAGTATATAGAATTTAAGACAATCGCATTAAGTTTGAGATAATGAGATCGATTGAATCTACATGTATCTCCAGATGTGATCAGGGACAAGGGAATCCCAACCCGAGTATCAAGGATTTGCTTTTCAACGACGAGGCTTACCGAGTCGTGGACAAAGGCAAATTGTGGACACGATAGTTGGATGTCCCTGATTACATCTAGGGATTAATAATTATTCTCCCATTGTCTAATAGAGCTTAAAAATGAGTTTATATGTATTCTTCTTCATATTTGGACCGGCTAACGCAGCAAAAATGTGACGTTACAATGACGTTACAGTTAAAAGCACTTCTGGAATTACCTTATCTCACAAAAGACCAACAAATTTCTTTCAATGGGCATCAACGTCAATGTACATCACAGTTTGAAATTAAGGTTACAGATAACGTCAAAGTGCTTCAAAGTTTTAAATTCAAGTCTCAAACCAAGACATTGCACAGTTTCTTAACGTGTAATTCGCTTTGACATGCATTTGAATTAAGGTGGTAGTCTCACCATACCCCCATTATTTCCCTACATTAAATTTTCTTCATAATTGCAATATTAATTAACTATGATGTCATGCATCTCTTGCTAAAGTTTGAAAGAAATCGAGCCAATTGTTTTGCGTGGGTTGCAATTCAAAATCTCCAAATTTTGTCCCCTTTTCAATGCAAAAAACGACGATTTTGTGACGAATTTTGTTCTCAGATATTCAGTGAGCCTGCAAATTTATTAATTACCAGCTTTTCATTTCAAAGATAATACACGCATCATTTCTCTTTAGTGAAATTTTGATGTTTTAATATCACCATACTTATTTAATAAGCGATTTTGCGCACGTAATCAAGGATAACCACACCATTTGCTACTTGCGTGACAGATGGCCGTCCAAAGTCGGCACCGGTTACCCATTGGTCTCGTCGGTTTATGTGTAGTCTTTTGTGTTTGATGTTTACATGTCGTGTGTCTCTTTTCTGTCTCGTGCTGTACTCGTCTTTTGTGTTTTTGCATCGGGTGTTTTGGTGTTTTACTGTTGATGCTGCAACGGGGTCTTGTTGGAGATCTCCTCCCTTCTTTTTATAGAAAATGAGGATAAACATGTACCTGTCTGAAGTCCCGAAAATTGTCACATTTACATAGCTAATGAAAATATCGTATCATTTAATTTCATTTAAAAGAAAAGAGATTAATTACATATCTCAAATCTGTGCAAAGTACAGGGAAATCGAACCTATTTTTACCAAGTTAGAGCCATTTGGGTTACCCCTTCCCCTTCTATTTTTACGTCGCGATACGTTACGTCGAGGTTAAGCATAGCGTTGTATGTCTTGTCAGCAAATTCATAATCAACATGCTTACGCAAAATTGTAAAATTGATTTGAATAGATACAGTTATCATTATTTCAGAAGATGTATAAACGTAATCCGTACATTTGACTCAGTTGATATTCCGATTGAAAAGGGAAGCAACCGAACAAAAAGTAAAATTTTAAAAAAGAGGGAAAATTAAAAAAGAAAAGAAGGAAAAAAATAGGATGGACTGTCCAATGCGTGGCTAAAGTTGTAGTCGAGTTGTTTAGAACAGAACCCCCACCCAATCCTGGACCTCTCCTTTTGAAATTCGTATAATTTGTTTTTATTTTCCCGATTTTTTAAATAAAAAGAGCCCCGGGAGGCACAACGCTCACCTGATACCCATGCACTCTCTTAACCTACTAATATGCATTATGATAGTGTCAGTGCCAGAATTTGAACCAACAACCCTGGGACTATATACACATAAACCATTTTTTTAAATTAAAAAAAAAATCAAAAATATAAGATTTAGGCATGAAATATATATCACAGCAATAAGAGACTTAATATGTCAAATACATACTGAAAGAGCGTGCAAAACGAAAAAGAAAATGAAAATGGAAGAAAACAATTATATGGTCAACAATGAAATTAAATGTATTCACATGATTTAAAAGTGCATAAAAAAGTGACAAAATTGAAAAAAAATGAAAAAGTAAGAAAAAAAAAAAATGGGATGCCGGGACTTGAACCCACAACCCTTGGGTCCATGTGCACAGTTAACATATCTATTCATACTTTAAAAAATTCATAAAAAATAGGGTAAAAAATTTCACTAAAAGTAGGGTACCTAGAGGTTCTATGATGAAAATACGACCAAAATGGGCATTTTGACGGAGGTTGTGAGCATGTTTATACGGCTTGCTGATTGAAAGATATACGAGTTACAGGACTTTGCAATATACCAAACTCTTCGAAAAATCCTATATTTTCAAATTATGTGGAGAAAAGTTTCAATCGGCAAAATCAAAATATGGTTTAGGTTTTAATAGCATAAACCCTATAGCCTCGAAGCTGATTTGGCCCCGGTCAATTTTCTTTAAATAAAGAGTCAGAGGCTGATATCGCTAAAATGTGTGTGATAATTAAAATGAAGGCAAGTTGTAAGGTATCATTAGATTCTGTAAGATTTTTGTTAGATTTTCATGGGTTCTATTTTTGGATATGCATATAAAAATAAAACTGGATGGAGTCACAACGTAGAGGTGATTTCCGGCGAGGGGCTCAGAATGGGGACGTGTGAAATTCGGCTCTTCGTGGTGTACTGTGGATTTCTCCAGAACGGAGCGGCAAATCCCTAAATAAATTTCATATATTATTTAGACAGATATTGTCTTTAAAACAGCATAATCTTTATTTCAAGAAAAAATTTGGAACAATGGTCAAAATGGGACCAAAGTCCATCTGAATGACATGTAAAAATTTCCCTATTTTCACTTTCACTTTCACTTTCGTTTACAGAGTGACAATAGTATCGGAAAGGTATATATCATTTAGTACCAATGAAATCTACAGGAAATGATCTTTCTTTTGATATATCACTTTCTCTTTCTATATAGGCCATTTCTATTTAGTCAGTAAATGACGTAAGCTTTTGGGTGTAGAACACTAGTTTTTGAGGTCAAAGATTTATGCTATTGTAACCATAGAACAACGATAAAAAAAGATCCCGTTTACCTCTGTTGACCGTGCGGAAAATTTCCCTATTATGACGTCATGATTAAGTCATGCAGATGCTTGTCGTGAAAACAAACGATGGTAACGTTTCGCCAGACAACAAACGTTCGCGAGATCAATTTTGAGTTACGTCCCTTACCCTGAGACTACCATCTTAAATCTGTTGGAATGCAAATTAAAGTACCCAAGCCTGTACAATACATTCCAAACCAATTTTAATACACCAGACAAGTGTTTCAGATAGTCAATTCTCATCAGTGATACTCCATGTGATTGCAAGACGCAGCCACCATTGACCCTTCCGAACGCGGGAAAAAAATTGAGAAACGTCATGACGTCACAATGCAATTTCGATGTTTGACTGAGGTTCGAAGCTTGTTTGTCCGAGGTAAAAGCATTGTGACATCACGAAATTTTGCATTTTTCCCCGCAATCGGAAGGGTCAATTGTAGTAGTGCCCTCTAGGTTGATTTTTTAATTTTGTGTTTCTACTTTGCAAAGAATTATCTGTAAGGTCAATTCAGTTGCATAGTAAAATAAAAATGTATGACCAAAATAGCATTCAAAAGAATATCAGGATGTACTTTCCTTAATTTAAATCTTTCAGAATGACATAACAAGTTTCTAAAATAGCAAAGAAACAAAAGATAATCTTCAAGCAAAAGAAGTCAGTAAAAAAATATGACGTACGTCGGTGACCTGGTTTAGTGGTTAGGGCTTCATGCTTGTAACCTAAAGACCTGCTGGTTCGAGGCACTAGAACCTCGGACGGCCTACATATACTCTTCTATATTCTTCTGTGTTTAGGTACAAACATGTCCTTGTTTGTTCATTGTAAACATGTCTGTGGAGTCTTTATTTAAAAGAAATAGAAAGTAAGAAGTAATCAAATGACAAAACGAACCTGCTCAGGAGGATATAATAATGACGATATGCTACAATTTTCATATCATCTACAAATATTTTCTTGTGCAGTGTGAAGCAGTAAAACATGTTCCTCATGATTAAATGTTTGAAGTGTTTTAAATTACTTTCTGTCGCCCGAAAATAGCATTGTTTTGGCCCTTTATCAATTTGACATCATACATTACTTTGCTATTTTTTTAAACACCACAGACATGTAAACAACACACAGACAAGAATATTTTTAGTATATAACACAGAACATAGAGGAGTATATGTCGGCCGACCCACGATCCTAGTGATGCTCGAACCAACAACCGTTCAGTCCCCTGCCCTACGCCCTAACCACTATCCCATGGCGCCGACATTACTTTGCTATTTTGATTACTTGTCATTTCATCCTAATATATAATCAAAATTAAAGGAGATTAACATTCTAGCACCGTCCCTCTAATGCTTTTGTAGTCATAGATTTTTGAAAGTACATACTACTAGATAAACCCTTCACAAAACTTGGAGCCGCGCATTCTTAAAAAAGCCCCCCCCCCAAAACAAAAACAAAAATTCAAATTCCAAAAATGAAAATAGAAGGCGCTACTAAGACATAAAATACATTTGGCATTTCCGAGACTCGCTTTGACCAAGAGTACCGCTGATGTGGATTTACTAACCGAAACAAGTGTCTGATGCGTTAAAATTGGTTTGAAATTCAAAAAGGTTACGAGTTTTAACACTTCAATTGTCTTTTTTTCATTGAATCATAATTAATTCTTTTATTAAAAAAGACGGCAAGAGAAAGTTTCCATTCTGTTATCAGAACGTTGTGTCTTCAAAAAAAAAAAAAAAAAAAAAATTGATATGTACCAGACGAAATTGTTTATTATATATAGCCATAATCACACATGTTAAACATAAAAGGGTAAAAGCACTGTTTACAAATAATGAAGATTGTGTGTCAAAGGACATAAAAGGGTAAAAGCACTGTTTACAAATAATGAAGATTGTGTGTCAAAGGACATTCAGATAAACGCTCGATATGTGACAATTTCTAGTTGTGATTGAAAGATCCCCGAAGAAAGTAAAATAGTTATGTGTTGCATCTTGTTAGCAACGGAAGTAAGCCTTAATCGTTTATGAGTAGTGTAATAAGATTATTCTTTCTACTTAGCGATGTGACCTGCGCTGCTGTATTCTAAACTCCCTGGAGTTTTTTTTTCACGACAGCCCAATTTGGTAGTCTGTATGGAAACTCATGACATAGGAAACAATTAAATACTTTATAATGTCAATATCTATTTATATGATCTACAACTTTCTCTCTTCTGGTCAACCTTGATAATTAGAGTGTTCGATTGATCCGTCGTCGTACTAAGTTATGGACAAAACATCCATGATCACGAAGATGTGTTGTGTTTCTTCGTCCCGATAATAAAAAAAATCTTCGAGCACGCTAGCTGTAGAGTTTATATACGTTCGTTTATATTAGGGTTAATGCCGCAGATAAAATTGATGGAAAACTTTGACCGATCCAATTATTCTGGAGCTAATATTCAGTTAGGGACAAATTTGTTCGCAAGGGCGGAAAACAAGATAATTTTGACATCAATAAATGCTCTCTTTTACGTTTCATTTTTCTAGTACTAAGAGGGGGAAAATGTAAAAAATAGAAAAGAAGTATATGTTCTTGAAAGATTTTACTTTCTTAGATCAAATATAACAATGTAAAAGTTATACGTTTGCATTGTTATTGTAATCGGAATTTATTAAGATTATTGATGATGAGGTTGAACGATAATTTTCATGCTTTAAGGTAAAAACATGTATCAAGTGCACAATGCGTGAATATCTATAACGTATTCTACTTAATTCAGTGAAACTCGAAGCAGAAAATGACAAAATGCAAGTTATTTAAGTTTGAAAGAGTTATCTGCCCGTTAACCGAGGTGGCGGTAGATTTTGCTCAACAGAAAAAAATCTCGATTTCTTCGATTTATATCATTGATTGATCGCTAAAGGAACTCACTGACAGTGTGTAAGTGAACACTTAACAAGCTAAATAAGATTAAAACTAGAAATGGCTTCATCTCAAGATCTAACATACGCAGATGCGGTAGCATCCGAGATTGTTCGGGCTACAGTCAAACCACTGTTTATACTCGAATCAGATTTCTTCAGACATAAACCCACTAAGGAACAATGGATAACACATGTAGAACTCTATAAAGCAGTATCAAACTATATTCCATCAGAGCATATTGCAGGCCTCCAAAGAGTCAGAGGTCTGTGGAGAATTTATTTAGATGATGTTATCTCCAGAGCTCTTCTGCTCACAAGTGACTTCGCTCTCAGAGGTAAAAGCCTCACAATATATAATTCCAATCCAGGGAATCAACAGTCAGATGACACAGTACGTATAAGGGTGAAAAACATTCCCCTTTCTGCCGACGATGGCCAGATCAAGAGAGCTCTTGAGCTAAAGAGTTGTACCATCAAGTCTCTATTCAGAGAGAAGCTCAGGATTGACGGAAAGCTCACAAATTGCGAGACAGGCGATCGAATCGCCATAGTAAACACCTTGAGCTCGCCACTGCCTACTATTATGAGGATAGGTCGATATACAGCTAATATCTACCACAAAGGTCAGACAAAAGAAAAACTATTATGCAGCAGATGCTATGGTGAAGATCACACCGCTAGGAACTGCACAAATCAACCTGTGTGTAACTCTTGTCATCAAGAAGGTCATATGATGGCTGAATGCCCTAGTTCGTTACAAGAAGAGGCTGAAACCTCAGATACCAACAGTGACTCCAGTGATGACAATGACCAGGAAGAGGATGATACCACAGAAGTCTCTGAACAGCCTGTAGCAGTGTCCGGAGCTACAGTGTCTACAGACTCATCTGAACAATCTAAAAGTGCATCTACATCTACATCTCAAGATGCTAGTGGATCAACTCCAAAGGTCTATGTCAATCAACCAAAATCCGATAACAAAAATGTAAAGAAATCGAAAAAAGACAAGAAAACTACTGGTGCTATGGATAAATATCTATCAAACACGCCAAACAGAAAATCCACCAGTCTACAACCAGATACACGCTCTCCACCAACTCCACTCGAGGAAAGGGAGGCAAAAGCCAGACCAAATAAAAAATCTAGAGATGGATAACTTTTATTATATATTATGTATACAATGTATGCTAATATAAAATCAGACAATGAAAGACATATGCAATAAAAATGTATCAAAATACTGTAAAGAATGCTAAAAAAAAAATGTATATGTATATATAATATATATAAAGAATGTTATAAATGTACATGGATATATAATATGTATAAAATCTATTCAATTCTAAATACACAAATTCCAAAACAGCAAACATCAAAATGCAGTCAACACTTCACATCACTACATTAAACTCACAAGGATTAAGAGATAAATTAAAACGCAATAGACTCTATGAGTGGATAAAACAACAGAAAGCTAATGTAATACTACTTCAAGAAACCCACTTCACAGCAGAAATTGAACAATTTATTAATGTAGAATGGCAAGGACAATGCTTACATAGTTTTGGCACCTCAAACAGTAAAGGAGTGAGCTTACTAGTACATAAATCTTTAAATGCTGAGATAATAGACTATACCTCCGATAATGATGGAAGGTATATCATAGCAAATATAAAAATAAATGACTCTACATACGCAATCACAAACATATATGCCCCCAATGACCTCCATACAAGAAATACTCTTTTCAGAAAACTTAAAAATTTGATAGAAAGCAAAAGCCTAGGAAACAAAATTTTAGCTGGAGATTGGAATGACATTCTGTGTATTAAAGATAGAAAATCAAAAAGTACGAATAAAGTTAAAATAAATACAAATTTGAAAAATCTTAAGAAGCATTTAAAACTATATGATCCATGGAAAGATAAAAATGACAATAAACTTCAATACACATGGAAAAGAAAAAATTCAAACCATGAAGCTAGTCGTATTGACTTCTTCTTAATCCAACAAGAGCTAAAACAAAAAGTTATAAAATCTGACATACGACCTGCCCAAATCAAATCCACAGATCATTTAGCGGTTTCGCTCAAAATAAACATGAAAATATCAAATAGGGGACCAGGATACTGGAAACTGAACAATGATTTATTAAAAGATGAGAAATACAAAAGTCTGATAAATAAAATTTTAGATGATATCAATGAACTAAAGAACATAGACAATGTAACTAAATGGGAAATATGTAAAAAAGAAATCAAAGAAGCTTCTATAAAATATGGTAAGACTCTTGCAAAGAAACGAAAAAACAAAATAAAGGAATTAGAAGATGAATTAAAACACGCTCTGTCAGTAAATAACAACTCAGAAGAAACAAAAAAACTTGAAAAAGAACTAGAAAATGAATATTCAGTGAAAGCAAGAGGAGCACAAATCAGAGCTCGTATAAATTGGATTGAGAAAGGAGAAAAAAACACTAAATATTTTCTATCACTTGAGAAAAAGAGACAACAACAAAAATCTATATCTCAGCTGTACGATGCAGACAACAATGTGATTACTGACCAAAATTTGATACTAGAAAGACAGAAAGATTTTTATAAAACACTATATACATCAACAAACCCAAACATTCAGGACATAAAAAGCTATATTAGAAATACAGAAACAAAGAGACTAAGTGAAAATGACAGCACTTCAATTGAAGGACCTATAAATGCCGATGAATGTAAAAAAGCTATCTTCACTATGAAATTAAATAAATCTCCGGGATCTGATGGCCTGACAATTGAATTTTATAAAGCATTCTATTCAAAAATCATTACTTTACTTCTTAAATCATTAAATGAAGGATATGATAAAGGCTCATTATCTATCACACAAAAAACAGGTATCCTATCTCTAATGTACAAAAAAGGAGACCCATTAGACCTTGCAAACTGGAGACCACTGACATTACTAAATACAGATTACAAAATTGCAGCTCACTGTTTGGCATCCAGAATAAAACCTATCTTACCTAAAATAATCAATAATGATCAGAATGGCTTCATCAAAGGACGAAACATTGCCTATAATATAAGAATAATTCAGGACATTTTAGATTATGCAGAAAAATTTAAATTACAGGGATCAATATTATTTCTAGATTTTATAAAGGCATTTGATACAGTGGAATGGTCATTTATGTGCGAGACTCTTAAACATTTTGGATTTAAAGACAACTTTCAAAACTGGGTAAAAACACTATACAATAATATACAATGCAAAGTAAAAAGTAATGGTTGGATTTCTGATGCATTTAGTTTATCAAGGGGAATTCGTCAAGGTTGTCCTCTCTCATCCCTACTCTTTGTACTCACAGTGGAAATTATGGCAGAAAAAATTAGACAAGATCCAGATCTAAACGGTATCAAAACAAACCCAAGACAAAATTCTGAATTCAAAATCACACAACTGGCTGATGACACAACTCTCTTCTTAAAAAGTAAAAAAGACATAACTAAAGCATTGAATATAATTGAAATTTTTGGAAACCTATCAGGGTTGAAACTAAATAGAAGCAAGTCAAAAGGACTTAAATTAGACAGTAAAGCAATTATTGAGGATAATTTTGAAGGCATAAACTGGATGGATGAAACAATAAAAGCTCTGGGTATATATTTCAATAGAAACACAAAATTAGCTTTAAAGATTAATTGGATAGAAAGAATTACTAAAATTGAAAAAATAATCACGGATTGGAAGAAAAGAAATTTAACAATGTTAGGAAGAGTACAAATAACTAACTCTCTTCTAATTCCACAACTAACCTATTATATAACAGTTTTACCTATAGATGAATTGACAATCAAAGAAATAGAAAAACTTATATATAAATTTATTTGGAAATCGCAAATTGAAAAGGTAAAAAGAAAAACTTTAATCAAAAATTATGAAAATGGTGGGCTCAAATTGATTGATATACCCTCTCACATCAAAACAATTCTAAGTGGATGGGTAAAAAAATTAATGGATGTATCTGACAGTAAATGGAAAATAATCCCCAAACAAATGCTCAATAAATATGGAGAGGATCTATTTATATTCAAAACAAATATAGATAATTCAAAACATACAATAAATAGTTTGAAAAATCTAACTCAATTCTATGAAAATGTGATATTTGCATGGGTAGAAATAGGGGGTAGTCAAACAGCTTACCCAAAATCACCAAAAGAAATAGGCAAATTATATGGGGAAATAAATTCATAAAATATAAGAATATACCACTGTTTTTCCCAAATTGGATCACTAGTAAAATAATTACATTACAAGATATAATAGATGAAAAAGGGGAAATAAATGGAAACATAATACACCAGAAACTAAACAAAAAAGAAAACTGGATTACAGAGACTATGATCATAAAACAGTCCATACCAAAAGAATGGACAGACAAATTAAGAAATAAAGACTTGCTCAAATATCAGTTTAGTATAAAAATAAATGTTTTACAAAACAATGGTAAAAAGACACCTTTAAATCAAGTAAATAATAAGCAAACTTATGAAAACTTAATACAAAAAGTATCAATAAAACCTCTATTTTCAACACACAGTTGGGCAAACACTTTTCAAACAGAACAGTCAGTAATAGAAAGCTGTTTAAAATTTATATTTCAGGAAATAGATGATAATAAAATAAAAATGTTTCGATGGAAGCTCCTGAACAAAATTTTGCCAACCCAAAATCTTCTTTATAAATGGAAATTAAACACTGACCCATTATGTAAACATTGTAAAGTAGTTGAAGACTATGAACACTACTTTGTATTATGTGAATATTTCAAAATTTTTAGAAAATATATTCAGGATCTTCTAAACAAACTAGGATATAACAATGAAATCTTTACATTAAAAAATATAGTGATAGGCTATAAAATCTGTCAAAAAGAATATTATATCATGAACCACATTATAACGATAGCAGCATACACCATGTATCGGGCATATCACATCACTCATGGAAAAACACAATATGTAAACACAATTTGGCTTTTCAAAGACTCCATAGCGACACTTCTCTCAGTGTACATCCATAGAAAGAAAAATATTCCTAGCACCCTCCAAAGTACTTGCAGTATTCTCGGAATAACACACAATAAAGAATCAGCATCTACTGTTTCAACCATATCACATCTCAATAGCTGAAACATAACATTTGAATAGTTTAATCAACATATAAAAAAAAAAAAAAACAAACAAACAAACAAACAAAATGAAATATTGAAATTTATAAACAAACATGGTAATTACCCGTAAAACATAAAAAAAAAAGAAAAGAAAATAAGTTAACAAATAAATAAATTAGAATACCCCCCCCCCCCTTATAATATAATTTCATTATCATAACACTATATCATTAAGGGATTAACAACAAAAGAGAACAAAACTTTTACTCATCTTTTCTATGAAGAAACACCACACTCAGTACATGAACTTCTGTATAACCTCTCATCTATTCTTCATTGACCTGAAACAAAAATGTATATACATTAATAGAATGGAAATACCCATACCTATTTTTAGACACACTACCTGTAAATACAATGACCTTGAAAACACTGTCGTCGAGAGATAAAATAAGCCGAGTATATCTACGCTAAAAATCTACCTTGATGTAACGAACTGTGACTTGTATCTATACACTTCACATGAAATATGACACCTTTAAACTATTGTTACCTGTATACATAATGTAATTATAAACTTAAAATGGTAAACATAGATAAAATAACAAATACTCACGACTATAAACAACAGCTTCAATATTCTTCATGTACACTCTGGATCATGTAAAAGGAACACGCCTCACATAGAAAATACACGCAATAATAGATATTTCGTCGCCTGCTGGTCAGTCTACGTGGCAATACACGAATAAACTATCACACAAATTGAAAACGGTCAAACAATTATCCGAACTACTCATATTATTACATGTAATAGCAAAGCTTTTTCCTTGTTCACTTTAAGTTTCTTTATGTTTAAGTTTACTTCCATGCCCGGGAGGTAAACGTCGTGTTCAATGGGCATTTACTGTATTTACTACTTATAAAATCGAATATCTGAAAAAAAAAAAAAAAAAAAAAAAAAAAAAAAAAAAAAAGTTATTTAAGTTACACTTTGTCCCGTCAAGATGAAACTATGAATAAACTATTTTGTCAAAATTTTGATGGCAGCAAATGTAGCATACTAAATAATTAGAAACTAGCTGGATACATCAGTCAAATATGCCCTCGCTACCGAAATATGATCAGTCAATGCTTACTAAATGGGTACCATAATATAAACTAGTTTTCTTAGAAGAAGAACGAATGCGAACACGTGTTAGTACTTCTTTGCATAAGGCTAGTACTCACGGTAGCAAAACAAACAACATGGCGGACGGATAACACGTGGGACGAAAAGGAATCGATAATCGGTATTATTAGATTCTGAGAAGAGAAATGTAACAAACTATACAAAGAAAAACTAGTATTAGCTTTGCATTTGACCGAAGGAGACCTTAGAGGACGACAGTGACATTTAAACTAAAATCGGGGGAGAAAATAGCAAAAGGGATCTACGGATGTACAATGTATATGTACATATTGTTCTAGTTGTTATATTTATAAGATGTATAGATATAAGTTTGTTGTGTATATATTTTCACAGTATTTTGATACTAATATATATTCACAGTTTATATCTACTTTATGAAAAAAAACTTATATCGCAGGGTACAAATTACCGGATGTGACAATCCTACCGAATTGAAGTGACGGGTGTTGTGTGCAAGCAGGAGATGCTTACTCTTCCTGGGCACCTGATCTCACTCCAATTTTCGGAGTGTGCTTCTTTTCATATGGTAGGGATTTTTCTTTGTTTGCTTTGGTTCTTTTTTTATCCTGATGTTGTATGCCTTCGGTTTATAATTTTTTGAATTATCGATTTTGTACTATGTATTGGGATATGATCATTATCCATATTTGTCATCGCCACAAGGACTATGTCTTTGGTACTATTCATCGTCAAAACATGATTTGTCCAACAGATATTTATCTTTTATCAATGTAACTGATTAATACGTTTCAGAGAAACCCATTGCCTATTAATGTCAAAATTACAAACTTAACTTGTGAAAAATGGTGAGTCCCTTCCCTTCCCGAACCTCTCCGGAAAGGATAGTTCAGTTTAATTGCCAGGTTCGTTTCAAGAAATATTTAAAGCATTTTTTTATCACTTTAAATATAAAAGTCCGAACTTTCTAGCAATATCATATTTGTTGAAATAATCTTGATACATGTATGGAATTAGCAAACCTGCATTGGCAGTAATTGGTATCCTGACAATGTTTATGTTTTTAGTGTCTAATTGATGTTCTAAATCCATCAGTCTGATTAGAACTAGCCCCTTCTTTTTCGTCTGGAGTACACCTGTCGTGTACAATGAACTTTTGACCGGAATATTCGTGAGATTTGATCACAATGTAACCACTCAGAACGTCCGTTTCATCGAACCTTGCCTGGATGGCTTTGAAATAAGAAAAAAAAACACACATGGCGCTTGACACGTTGTATACACCTTTTTACACCTTCCCGTGTCAATTTTGAATTCAAATTAAATATTGTTATGGTTATAACAAGATTATCATCAGTTGTGTCCTTTTGCATAAAAGAGAAGCCACATAAAACACAAAAATTGTTTGTATATTACAATCTTGTTGGCGTGTACTCTTTGGTCAAGGGCGCGGCATTATTCGATGAGTTCATAATTAGATATTGCATACCTGTAAGTCGCGATTTGATTGGCTGAACGAAAGGTGAACAGAACACGACCCTTGACGGGTATACTCCAGACCGTGACAACGAAGGAGAAGGGGGCTGGTTTAAATCAGACTTTTGATCCAATTATTTGATATCAAGTATCAATGAATTTATCTAAATTTTATGAAAATTAGTGCTCTATTGTGAGTGCTGTTGAGATTATCGTCAGGATCTCCTTTAACTCATTTGTGTCACACTTATGCCCTTTGCCGTGTGGAGCTCGTAAAAAAAGTTCCCCGCGAGGGGTTTGACAGTAAGTGTTTTGAATGTTTTTCCGTGACATTGTCGCCATAGCACTTTCTATATAGACTTAACCTCAGACAGTGCATGTATTTTATATTTTGTTTTCATTTTCGTGCGTGAACATCGACGGCGGGTGCGGTTAGCCAACAGGGGATGCTTACTCCTCCCGGGCACCTGATCCCACCTCTAGCTTGCTAGGGGTCCGTCGATGCTCAGTTTGGTGCTCTATTGTGAGTGCTGTTGAGATATCGTCAGGATCTCCTTTAACTCATTAGTAGACATATTTATGAAGGATTCGACTGTTTGCTTTTAAATGCTCATTTCCCTGCTTTGAGAAATAAAGACTCCGAACCCCAAAACGTTTTAAAAATTGGCAATTATTTGTCTCCAGACAATAATATTCAAAATTGTACATTCGATTATATTAATAAGGAAGTAACGAAAAAAGAACAAATTTGAATAACCGCCTAACGAATTGCTAAAAGCCTTTTTTTCAAAGGATTCTACATAATTTTGATGGACTGGGAATCCTTTCGATAGATAATTTGTTTTACAAAAATTGCTTCCGATGTGAATCACTATCTTCTTACAATCGAACTCATTTTATGGGTTCAAAATATATTGATAGGCATTATGTGTAAGGGCAACTCAGTCAAGACGTGGGAAAATTACAATGTTGAAACCAAATAATCGGTTATATCAACATACTGATGAATAAAAACCAATTACGATGGAAAATTAAACGTGGTAATAATACATTTTCGTGTGGGATATGTTAGTTGTAAAAAATTCTTAACAATGATTTTCACTGATATAATTTCATGCAGCACTTGAATGACTACTTAACCGGTAAAGAAAACAAATAGGAACGGAACCAAAAAATGAGAGACTGATTGCGTATGAACTTCATCGTTGAAAATACATTACTTCGCACATGATGGACCAAACTGTTTTGATACAATAAAAAAGTCATACACGTATAAGCTTTTACAAAAAGCTTTCAGTTATTGGCTTAGTATAAGGTTTTGACATTCGAGTTAGAAAAACCCCAGAATGCATTTCCGTAACTGTGGCATATGTGCAAAAGTTTGATTGTTTGTCCTTTTTGGAGATATTCTATCAGCAAAATGCCTACTGCATCCCAGAAGACCGAGGCTCACAACATATCAATCAGCCCTCGTACTGTTACTGTTGAAGCTTACAATAAACCAATACCAAACTATAAACAAACCTTGCGGTATCTACATTATGTGGAATTTCATAGATGATAGAACATTGTTTTAAAAAACCCCAGAAAATAACCATATGTTTTGCATGACACTTCGCATTAAAGTAAATTGAACATATTAGGACGAAGGAGGTTTCATGTATTTGGTTATTACTGTTCTTTCTTTCTTATGAAAAATAAACAGGTCATACATCGCTCTTTATAATAAAGGTGCCTAACTGTCAAAATTGAACTGAATCAAACAAATCAAAACTGTAACACAATATTGCATCTGAATACACAATGCGGCATAATTTGGCTTGAAGTCATCATGAACACTGGTGAACATGGAATATAGAGCAATTATGAGCAGACATGTCTTTAACGAGCAATAATTAGCAACATGAGGGATTGAAAGAGGATAGTTGGAATAAACATCAACAGGAAGTTGACTGAAAGAATATGAAAATGAATAATCAAAATTCGTGGATTACCTCAATAGTATCTATCCTTCGGAGCTTGAAGTTAAAGAGACTACAGAGACAAATAATTCAGCATCTTATTTGGACATAATGTTGTCCTACGACACTGATGGTCACATGAACACCTCACTCTATGACAAACGCGACGACTTCAATTACGGATTTTGTTCTGAGAGCCAGGCGTCTTTCAGATAAGCTCTCTGTCAGGGATACGTTTATGACCGACTAACATCGTCACTGAGTAAGTTCTACGGTCGATATGGGGAACTCGTCATACACTATGATGTCCCACTCTCCAGAATGGTGGGTTGGACCATCCGACCACGATTGTACTCTGTCTTCCTAAATGGAAGTAACTGGATGTGACAGTTCTACCAAATTGAAACGACGGGTGTTGCATGCAAGCAGGAGATGCTTACTCTTCCTGGGCATATGGTCTCACTCCCATATCGGGACTTCGCTTCTTTTCATATGGTGGAGGTTTTTGATTGTATGCTTTGGTTCCTGTTTTATCCTGATTTTGTATGCCTTCGGTTTCTGATTATCTGAATTGTCGATTTTGTGCTGTATACAGGGATATGGTCATTATCCATATTTGTCATTGAAAACGTTAAACAATGATACTAAATTTTTGAAAAAGAAAATTGTATTAGATTTGCGAATCTTGTGCCTAGTGGTTTATCCCATTTTCAATTAGCTGCTACCTTAATTTTTCAATACTTTTCTTCAAACTTTATTCTACATAATTTTTCATTAAAATTACTTTATTTTCATTTACAGATCTATCCAAGGAAAATGTGTCAATTTCGATATCATTTAAGTATTATTTGTTAACAAAAGGAGTAAAGTCATCTAAAAAAATATGGTACATGTATTTGATATATTTTATGAAAACGTCTCTGTGCTATCGTTTAAAGGATAAGGTCTCCAAAAATATTGGGATGTTGCTTAACGTCGTCTGTGTATATATTTTCTGAGAGGTAATTATGCCTACGTCTCAGAAATAATAATTTTAAGGTAAGAAAAACAAAGGGGAACTACTTATGAAGCATTAAAATACAATGAACATTTTCCCCAAGTAACATGTATTTTCCCCCTTTGATCTTTAAGACCTGTGAGTCACATATCTGTACTCAGGGCATCATTACCTTTCAGAAAACATATATTGTTTATTGGACCTTAACAGGAATATAATTTACCATTATTTACCATGGAGATGATTAAATTGCTATGTAAAACGACTCCATTGTTCAACGGATACCTAAAAACAAGTGCTGTGCGATAAAACCGGTTAACCGGTATATTGCAATATTTTCATCCCAAATTTGTATCGTGATAAATTTTCCTAAAATACCGGTTCATTTAGTTGGTTGATAGTAAATGATTGAAAAAAAAATCATTTTTCGACATTTACGTTATTTTAACTGAACGTTTTATTAAATAGCAATATTGCTCTCTGTCAAGTAGATGCAGAAATTTAAAGTCTAAAAATAAAACCAGAGGGCGTTAGTGTAATAATTTTAGGCGGTTTATGAAAATCACTTTGGCTGGAAGCATCACTGATGAGAATTCAATATTTGAAACACGTGTCTTAGTCTTAGTCTTAGTGTTACCCAAAACAAGGGGGGGGGGGCAGGTTCGCTCATTGGCCATGGTATTCCAACCTAGAACCAGAAAGGTACCCAAAATGATTTTAAGTATAGTCACCCTGAATAAATTAGATGAAGAAATCGGATGAACACTATATTTTAAAAATGCGATTCCATTAGGGTAATATTAAATTTATATTATTATATAGATATGGTCATTATCCATATTTGTCATTAAAGTTGTAGTACCTGTATCTTCTAGAAAATTGAGTATAATTTCTAATTTTATCATTTTGGTTTTATTGGGTAAATAAACACACAAAACGTTCACTTGTCCCAGGTATATAAACATAGCATATTTTATTCATGGGAATTGACAATGTTTACTAACATAATACTTATAAATAAACTCATGTCGTAAAAGTGAGCTTTATCTCACGAAGCTTTCTTGTCATCAATCTGGAAAGGTTTGAAAGTTTGTCAACTACCTACAAAATATTCTGTGAAAATATACCCGTATTACCCAATATTAAGTTGAATAATATATGTCGTTATTATTTCACATTTGTAATCATGGTAATGCGCATGCGTAACTTCGGGGTTTTCCATTTTCGTTGTAAATATTGTGAGCCAGAAATATTTACAATAAATTATCTTGATATTTTGAAGGGTTTTGGAGCTATTTTTTTTATAATTAACGGAAAGTTAATAACTTTAGCAATGCTAAAAAAATACAGGTTTTTTTTTCTACAAGTTACATTTTATCTAATTTTTGACGATTACAGGTTCTACAACTTTCAATGTAAACGTCTTTAAATTGAATAGCATCATTGAAGAACAAATGAATTGGCAACATGGACCAGACATGCACGTTTCGGGTACTTAACCCTCATCAGTGATCCTCAAATCTAAACAATGTAATATGCCAAAAAGTATTAAAGTTACTATGTCGAAAAAGCGTACCGAAAGACGTAGCAGGATGGGTGGGATATGATGTTAAAGGATCCACGTTTTAGAAAGGAGAAGGGCCACTAACCATCAAAATCGGCCCTCTTACCGTTTTTGAAGAAAATTTACGTATATATAATACAACATTTCTAGTTTCTAAAAATGTAAGCATTATGAAAATCTGACAAAAGGTAAGCGTTTCATGACCCGGCGAAGTTGGCTTTGTGAAACGTCAAAATGCGCTTTCTTTTACCATGACGTCATGACGTAAAATGACAATTTACAACAACTAAAAATCTGCATTAAAAGTATAACTGTTGTATTTTTGTTGCAGTCAAATCAATTCAGAGGATAAAGTTGATACATATAATGTTTTTAAAGAATATATTTGGATTTCAGTGTTAAATTAATCGGGAAAAGATCTCCGAGAGATATCAGAAGCATCTGAATCGCAATGAAACTGTATCTCGCTCTCAAATGACGTCACGTCACATTATTCATCTTTGAATTCTAGATTCTTAAGGAAAGCGGTTACATATATACACATTTGACACATGCACTTTTTTGTAGGGGAAGGGGCAGGGATCTCAATAAATTTTAAAGTAGGTGGATACTCTGAAGGAAGATACATAGAAAAAGAAAATTCTTGATTTTGACATGTTTAATACCTTTACAATAGAAAGTAGGCGACGGCTTTTCTCACAGTAGGTGGTGACTTTTCGCCAGCTTCCAGCTTATGAAGGGGGGGCTGTCATTATATACTTTCTAGAATAAGCAAGTTAGAATTTTCTCTAACTTTAATGAGGTCAGGTTACATGTCCAAATCAGATTCAGGAGCGGATCCAGAAACTCAAATGCCGGATGCACATACAACTTTTTACTGGGATAAATTGCAACACAATGCAGAAGGATTGAGAGTCCGGACGGGAACTTATATCATCAATGATTTGTATAGACTGCTCTTACAATATTTAAAAAACGCAATAATTATCTGAAAAATTCAAAACAATGCAATTTAGGACAAAGGAGAGGGTAAGGTTCATTACGCATTTTGATAACAGACATTTTAGAATGCGTTGAAGAAACGATCAACTGAAATTGATCGAACTTGGCTACATTTGCCCTCGGGGACTCCTGGTCCACCAGCAGTGACACTCACCAAGTGTTAATATTAATTCTCTGTATTGACAAAATTATTTTGGAATTAGTATGTCATGGATTTTTCTCTTTAATTGGTATGAATCATACGCTGAATACAAAAATATTTTTTTCTTGAAAGTAACAATTTCGGTTTCTATGGAAACGAGGTATGTCTATTCATAACACTAAAACAATGTTCAAATAAGTCATCTTTGATTATTATGTTGCCATGGTACCAAATAGTTCTGGCGATGGTAACCAATTGCCAGAGCTATTGACGTAACAAGTGACATTGTTAGAAAGCAAGTGCATAAAATGTCCGAGTCAACATCTTTTGGCGTTGTTTTTCATTATGACGTCACTGTTAAAAGGCACATTTCCATTGTGACGTAACAATGAAAAGTGTGCTTAAATTATCTACCTCGGACATTTTTCGTCATTTTGTCAGCCATTATTAATTTCGGCAAGTGGCCTATTAGCCGAGTCCTATCAAATCAAATTACAAATATGGATAATGACCATATCCCTGTATACAGCACAAAATCGATAATTCAGAAAATCAGAAACCGAAGGCATACAAAATCAGGATAAAACAGTTAAGCTTTCATTTCAATTTTTTTGCATTTAAATTTGACCAAAATCATGTAAAATAAAAAGCCTTTTCGGTCTTAAACAGGGCCTCTTCAAAACAGGTTTTTTGCCTACCTTTTGGGCATATTGACAAAAAGAATAGCGGTGCAAGCATATTTCCTTGCAGTATGTATACTTTGAAAGATTCGAGGGCTAATTGATATGTTGTGAGCCCCGTATTGAAGAATTTGAATTTTATCAGACATTTTGCATTATTTTTCTACATAATCCCCTTCAGCATCTATACACTTTTGCCACCGGTGTTTAATGGCCTTAAATCACTTTTAAAGAACTCTTTATCTTGACTGGTCGGAAAGTTATAAGTGATGTTATAAGTATTCTACTGATACTTAAAATGGTTCCTATGGCAACAAAAAGTTATTCGTAATTTTCCTCTCAGTACATCAAATACACCTTCTATATACACCAACCATTATCCATATTTGTCATTCCATAACAAAAATAGATAATGACCATATTCCAAATGAGCTAAAGAAGATCCTGACGACAATCTCAACAGCACTCACAATAGAGCAAAAACTAGAGCATCGACGGACCCCTAGTAAGCTAGAGGTGGGACCAGGTGTCCGCGAGGAGTAAGCATTCCCTGTTGGCTAGCCGCACCCGCCGTCGATGTTCACGCACAAAAATGAAACAATATATGAAATACATGCACTGTCTGAGGCTATGTATATATAGAAAGTGCTATGGCGACAACGTCAGGGAAAATATTCAATACACTTACTGTCAAACCCCTCGTGGGGAACTTTATTACGAGCTCAACACGGCAAAGGGAATAAGTGTGACACAAATGAATTAAAGCTGATCCTGACGATAATCTCAACAGCACTCACAATAGAGCACAAAATTGAGCATCGACGGACCCCTAGCAAGCTAGAAGTGGGACCAGGTGCCCGGGAGGAGTAAGCATCACCTGTTGGCTAGCCGCACCCGCCGTCAATGTTCAATACACAGCACAAAATCGATAATTCAGAAAATCATAAACGGAAGGCATACAAAACCAGGATAAAACAGGAACCAAAGCAAACAAAGAAAAACCTCCACTATATGAAACGAATCGAACCATCAATATGGGAATGAGACCAGGTGCCCAGGAAGAGTCAACATATTCTGCTTACATCCAACACTTCGAATCTCCAAAATTGGTGACATGTCATTCTACGTTCTATTGAAATTCCTTTTGTCCTTACAGTGAATTTGTATTAATAATTATAGTTATTTCTCAGCGATTTCATTTCATTCAATTTTTTTTCTTCATGTCAAATTAATTTCAGATGAAAGATTTTTAGTTTTGGTACACACACTGCCGACCATAAATTAGTATACACCAATTCTGTTCCTGTTGCTGTTAGAAAATGAACAGATTTGAATCCATTGCTGTATATATAATTCTGAAGAATAACCTTATAGAAATCATTTGTAACAAATCTGACTCAAACATTTACATAAATTTCTTTTATAAGATTGAGGGATTTTTTACTCTTTTTTTGAAAAAAAAAATTGCGCAAGTGAAAAAAATTCTATTCACATTTTCGATATCACAATTCATAATCTTGAATTATGTTACTAGTATTTGAGGCCCATTTCATGAATCTATCAAGATCAGGATTGATAAAATTTGGATGAATTATATAGATGTTAAAATGAATGCCTTGTTTGTATAGTTATTTATGGATGGCACAAAAACATCTTACAAATTTCCGTTTATATTTTAAAAGCATTGGGAAATTCATATTGACATTGACATTATTATTTTAAACCAAAGCCAACCATTTTCCAGAGCTTGTGAGTTATCTAATTATTTATTTTCAAATCATGCAAATCAAATTTAATTACTTATGCTGTGTTCAAATTAGGTTTTAAGAGGAAAGTTAGCGAAGATTTCAGATTTTTGTTTCAGACAACTTCGATATTTAGATATATTATGACGCATTTGGTCATGGGATACTCATTAAAATTCTTTTTCTACACAACCTCAGATAATTAAAATTTGAAAATGACTCCTGGTCACAGAACGTAATTATCGCTAATTTCTGTCGTGCTGAAAGTAAAGTCCTCAATAATTATATACGGTAATATAAAACGATAATATCGTAAATACATGTATTACTCTAAGAACCAGCTTTTCAGGTTTCTATGGCATCCAAACTTTATTTTTTAAGATGGCAACATTGAAGCTAAACCATTCACAAACTCTCAAATTACTCGTCTTATTTGTGAAGTATCTGTTCCGAAACCGTCTTCTTGAAGCCTGCATCCTACAAAAGCTAAACAGTATATACTGAAAAAGCTTGTGGCTTGAGTGCATGGGGCGCAAACTCGAGGCCTTCAGCATGCTACATGTAACCAGGTGCACTATCCACTACATCTACTACACCACCGGGGAAGTTGCCATCGAAGCTGGTAAGAAGGTATTTTCAAGTTTAAACATGAATAAAAAGGGACTTTGCTGATGCTTGCTCCGCCCACTTCTTATTCATGTAGAATCTTCAATAGTCTGCTATGTGTTTTTGCATTTGGTGTTTTGGGCTTTTGCTGTGGGTGTTGTTGGAGATCCCCTCCTTTGTTTCAAAATACCTTCTAACCTTTACATATTTCTACACAATCGCCCATTATAGAACATATATTTCAATACTGAAATGCTATTACTGAAGGGGTTTGATATCTACAAAATTCTACGGTTTTTAAGCATTATACGAAATATAGATATAAAGGGTCAGTGGGAACTATGCCACTTTCTTATAATAGAACTCTCCGCTCAAATACATTTCTATACTTCAAAACTTTATTTAAAATACCTTTTAACCTTTACATAATTCTACACAATCGCCCATTATAGAACATCTGTTTCAATATTGACATGTTATTACTGTAGAGATTTGATATCTACAAAAGTCTACGGTCTTTAAAATTCTACGGTTTTTAAGCATTATACGAAATATAGATACAAAGGGTCAGTGGGAACTATGCCACTTTCTTATAATAGAACTCTCCGTACAGATACATTGTACGATAAAGGCTGAATCCTGTTGCAAGCCGAAAATAACATTGATATCTTACTTCATTATGTCTGTGATATCTGCTTTTGTCAGTCGTCGTTCTTGTTTTGATTATTCTTAAAGATTAATCTTTTCCCCATTCAAGTTGCTATAGTCAAACTGACGCCAACGTAAAAAGCTCTTTTGAAGACGGAATAACTTTTTCTCTGGAAAATGTTTCCCTTGACAGTATTTACTAGAAATAGAGAATGTCAGTAAGATGACTTTATGTGGTTATAAAGACTCATAGAATAAAAGGTGATTATTGACAATAGTCTAAGCTTCTAGGAATGTTTCACAAAATGCAAATAATTGCTTGTGTATGAGTGTCTACATAATAGAAGTTCCCATTATTAGTGTTGCGTTTCACTACTAACGATTAGCATTTTGGAATTATTCAAATATTTCAAATGGGTTACTCAAGCTCATTAAATTCTATAATATATAAATATACGATACCGTGATTTTTGTATGATATTAATATCATTTTCGATTAAAATCCGTACTTGTATTCTGACTTTCAATAATGTGTGTCTTGATAAAGATATCTCTTAAAATGGTATTGCAGTATTGAATATTAATATATACAAAAGGAAAAAATGACCTCTCATAACAAAAAAAAAATTAACAAAGGAGGGGAACTCAAACAACACCAGGATGCAGCACCCGCAGCAAAACCCCAAAACACCCAATGCAAAAACACAGAGCAGACAAGCATAGAAAGAGAAAAGTAACTGTAGGGAACATGGGAACTTAGGTGGTTCCTTGGTATAAAGAATAGATAATATGTAGACTTTCATACTATTTTTAATAATTTGGATTGATTTCCCCTCTTTCGATAAGACATTACTTGTGGATTGATTTCCCCTCTTTCAGTGAGACATTACTTGACATCATATAAACTGTATATATATATTAATTTACTATTTCGGCAACTTTTCATTTCATCCAAAAATAACATCGAAATTAAAGGAGGTAAACATCTTAGCACCATCCGTCCAATGCTATTTTGAACATAGATTTTACTTGGATATGCTCAGATGTTAACCTCATTTCATTTGGATGTAATTTTGGATGAAATTACAAGTTTCTGAAAAAGCAAAATAATATAGTATGATGTAAAATTGATAAAAGGTCGAAACAAAGCTTCTTTCAGGCAACAGAGCTGGAAAGAAGTACTTATAACACTTCAAACATCGGGTCACGGGAAACGAGTTTAATTGCTCCACACTGCAACAAATAACTTCTTACAATCAATGACGTCACGAATGGAACTAATCAGACACATAAATGAAATTGGCAATAATGAGGCGTATAGCAAAAAAAAAAAAAAAAACCAACAAACAAACAAACAAATAATGCTCCTCAAATTCTACTGCATTTTGTCAAAATATTGCCCGCTTCCGGTTTAAAAGAAAACTTGGTTTCTCGATTGAAAAATGTTAATATTGAAACGTTCATACGGTTATCGTGCGATTTATTTTTAATATCTAAAATGTTGGTGGTCGATAATTTTACTTTCGTCGTAATACGCTTACAAGATTTCTTGTGCATTGCGAGTCTATAACACTTTCCGGTTCAATTGATATACCGTGCAAGAGTTTTTGTGTCGAGACGTGTCCTGCGAATGCGTATTGGTTTTTTTCTGCAATTTGCCACTTTCCATAGTCACTATGCCTACAAAAAGATGTTCGCTCAATGAAAGCTACTTTTACGTATCTTTCGGAACCACGGAACTGATTTACAGCTAATTCGTTTATATTTAGGAGGTTTCTATCGCCGTTTGAACAAATTTATTCCATTCAAATTTTCTTTTTCTTGTGGAACATTGTGTGAACTATTCTTTAAGTGGTATTTGGTCGTATTTATCAACGAAATATGCGAAATCCTCAAAACATTTTTAAAACACAAATTTAGTCACGGTCTGTTTTCGGTTTATCAAATTTCTTTTTTTTTCATTTGAAACTAATAATTATATGTTGAATCTCATAACCATTATTACTCAAATCATTTAAATTCAACATCAACGAAAATTCATACCTTAGAATGGAAGGTTAGAAATTTGGCAAGTATACTCGTATGTGCCAGTAATATAGTACTGATGTATATTTTTACGTTATCATTCATGGGGTACATGGAGTCAAAATGGCGATGATTATCTGGAACTTGTCTATAATGATGAATTGAGTGCCCCAAATAAATCAAGATATTTAGTAAAAAGTGAAAATTCGAAGTTTTTTTGTGCAACTATCAAGGAAAATCGCAAACCTTCAATTTTGACTTTTTGAATAATAAATCGTAAGAAATGTCCATTTATTGTTGTTTGCGGACCATAATGTTCAACAGACCATTGAATAATTAAAAAAAAAAACTGGGTTGAGATTAATTCTTGTTATTATATTTCATAATTTTGGATATATTGATCAATTTAAGCAGTTTTATTTAGCTTTTGACCTTGAATTCCTTAAGTATTAATGAAGATGTCGTCATTCTAATATCTCGGTGTGTAATTCAAATTGCTTATTTGACCGTCATCGGATTATACAGTCACGTGGATTTGTTTTCTGACGAAAGAAATATTGTTGAGATAGCGGATACATGTTTGATATAATTGATCTGTTAAGCGCAACTTACGGATTTATACATTGTATATGATCATGTTTGGAATTTTGATTTGTTCTGCAGACCAGAGTATTCGTATTCTTATCATTGTAAGACAAATACTGACAAATATATTACGTACAGGTTCCTCGGATGAGACAGCTAGAAAATATTTGTAGAGGATGATGATTTGAATCAGTGTTAGACTTTAAAGGAGCATGCGTATGAAGGAGAATTGGAATCCTTAGCTCTGCTAACAGGTTGCAACCCCCTGAAAATCAAGTTCTAAAAGCGGTGCACAAACCACAGCTGATTATATAATTTATCCTCCGCAGTTGTACTTAGTCAAATGATTCTAAGTTAATAATTTGAAGTGGCGCTCCCGCGTTTCCCCTCCTAATTTCAGATTATGAAGAACCTTTTGAACCAAAATACGAAAACTCTTATTGATCAGATATCCTAACATATCATTCAAGACATACAATTTAAAACATTTGCCTTAGGGAATTACACTGTATAATAATGCCATCTCCAATGCTGACGTCATTTAAGGAAGTATTTTGTTCAGCCCTGAAGGAAAATAGTTGCCAAATATAGATATAAAGAACAAAATGGAAGCACATGAATAAAACAATGTTCCAATTTATAAAAAAAGAGAAATAAACATAAAATCAGTCATTCGAAAGGAAGAAGGACATTGTATTGTTCGGTTTTCCAATCAATGATACGAAAATATGCGAATATGTCCCCTAAGTATACATATAATAGTACTGTTTTTTTGGTTTAAAACATAAGAAGGAACAATGGATATTTACTATGATTGGATTGCTCGAAATATAAGGGAAACATATTAAAATGTGGAGTTTATTTTCCAAAACATATTACCGAACTCCTGCCTTATAATTAAGAATTATTATTCCTGATGTCGGACTGGTCACATGACCAGATTTCTCCCATGTTCACTGGGGATGTGCCTCTTGATTTATCACTGTACTCTTAGAAAAAGCCGTGATTTTGTTTGCTCTTTCTTCAAATCAACTATTATATTGGGGTTTAAGAAGCTAAGAGACAATTTATCAATGGTCCCTTCAATAAATTCTAAAAGATTTGTTCTTGTTTTAGACATTGGATTCTAGATATATAACAATTTCCATGCATTATACACAGTGATATAAATCCACAGTGTATCCCCAAAATTAATTTTGGAACTTATCGATGCTTGTGTCTCTAACAGAACCTTTGTGTGACATTACACCGACAGTATCTTTCTAAAATGGCATTGTAGTTATGACATCATAATAGTAGCGGAATATGCATATACTTCCCGTCATCAGAGAATACCTATAATATAAATTCCTTACAGCAATGGATGCTATCAAGCTAATCGTTGTATTTCATGATCATACAACAAAACAATTCATTACCTTGTGGTCAGTACATAATGGCAACCCTCAGCATACAAGTATGTTATGAATCTCAGTCTGCAGCCTCGGTGAATAACATATTCTTCAGGTTGCTTTACTGCTTTTTCTACCTCACACAAGGTGATTAATTGTATTACATGTATCATATATTTACATTGTCAAATATGGATAATGACCATATCCCTGTAAAAAGCACAAAATCGATAATGCAGAAAATCAGAAACCGAATGCATACAAAATCAGGACAAAACAGGAACCAAAGCAAACAAACAAAAACCTCCACCATATGAAAAGAAGCGAACTCCCGATATGGGAGTGAGACCAGGTGCCCAGGAAGAGTAAGCATCTCCTGCTTGCATGCAGCACCCGCCGCTTCAATTCGGTAGAACTGTCACATCTGGTTACTTCCATTTCGGAAGACATAGAGTACAATATTTGGTTGGATGGCTCAAAAGGTCTAAGATAGAATATCATCCACCATTCTGGAGAGTGGGACATCAAAGTGTATCATCAGAATATCATTTATGACTCTGGACAAGGGGACGTCATATGTAGTGTGCTACCATTTCCCTATATCGACCATAGAACTTCCTTAGTGACGATGTTAGTCATACAAAATCAGGACAAAACAGGAACCAAAGCAAACAAACTAAAACCTCCACCGTATGAAAAGAAGCGAACTCCCGATATGGAAGTGAGACCAGGTGCCCAGGAAGAGTAAGCATCTCCTGCTTGCATGCAACACCCGCCGCTTCAATTCGGTACATAATCGTCAATAAACTTTCCCATTGGACAAAACGCGGTCACGTTCAATTGCATTAATCGTCGTATTAAGCTGCTTCTAGTCCTATTGACGTGTTTCTCCTGTTTTATGCATTAGAAAAAAGGCAGTCAGTAGCAAAACAAGTATTGCTGACATAACAGAGTGTGATATTTGGCATTTTTGAAAAAAAAAACCCAATATCATCGAAGGCTATTATACATGCAGATAGTTTTTTTCTGAAACAAAATGTTAAAGCGTGCAGTGCTAGGAAAGCAAACATCAGTTACCATTTTCTTTTCCAATCTCCATGTATATGATAAGAGTTCTAGCACAGATAATTAGGTCGATATGATGATTTATGGAATAATATGGTGAAATGGTCCATATTGGTTTTTCCATAAATCATCATATCGACCTCGTCACTGTGCAATAATTGTATATAATGAAAATTCAAATGTCAAGTTCCATCTAAATGACAAATATGAAAAACACACATCCCTATCAAGAGGTACAAAATCGTTAATCAAAAAATCATCAAACCGAGGGTATACAAAACCAAGATAAAACCAGAACCTAGGCAAAGGAGCAGAAATAAAAAAAAATATACCATATGAAGAGAAGTGAATTTTCTTTCGAAGGAGTGAGATCTGATGCATCTCCTGCTTGCATTTGTCAATATTGAAATATATGTTCTATAGTTCCAATTTTGATGTACATAACTTCAGACAGTGCATGAATTTTATATATTTTCATTTCCATGCTTCATAAATATCGACGGTGGGTGCGGCTAGCCAACAGGGGATGCTTACTCCTCCCGGACACCTGGTCCCACCTCTAGCTTGCTAGGGGTCCGTCGATGTTTAATTTTGTGCTCTATTGTGAGTGCTGTTGAGATTATCGTCAGGATCTTCTTTAACTCATTTGTGTCACACTTATGCCCTTTGCCGTGTGGAGCTCGTAAAAAAGTTCCCCGCGAGGGGTTTGACAGTAAGTGTTTTGAATATACATCCCTGACATTGTCGCCATAGCACTTTCTATATAGACATAACTTCAGACAGTGCATGAATTTTATATATTTTCATTTCCATGCTTCAAGAACATCGACGGCGGGTGCGGCTAGCCAACAGGGGATGCTTACTCCTCCCGGGCACCTGGTCCCACCTCTAGCTTGCTAGGGGTCCGTCGATGTTTAATTTTGTGCTCTATTGTGAGTGCTGTTGAGATTATCGTCAGGATCGTCTTTAACTCATTAGTTCTAGAAATTTAGGTCTAATTTGATGACAGGAAATTTAGAATATATTTCAATGCAGTGCGTAAACACTAAAGCCAGATGAGCGATATCTTCGGGGACTTACAGTCCACCAGCAGCGATACCAGCCTAGTGGTTGAAATTGTCAATTGTCAAGAAAAACGTATAAATTGTTATGTCATGGCAGTAAAGGTCTACGTCAGAATGACAAATATGGATAATGACCATATCCCTGTATACAGAACTCAATCGATAATTCAGAAAATCAGAAACCGAAGGCATACAAAATCAGGATAAAACAGGAACCAAAGCAAACAAACAAAAACCTCCACCATATGAAAAGAAGCGAACTCCCGATATGGGAGTGAGTGCCCAGGGAGAGTAAGCATCTCCTGCTAGCATGCAACACCCGCCGCTTCAATTCGGTAGAACTGTCACATCTGGTTACTTCCATTTCGGAAGACATCGATGAGTTAAAGGAGATCCTGACGATAATCTCAACAGCACTCACAATAGAGTACAAAATTAAGCATCGATGGACCCCTAGCAAGCTAGAGGTGGGACCAGGTGCCCGGGAGGAGTAAGCATCCCCTGTTGGCTAGCCGCACCCGCCATCGATGTTTTAGCACGAAAATGAAAGCAATATATAAACTTCATGCACTGCCTGACGTTATGTCTAAATAGAAAGTGCTATGGCGACAATGTCAGGGAAATATATTCAAAACACTTACTGTCAAACCCCTCGCGGGGAACTTTTTTACGAGCTCACACGGCAAAGGGCATAAGTGTGACACAAATGAGTTAAAGGAGATCCTGACGATAATTTCAACAGCACTCACAATAGAGTACAAAATTAAGCATCGACGGACCCCTAGCAAGCTAGAGTTGGGACCAGGTGCCCGGGAGGAGTAAGCATCCGCTGTTGGCTAACCGCACCCGCCGTCGATGTTTAAGCACGAAAATGAAAACAATACATAAACTTCATGCACTGTCTGACGTTATGTCTATATAGAAAGTGCTATGGCGACAATGTCAGGGAAATATATTCAAAACACTTACTGTCAAACCCCTCGCGGGGAACTTTTTTACGAGCTCCACACGGCAAAGGGCATAAGTGTGACACAAATGAGAGTACAATCTTTGGTTGGATGGTTCAAAAGGTCTATGATAGAATATCATCCACCATTCTGGAGAGTGGGACATCATAGTGTATCATCAGAATATCATTTATGACTCTGGACAAGGGGACGTCATATGTAGTGTGCTACCATTTCCCGATATCGACCATAGAACTTCCTCAGTGACGATGTTAGTCGCTCACAAATGTATCCTTGACTGAGAAGCTTAACTAAAAGCCATCTAGCTGTTAGAACAAAATCTGAGTTCTTGGAGCTTGCCCGAGCATAACGTATTAATTGAGAAATGAACACGCCATATGCCGGTGACGACGGTATGCTGCTACTCAGAAAAGGAAAATTTGTGATATTGAAATTGAAGTCGTCACATTCATCAAAGAGTGAGGTGATAATATTACCATGGGCGTCAAAAGACTTGATAGCCAAATAGTTTGCTGAATTATTGGTCTCTGCCGTTTCTTGAACTTCAAGTTCAACAAATTTTGGATTACTGAATTTTTCTCGAAATTTACGACAATGAATTTATATTTACGATTACCGTTTTTACTCGTAAATGCATTGCTGATAATTTGTGACAGTCTCTCTTTCAATTTAGTATGTGGAATTGTGGTGTTAAGTGTCGAAAAAGCAAACGATTTATAGAGTGTACTCTTTTGAACAGTTTTGATTGAGGTGTTCTAAAAGCTCTTTCTAGTTTCTTAAGATCTACATTTGGTTAATAACGCCACGCGAATACACTGTTGAACAATACATTTGAAGGCCAAACTTAATTTCAGATAACATTTTGGTGAGTAAGACCGGCACAGATTTGGTGAAGCATTTTGAGGAAGCAGCGATGGAACGTTGTTTATACGGATTTTTGTGCATTTTTGGTATATAATACAGGAACGGTAAATCTAGATCCAATTTGTTGGTGTCAAGACCGAAAGAAGCAAGTGCTGATTTGTGATTTTCAATTACCTCTGAACCCGAAAAAAATGTTGGCGCATAGGTGGGATTTCCAGAAGTCAAATTTAGTCCGAATTTCTTGACAAGGCTTTCTAAATAATACTTTTTAGAAGTGAATGTGTAATTATTAGGGGCATTATCTGCTGGTGTGAATATATAATGTTACTGGAGGTAGGTTAATTCTGTGATTACATCAGGGTATTTGAAGACAGACTAGAATCTTGTGTTTACAGTTGGTATTAAATATTTGATTTTGAAGAACGGCAATACAGCACATGGATATGATGCTACAGGACCCAAGTTTTAGAAATTTTCAGAAATTTTGAAAGAAATTTTCAAATGCGTTGAAGAAACGGTCAACTGAAGTTGATCAAACTTGGCTACATGTGCCTTCGGGGACTCCTGGTCCACCAAATGTTAAACGTCTTCAAATTCAATGGCATCATTTGAGAACAGATTAATTTATTTGCAGCATTCACCAGACATGCACGTTCCGTGTACTTAGCCGTAAAATCTAGTTCTGAAGGATGGATAACCTGGTCACTGAAAGCTAACAAAATGTATCAAAATGAATAATATCTTTTATGAACTAAGTAATCCGCGTTGCATATGCTAAGTTAGGTATTTTGACCCCAAAGAAATAAAGCAAACGTATCAAATGCAGCATGCTGAAATTTAAAAAAAATTGAATTTTTCCTGGAATTCTAGATTAGAAAACATTCTTAGGGAAAACTCAGAAATGACATGTATACTGATTGTACCTCTCAACCCTGTTTTACATTCAGCTTAGACAAAGAAGTTCGTGTATATTAAACGTAGGGCTAAATATTGGATGGTTTTTGTCTCTCTTATTCTTCACTAATTGCATCATATTTTGTTTGCGAACAGGCTGAATAAGAATGACTCAAGATATAAACTGTTGAAATACAGCAAGGAAACATATTTTTATATGATATTAAGATAATCGATGGGAGTGAGGCTAACAGGGACAAACATTAATTGAGTTGGATATCCTAAATCCAAGAATAGTTTAAACGGAAACATGTGACCAATGGGATCAAAATAATACATATGTTATTTAGAAGTATTGGGCACTTCTAGATCACAAAGACCTATAGCAAATACGTAACAATATCAAAGGACATACACAAAATAAATGTTAAATAGTTAATGTTGTATATACACATAATTTAATATTCTTGACATATTACCTATTGAATCCAACTGTCGGAGGCAAAAAAAGAAACAAGTCAATGGACGTATATTTATTTTCAAGGATAATTGAATGTGCACAATTTCTATTATACAATGGTTTATTCTATTATTGCAATCACAAAAAAGTGTACTTAATTTTTAAACCATTCTTACTACAGATATTTTCCCCTTTTTGTACACATTTTCAAAAGCTGTGATTGCATCGAGATTGCGTTAAAAACTTGAAATTACCATGATTACGATTTTCATACACAAATTTCCATCAATACTTATACATGTATGTGAATGTTCTGTTCATCGTATCATAGAATTTCAATGAGAATACAACTGCATCGGAATCAAATTGTTAACTGCTCCGTAAAATCAGTCCTTCAGAAACGCATCTGGTGATGTTGTATGAGGCATTGCCTTCTTAGTATCTAACACTTACATGTACCTTTATTTTAAAAATTATATTTGAATATATAGAATAGATGCACATTAAATCACTGAGGCTTTAATTCGAAACATGTACGAGTAATTTGGGATATGTAATGATACAGTAGTGTTATAACTCTATACCTTCTTGAAGAAAATTTCAAACCAATTTTCATGCACCAGACACGTGTTTCGAATACTAAATTCTCATCAGTGATGCTTTCAGCTAAAGTGCTTTTCATACGCCACCCAAAGTCATTTCACTAGCGCCCTCTGGTTTCATTTTTAGAATTTAAATTTGTACATTTACTTTACAGAGAGTGCGCGGCTCCAAATTTCCTGTAGGATCGATTCAGTGGCATATCCAAATAAAATCTATGTTCAAAATAGCACTGGAGTGATGGTGCTAAGGTATTAACTTCATTTAATTTCGATGATATTCATGAAGTTTCCGAAATAGCAAAAAAAAAAAATATATATATATATAAATGATGTCAAATTGATGACGGGTCAAAACAAAGCTTCTTTTCAGGCGACAAGGCTGGAAAGAAGTAATTAATACACTTTACAAACATCAAGTCACGGGGAACGATTTTAACTGATCCACACTGCAACAAGAAATAAGTGTTTATTTTGATGTTTAACGTCTTCAAATTCATTCGAATCATTTCAGAGCAGGATGAATTTACAGCATGGACCAGACATGCACGTTTCGGGTATTTAACACTCGTCAGTGATTCTCAATCTAAATAAAACGGAAGTGTTCCAACTCTATACCTTCTTAAAGAAAATTTCAACCCAATTTATATGCACCAGACACTTGTTTCGAATACTAAATTCTCATCTTGTTATATGTAACATTTTATTTCAAGGAGATGATTTCATCCGTTCGCAATCTAAATATTAAGCGATTTGTGTTGCCATATGGAGAAATGAGTCAAGCAATTGTAAGACCTTTTTCATAATCTACACTAGCTTCCTTGTTCCAGATAAGTATAATCAAGGGTGAAGGAGTACAATGAGGATACATTTAAGTTATGAGTTTTCTTTTACAATTCTAGGAAACAGAGCTGACATTTCAAAGATAATTGTCAATATTGAAATATACGTTCTACAGGTTGAATACAGCCAAAGTGGTGCCATCTACAATAAACTTTAAATTTCCTCTTTCAAAACAATGGCGGCTCCACACTCTGTGTAGAGTGTATTCAGACGCTTATTTAAGTGAAAAATATGTCCAAAAACATTAGGGGAGGCGCAAGGATCTTTATTCTAAACATGACCGAAAAAATTATGCCGAAACCCCAGCTAAGGACAGAGCTGTGCAATGAGGGAGATACACCTTAGTTTTAGATCATATTTGTCATTTTAGCTAATGCTCATGACTTTAGTAACCTTACAAAATAAGAAACATCGTTTTTGGACTTAGTATCAACATTGTATACGGAAAGATTGATATAAGCGTGTATAACACAAGAGATGATTTTGGATTCCACCTAGTAATTTTCCCCTGGCTTAACGGTGATTTTCCTAGAATGCCGTCATACGGCATTTACATATCCAAGCTCATCCGGTACGCTGTTCTAATTATTTGGATTTTCACATAAGAAATTTACAAATTACCAAGAAACTTGAAGATCAAATTTGATCTTCAATTTTTTATTTACGCTCGAGCTTGTACTAATGATTTGGATTTTTTTCACATAATAAATTTACAAATTACCAAGAAACTTTAAGATCAATTTGATCTTTAAAATTTCCATTTTAAATAACTAGTTCAGACTTTCTGGAAATGTTATAAAATTTACATTCAGCTTTTTTAAAAATTCGGACCTATGCAAGCAACAGAATGCATTTCTTTGGACATTTTACTACCTGCCTTTATGGTTACATAATGAATAAAACAAAGGGGATCAAAGGTAGACAGCATAACCATCGAAATGCGTCAGAATCTGTCTTCTTATCGTGGATATCATTTCATTTATCAAACTTTCTTGAAATTTCTAAAACGTGGGACCTGTAGCATCATATTCCACCCATCCTGCTACGTCTTTCGGTACATTTGGACAATAAAACTTTTACACACTTTGGCCATATAACATTGATTAGATTGAGGATCACTGCCGAGGGTTAAGAACCCAACACGTGCATGTCTGGCCCATGCTGCATATCTATTTGTTCCTAAATACTGCTATTGAATTTGAAGACTTTTAACATTTGGACCACTTGGTGAGTTTCACTGCTGGTGGACCAGGAGTCCGCGAGGGCACATGCAGCCAAGTTCGATCAACTTAGGTTGATCGTTTCTTCAACGCATTCGAAAATTTCTGCTTTCAAAATTTCTTGCAATTTCTAAACGTGGGTCCTGTAGCATCATTCTGCTACGTCTTTCGGTACATTAATGGACATAAAAATCAAATTCAAGGAATTGTGATCCCCGCTTTTGGATGTTTTTCTTTAAAGAAATGCTTACAGACATCCCCCATTCTCAAGTTTTAATAATATATCTCATAAATTATCAATATTCTAAATATGAAAGATTAAACTCCAAGAAAAGGTCAAAAGGTCCAAACTTTTGTTTTGTTACCAAGGGACAGGGCTTATGAAAAGGTATGCACATATGAAATGTTTAAGTCCTATCATTTAAATTACCGTCAAAACTTATGGTCGAGGTTGAAGTTTTTAAATGTGGGTCAACCTCCAAGGACGAGGTCACAAGGTCAGAATGTTGTAACCTACAGAAAGGTCTTGTCATAAGGAATACACATGTGAAATGTGAAAGCCCCATCACTTTCCGTTAAAAAGTTATTGTCAAGGTTAAAGTTTTTGAAAAGTATGTCAAACTCAAAGGTCAAGGTCACAAGGTCAAAAATTTTGGTATCCATGGAACGGTCTTGTCACAAGGAATAAACATGTGATATATCAAAGCCCTATCACTTTCCATTCAAAAGTTATGGTCAAGGTTAAAGTTTTTTAATAAGTAGGTCAAAGTCCAAGGTCAAGGTCACAAGGTCAAAAATTTTGGTATCCATGGAAAGGTCTGGTCACAAGGAATACACATGTGAAATATCAAAGCCCCATCACTTACCATTCATAAGTTATGCACAAGGTTTAAGTTTTTGTGACTGACGGACGGACGGACGGACGAACCGGTTTTAATGTCCCCGTGCTTTCGCGAAAGCGGGGGGATAATAAGTTTCACACTCTTTGGCCATATAACATTATTTAGATCGAGGATGACTGACAAGGATTAAGAACTCAAAAAGGGCATGACAAATATGGATAATGCCATTTAACATTGTTTAGATCGAGGATCACTGGAGAGGGTTAAGCAACCGAAACGTGCATGTCTGGTCCATGTTGCAAATCTATCTGTTCTTAAATGATGCTATTGAATTTGAAGACGCTTAACATTCTACTGTCACAAGACGATCGCTCGGCATAGTACTTGTCTAATCTGCAGCCTTTTACCAGCTCATCCTTAAGACTTGCACTTTGTCTTTGACGACCGAACTCCATGGCGGATCATTCATAACCTCTTTAGAGAAGACAGGTCCCCTTCCATCTGCATTCTCTGTATGTCGATCGGACTCCTCTGTTGAGAATATAAATGAGCTCGCTACAGCCGGCAGAGCACTGACTGAATTTGGTACGCCCCATTTAAATACCGTTTTACATAGTCATCTGTGTTGTTTTGGTCCCTGTATTTTGTTGTCTTGATTGTGTGGTCATTCAATAGTGAGGCGGTTATTTTACGCAAACGTATGCATTCTTCGAGGTCTTTAGGTAACCGAAATAATGGAAGTGTTGTGCGCATGTTATCTGGATAACTAAACAATTTGCTACCGGCATGGTAGATTGTCATCCTAAGTCTGCACCGACTGCCCCTTGGTCTCGTGCGTTTATGTGTAGTCTTTTGTGTTTAATATTTCAATGTTATATTAAAATGTAAAATCAATTAGAAAAATCATAAACGGAAAATTTCAGACAAAGATACACGACAACAGAGAAGACTTGGACTTCAACATAATTAATTTTCCTTGGCTTGATGGCGATATTCCAAGATTGGCATCGTACGGCATTTACATCTCTCAGCTCATCAGATACGCTAGAGCTTGCTCCCATGTTTCGCACTTCCATGATGAAAATATACAAATTACAAAAAGAAATAAAACTTATAAGTCAAGGATTTAGATCAGTCTCCTATACGCATGCGTCCGATTTCAGTTCCGATTTTCTTCATTTTGAAATCTAACTCTGCCGTCATCGCCTATTGTTTGTCTACAAGATTCTTTCTTCATTCGTACGTTGCCAACACGATCAGCTGAAATACAAATTCTAGCTATAAATCGAAACCTACCGTCTTTAGATATGATTCTTGTATAAATTTTCCTTTATCAAGAAAAGAATCGTCTCCTTCATTGTCCATTTATTCGCCCCTAAACACTCAAATATCTATCATCAGTCAATTTGGCTGTTGCAACATTTTGTTCTGGTGGCCATTACATAGATTTCTGAAGAAAGTTTTATTATTTTTAAAATAGCAACTAAGATATAATTGATCTGGTAAGCGCAACGAGTTTGAATTTACATCGATGTGATCATGGAATTTTGATTCTTGCTGCGGACCAGAGTGTTCGTATCTTTATAATTTTAGCACAAATATTGACAAATATATTACATGTTGTTGCACGAGATGAAACTTTAAAACAGGGGGAACTTATAAACTCTGCTACGAGATAGTAACTCCTGGACATGAAGTTCTGAATGCGGTACACAAACCACGCCTAATTGGATAATTACAAAAAATGTATTCCTCCGCAGTCGACTTAAGTCAAATGACTCAAATTCCCTCGTTTCCTCTCTTAATTTCAGATTATGAAGAACCGTTTAAACCGAAATCCGAAAACTCCAATTGATCAGAGATAATGACATATCATTCAAATTCTACTTCATATATGGAGTTGGATAATACTGTTCAGATGACCAAACCCCTTACTTTCTTCCAATTTCCACTCAGCCTTCACAACCATCTCAGACATAAAGCATGGGCAATTTCAATTCAATTGAACCCCTTGTCAAATAGTTATAAATGTAAATAATATGGTTGTAGCAACTCCTCTATGTTTTTATTCATCCTCCCAGCTAATCTGACAGTAGGAAGTTGAAGAGATCCACATGCCAAACACTCTCCTATAGACAAAATTAAATTAATACTCGAATGAATGAGCTCGTTGACATATTTCCATTTCCTGCTCCATAGGAACCATTCCTCCAAATATTTCCAAACTCCAGCCTCATACTGAAGAATTTTTATTGCAGTTTCCCAGTAGAATAAACTCAAATGACAAATTCCACTAGAAAGGTAGGCGCCAGTAATGGTGCTCCTGATATCAATTGACCTTCAGTTTAACCTGAAATGCAATTTCACCCGAAAGAAGCTTTGTTTTGGCCTTTTATCAACGTGACATCATATATATATATTCGGTATTTCGGAAACTAGCCATTCCACCGATAAATATTGAAATTAAAGGAGTTTAACATCTTAGCACTATCCCTCCAATGCTATTTTGAACTTAGAATTTATTTGGATATGCTACTGAATCGACCCTACATGAATTTGGAGCCGCGCACTCTCTGTAATGTAAATGTACAACTCTAAATTCAAAAAAATTAAAGAGGGCGCTACTGAAATGATTTTTGGTGGCTCCGCTAGAAGCATCACTGATGAGAATTTGATATTCGAAACACGTATCTGGTGCATGGAAATTGGTTTGGAATTTTCTTCAAGAAGGTATAGAGTTGGAACCCTTCGACATCCTGAATGATGGATAACCTGGTCACTGAAAGCTGATAAAATGTATCAAAATGAATAATAAACTATATATTCCACATTGCACATGCTAAGCCAGGTTATTTTGACCCAAATGAACTAAGGCTTTATCAAATGCAGCCTGCTGATTTAAAAAAAAACTTAGAAAAGAAATTAGACATTTTTCCTGGAATTCTAATCTTTTTGAAGATTAGAAAACGTTCTTAGGGAAAACCGAGAAATAACATGTATTCTGTACCTCTTAACCCTGTGTTGTATTCAACTAAGACACGGAAACCTGTGTATATATAACGCAGGGCTAAATATTGGATGATTTTTGTCTCTATTATTCTACATTAATTACATTCTACACTTATTACATAATATTTAGATTGCGAACAGACTTAATAACCATGAATCAAGATTTAAACTGTTGAAAAAAAGCAAAGAACATATTTTTAATATTTAGATAATCGATGGGAATGAGGCTAATATTAAGTTGGAATATCCTAAATCAAAGAAAAGTTAAAATGTACAGATTTGTTGAAAACATGTCACTAATGGGCTCAAAATAATTAATTTGTTTTTTAGAAATAGTGGGCACTTCTTGTTAACAAAGACCTATATTGCAAATTATTTGATGTCATATTCAAGCTAAAGACGAGTTAATAAGTCTAGCTAGTCAAAACATTTTGAAACAATAATTCTGAATTGACTCTAATAGTATCTTTTTAATAATATATTATAAATCAACAACTTACTATCTTTCAAATACGTAACAATATCAAAGGACATACAAAGAATTAAATGTGAAATAGTTAATGTTGTATTTACACATAATTTAATATTCTTGATATATAACATATTGAATGCAACTGATGGAAACAACAAAAGAAATAAGTCAATGGGTGTGTAACAAAATGTCAAGGATAATTGAATATGCATAATTTCTATTACAAAAAGGTTATTCTATTCTTGCATTAAAAAAAATCGTACATAATTTTTTGTAACCATTACAGGTATTTTCTATAATCTTTGTTCACGATTGCATCGAGATTGAAAAAAAAAGAAAGTTGAAATTAGTATAAAAAAGATCACGATTTTCATAAAAAGGAATCCTTCAATACATATATAAGAGGGTTGTCCGTAAAGTTCGTGGACTGCCTTGATTAAAGCTAGGAAACAATGGTAAGATAAATGAAAGTATCATTTTTATTAAATTGAAGTTTCATAACAATAATATGCAACATTTCATCACAAACAAAGCACAAATAGTCATTCTTCTCCACAATATAAAAAGGACACTTCCTCATACCGGAGCACTAGCATGAGAATCCTTGACGTTATCCGTTACAAATTGTTTTGACAATTCTACTCTCCTCGCTACATTTCTAAAAACAGTTTCGGAACCCATCCAGCACAGACGTGACTCGTTGTAGGATCATGGAATATGATCTTATGCACGATTCTTTCTTTTCTTTAATTTCAAAATTAACTGCAATTTCCCGAATTGTTAGTCGCCGATAACTATGAATCATATTATGTTCTTCATTTTTAAAAAAGCACTTCCTTCTTTTGTCGAAAGTTTTCTCTAGCGCATACCGTCCTGCCAACTGTCCCTAACGTCCAAAAATCTTCTTTGCCACTTGAAAACTTGCAAACAACTAGTTTTATCATTTTTATCGCCTGTTTAAGGAATCTTTGAGTCTCTGTCGGTGTTTTTCTGAAGCCTATGCAAAATTTTATCACTTCTCTCTGCTCCGCCTCCCGAGAAAACGTCATTTTTTTTCGAACAATGACGATCACATCCTATTTCCTTCAAATCCGGTTTCTCTGTCATCTTGAAACTTTAAACGTTCACATTTTGCATGTGTGATGTCATAACTATTGTCAACATCACAATGTAAAAATTATCGTTTTATCCGCGGAATTTTACAAAATGCAAATAAAATGAGTAAAATGATTAACAACATATTTCGGTAAAAAAATTACCGTGCTCCGGGTCACCATCCTATGTCTAATTACGAAGTCGTAGTTGTAAAAGTAAACTAAAAATATTAACTATGACAAAACTTACTTTGTAAAAGAAAAGTCCGATTCTGAAAATACAACAAATGTAAGTACACTGAAACAGATATTATTCAGATGTTAAACTTTCTGATCGACAACATTTTTGTGGTGTTTTGGGGAGAGGTCTTTCAGCAAATTGTCGGAATTCCAATGGGGACCAATTGTGCCCCACTTCTTTCCGACATTTTCCTTTACTCGTTCGAAGCTGAATTCATTCAATCTTTGGTCTCTGAAGGGAAAAGATACTTAGCTTCTGACTTCAACTTCACTTATAGATACATAGACGATGTGTTGTCCATCAATAATCCAAAATTCGCGGATTACCTGAGCAGCATCTATCCTTCGGAGCGTGAAGTCAAAGAAACTACAGAGACAAATATTTCAGCATCCTATTTGGACATAATGTTGTCCTACGACACCGATGGTCACATGAACACCTCACTCTATGACAAACGTGACGACTTCAATTTCAGCATTACAAAATTCCTTTTCTGAGTAGCAACATCCCTTCATCGCCTGCTTATGGCGTGTTCATATCTCAGTTGATACGCTATGCTAGAGCAAATACCAAATATACGGATTTTGTTCTGAGAGCTAGGCGTCTTTCAGATAAGCTTCTCAGTCAGGGATATGTTTGTGACCGACTAACTTCGTCACTGAGGAAGTTCTACGGTCGACATGAGGAACTCGTCATACACTATAATATCCCACTCTCCAGAATGGTGGATGATATTCTGAAATAGACCAGTTGAACCATCCAACCAAAGATTGTACTCTAGGTCTTCCGAAATGGAAGTAACCGGATGTGACAGTTCTATGGAATTGAAGCGACGGGTGTTGCATGCAAGCAGGAGATGCTTACTCTTCATTGGCACCTGGTCTCACTCCAATATCGGGAGTTCGCTTTTTTTCACGTGGTGGAGGTTTTTGTTTGCTTGCTTTGGTTCCTGTTTTATCCTGATTTTGTATGCCTTCTGTTTCTGATTTTCTGAATTATCGATTTTTTGCTGTATACAGGGTTATGGTCATTATCCATATTTGCCATATGATAATAATTTACATTTCGTAATTCGCAAATAGTTTATGATAATAAATATGATAAAAATAAATATCTTTGACGCTTATTTTCCTTAAATTAAGACATGTCCACGAACTTTACGGACAGCCCTCGTATGTGAATGACAAATACGGACAAGAACCATATCCCAATATAGAGAACAAAATGGAAAAATCGAAAATCATTAACAGATGGGCATACAAAATCATGATAAATCAGGAACCAAAGCAAACAAACAAAACATTTCACCATATGATCAGAAGCGAATTCCCAATTGGGAAGCGACACTGTTCTATTCATCATTTCATCGAATTTCAATGAGAACGCAACTGCTTCCGAATTAAACAGTTACGTAAACATGCTCCGTAAAATCAATCTTTCTTAAACTCATGTGGAAGTGTTGTATAAGGCAACGTTTTCTTTGTACTCAACACAGGATTTTCACTCACCTTGAGTAACATTATATTTGAAATATTTATAGGTGCACAGAGAGACATGACATCGTCTTCATGAATGTATCTTAAAGTCAATAAGTTAAGATGAGATACTTCCATCTAGGAGTCTTTAAAGTCAAAACATGTTTGAGTGATTTTGGAAATGTAACATTCTACATTTAGGGAGATGATTGAGTCCGTTCGCAATCTAAATTTTGAGCCATTTGTGTCGCATGATAGAGAAATGAATCATCCGATTGTAAGACCTTTATCATCATCTACATTAACTTCCTTACTTCAGCAAAGTATAACCAAGAGTGAATAAGTACAAGGAGAATGTATTTATTATGTTATGGGTTTTCCTTTAGAATGTTAACGATTCGATAAAAGGAAAAAGCGCTGATATTTCAATGATATCATATTTGTCATTTTAGCTTCAATATTCATGGCATTAATAAAGAACAGAGTTTTAAACCAGTTTATTACTCCATGTATGTATATATATAATTTTAATCCTTTTAAATCTTGTCTTTTATTTGACCAAGGAATCCGTCAAAAAGACTTCATATATAATATTTTGCCCAAAAATGTCGTAAGTTTGCTTTCAATTGCAGCCTTTTCTTTATAAGCATTTCTTAAACCGTACAACAAATATGTATATTACCGTTTATGAAATTGCCTCAATAGTACCTCGAACCAAAAGTCTTACAACTGTATTGGAGTCCAAACTTAAAATGGAACAATCTCGTTTAAAGTACCAGTAGGCTTGGCAAACGCCATTTTTGTTTGGTACATACTTCAAATATAATTCCGATGAAGGGAGTAAGCAACATTATTATTATTTTTTTATTACAGACACTTTATACTACCAGCAATGTCTCTTCTATAAGGTTCTACTTCTACTTGCAAATGAAATTTTATAAAATGAAACTTTATTCCCGTAAATATTTTCTGGTTGAAATTAGCTTAATGTCCGTTCGATGTTTTTTTTATATTTTAGGGAAATTGACCATAATAAATCATATTGATTTATGTTGCATAATACTGAACAAGCCGGCACAGCAAAATATTTCCATAGAAATTCCCTCTACTTGATTTGATTATGTAACAAAATTCAATTACATAATTAGCTTTCCGGACGATAATTCGATTAAAGGATCAAAGCTTTAATTCTCTTGGTCACAGATTTCCCTCGTGTTCATCATTTCTTAAACAAGATGAGGCATTTGCTAAGCCGAAGCATCAGTTAAGCGGGTTTTTTAAGGTACAGCAACAGAACTTCCATTTGCGTTTATAGCTTCTAAAGAAAACAAACCGTAACCTTCTTTATATGTTTGTACTTATTTTAGAACAGCTTTTGCAATATTTTCCTCCCCATATAATTAATGCCAATATCAATCGCGATCAATTCTATTTTGTATATTTTTAGTACAACCTTGAAATTTATATATATATTGCGTGCAAAGAAGTTTTCCAAAACTGGTTATTAAAACATAAATATAATGAGCTGAGGGATGTTCTGTCTAACAAGGTTTAATACTAGAAATATCATTTGAATCAATTTCTAAACCTTAAAGTCATCACTTTTTTAATTTGAAAAATCCTTTTATACACCCGCAATAAGACTGGTCGTATTATGTTATGGCGCTGTCCGTGTGTCTATCCGTCCAAGGTAATGTTTTCCGAACATTTTTAAGCCATTCCGTCTTTTCGAAATAAAGAGCTACTTCCCATTTGTGCAGGTTTCTGACGTCAACGCATTGTGACGTCATCAAATTCTATGGACACTAGCATGAAATTCAGGGAAACAGTGTTACAAATATAACGTTTTCAAAGGAAATGAATGACGTCACAATGCTTTTACGTCAGATACCTGCACAAATCGAACTGGACTGTAAAATCAAAAACTAAGACGGAATTCACGGCATTTGACTGAAACTTAGAATATGACTTTATATCTATGAGCGTAAGTGTCCGATTAATGACAGATGGATAGTAAAAGCCGTTTGATGATTCTAACACAATTTTGATGGGAATTATATCTACCTTTGATCCTTTTTAAATTGTTAATTTTGTCACCATAAAATTCAGGACGTGGAAAACCCAATGTGATATACTCTGTTGCTTGTATGGATCCGAATTTCAAAAGTAGTTGACGATAATTTTTGTAGAATTTCCAGAAAGTCTTTACTAGGTTGTGAAATCGAACACCTTGACCTAAAATTTTCTTGGCAATTCGTAAATTTCTACTATGAAATTCCAAATCATCAGTACAAGCTCTAGCACACCGAATGAGCTATGAAATGTAGATACCGTATGACGGTAATCCAGGAACATTACCATCAAGCCAGGGAAAAATAACTACAGTATGTTGAACCCAAAATCATCTCTTTTGTCATATACACTTGTATGAATCTCTCCATTGACAAATTTGGTATTAGGTCCAAAAATGGAGTTTCTGTGTTTGTAACGTTTGCCTTGGTAAGAGTCAATTCTTGTTTTATACTTTTCAAAAACAGGATTGTCGATAGTAAGAATATCATCTAGCTACCAATGATACATATCAAATCATCATGTTTTCTTTGCTTTTGAAGATTTTTGATAAATTCTTAATCATACGTGTATGAAAATAAATCTGCAACAAGAGGCGCACAGTTAGTACCCATTTGGATACCTACAACCTGCTTGTAGAGATTCTCACCAAATCGGTACATAACTATTGTCCAAAAGGAAGGACAAGGCAATGCAAAGGTTACTACATGTCCATGAGCATCGACGGACCCCTAGCAAGCTAGAGATGGGACAACGTGCCTGGCAGGAGTAAGCACCCCCTGTTTGGCTAGCCGCACCCGCCGTCGATGTTCACGGAAATGAAAACGATATCTTAAATAAATGCACTGTCTAAGGTCATGTCTACAGTATATAGAAAGTGCTATGGCGACTATGTCAGGGAAAAATATTCAAAACACTGTCAAACCACTCGTGGGGAGCTTTGTTTACGAGCTCCACAGGACATAAGTGTGTCACAAATGAGTAAAAGAAGATCCTGATGATAATCTCAACAGCACTCACAATAGAGCTTAAAATTGAGCATCGACGGAACCCCTAGCAAGCTAGGGGTGGGACCAGGTACCCGGTAGAAGTAAGAATCCCTTGTTTGGCTAGCTGCAACCGCCGATGATGTCCACGCACGAAACTGAAAATAATAAAAGTATGCACTGACTGAGATTATGTCTATGTAGAAAGTGCTATGGTGACCATGTCAGGGAAAGACGATTAAAATAAAGGAGGGGATTCCCGACAACACCAGGCTGCAGCACCCACAGCAAAACCCCCCAAAAATCCAATGCAAAAACACAGAGCACACAAGCACAAATAGAGACCAAGGAACGTCAACGCACAACACAGAAACATCAAACACAAAGGAAAACATAGAAACCAACGAGACCAATGGGCAACTGGTGCCGACTTAAGACGGTCATCTGTCACGAAAATAGCAGGTGTGGTTATCCTGGATTACGTGCGCACAACCCTCTTGCACAATCTTTCCGATTACCAAGAGGTCTCGAAGAACGTAAAATTGTGGTGTAAAACAACTTTCACACTGTCAGATGACCAGACACAAACAAGACCGCAAAACGCAGGGGTCCAAGCAACACAAATGAATATGTAAATGGATATAAAAAGAGGGCGTGCGTGATACAATCCGTGCTCATGTATGTTATCACCCGAGGAGTCAGTCCGACTTCCTTTCAGTGAGGACAGGTAGTCGGAGCCCTGTCTTCTCTAAAGAGGTTTGGACAGAACCCGTCATGGAGTCCCGTCGTCACACTTACTTTAAAATCCCTCGTGGGGTACTTTTTTACGAGCTCCACACTGAGAAGGACATTAGTGTGACACAATAGCGATAAAGCAGATTCTGGCGACAATCTCCACAGAACTCACAATCTAGCACCAAATTGAGCATCGACGGACCCAAAGGAAGCTAGAGGTGGGACCAGGTACCCTGGATGAGTAAGCATCCCCTGTTTGGCTAGCCGCACCCCCGTCGATATCGACGCACGAAGCTGAAAACAATACAAAACATGCAGTGACTAAGGTTATGTCTATATAGAAAATATTATGGCGATAATGTCAGGGAAAGACAATAAATCACTGTCAAACCCCTCGCGGAGAGCTTATTTACGAGCTCCACACTGCAAAGGGCATAAGACAATATGCACTAGAACATCATATAAAACAGTCGAAACAGACGTACACAAATATCAAATATTAATATAACAGAAATGGAAGGAGACCAATGTGCACCCGGTGCCGACTTTGGACGACCGTCTACTATAAGCAAATGGTGTGGTAATTCGGATTACGTGCGCACAAATCTCCCACTTATCCGGATACACAGAGTATCCATAGACAACTGCTGTATAAAAATGTTCAAGAAAGATGTTATTCATTTCTGTCGTGATATTTTTTTAAAGGACAGTAGACAAGTAAATGTATACACGTAGCTTACATGCTTCTTAGTAATATCACGATGTTAAGTTTATTGACATGTTAACACTTGGCTGATCGCGGTAGCGCTCTTGCTCTGACCTGAGTATGGAACAAACTTCTACATATTGTATATGCAAAAAAACAATTTCCGAACTTTACCGAAATCGTGTGTACCCGAGAATGAATTTTTTTAATCAAAGAAAAAATGAAAGATTATTTATGTAAATAATATATAGATGTTCAAAAGGTAAAATTTAAATTAGAACCCATTAGCAGTAAAAATTTATCATCGACATGAATTCCTGCGAGACCTTATTTAACTTTAAAGTATCAATAGCAAAGGCAATGTATTAGAAAATTCTAATGGCAACGAAGAGGAAATATTACTGGTTCTATTCAGACAAAAATCTCTTGAATTTCCTAAACCATCTTGTTAATCCTTTTTATGTCGAGCAGTTAAGATGCCTTAAGACCTAGTATTACACAGCGGGGTTTAGCATTCATGCACTGACCACGAATAGCTTAACCTTGGAAGTAAAGCAGACGTTCTTAATATAGGACATGTCTTATCATTTATGTATTCATCGAAAATTATGACAAACATAAAGATTCATACTATGTATCAAGACATTTTCCTCCTGAGTTCGATGTTGTCGAGATACATTCTTTGAGATAAAATGTCTTGAAATATCTAAGACGTTTTGTGCTCTGTTGTGAGTGTTCATTACATTATCGTCAGGGACCTTTTTGGACATAACACTTAGGTAACTTATGTGTCCCTAGAATTAGCTTACACGACATTAGAGATGAAACATTTGTAGTTAGTAACAACCATGAGTTTTGGTATAAACATGCAGATGGGTATATTAAAATCAAGCCCTGTAAGATTGAAGTAGTCGATATACTAAAAGAGCACCTATTTTCACCAAGCGATTGCTCAATTTCTAAGTGTGGCATGAAGAACTGCAAAACTTGTAACATCCTAATAACAGACACTTCATTCTCAAGTAATCTCACAAAACAAACATTTAACACGCATAGTTTTGAAAACCTTAACTGCATGACATCTAATGTTGTGTACGGAATAGAGTGCTCACTTTGTGGATTGATTTATGTGGGCGAAACCAAAGGCCAGCTCCGAAAAAGAATGTCAGGACACCGGTCAAAAATAAATAATAAAGGAAGTCAACTCCTTTACCGACATTTTGACCAGGCGGATCATTCTGTTTTATCTATGAGAGTCAGAATCCTGGAGAAAATATATCACCCCACAAACAATCCCAATTTGAGCACACCTCTCCGTCGCAACAGAGAAGAGTTCTGGATAAAAATCTTAACACTGCAGCGCCCTATGGGTGCAACGATAACATCAGCACTATAGGGAACTTAACAAGTCCCGGTTGTCAATCGGTAAATGTGACTAGCTTATTCAACAGATCACAAAGAAGACCTCGAAGTCATGGCATTCGAAAATATAATAGGCCTGAGATACATAGTTTCTCCTTCGATGACTTGGTTCCATTTTTGAATGAGCCTCTAGGCCTGCATTATATTCGTACCAAATTATACTCTGTTCCTTTACGGAAGTTACACGAAATCTACGATTATACGCAAAAATTATACGTAATGCGTTTACAAGTAAGAACGGTAATCGCAAATACAAATTTATTGTTGTTAACTATGACAAAACCTACTTTGTAAAAGAAAAGTCAGATTCTGAAAATAAGTACACTGAAACAGACATTATTCAGATGTTAAACTTTCTGATCGACATCATTTTTGTGGTGTTTGGAGGAAAGGTCTTCCAGCAAATTGTCGGAATTCCAATGGGGACCAATTGTGCCCCACTCCTTGTCGACATTTTCCTTTACTCGTACGAAGCTGAATTCATTCAATCTTTGGTCTCTGAAGGGAAAAGATACTTAGCTTCTGACTTCAACTTCACTTACAGATACATAGAGGATGTATTGTCCATCAATAATCCAAAATTCGCGGATTACCTGAGCAGTATCTATCCTTCGGAGCTTGAAGTCAAAGAAACTACAGAGACAAATAATTCAGCATCCTATCTGGACATGATGTTGTCCTACGACACTGATGGTCACATGAACACCTCACTCTATGACAAACGTGACGACTTCAATTTCAGCATTACGAACTTTCCTTTTCTGAGTAGCAACATCCCTTCATCGCCTGCTTATGGCGTTTTCATATCTCAGTTGATACGCTATGCCAAAGCAAGTACCAAATATACGGATTTTGTTCTGAGAGCTAGGCGTCTTTCAGATAAGCTTCTCAGTCAGGGATATGTTTGTGACCGACTAACATCGTCACTGAGGAAGTTCTACGGTCGATATGGGGAACTCGTCATACACTTTGATGTCCCACTATCCAGAATGGTGGATGATATTCTGTCATAGACCATTTGAACCATCCAACCAAAGATTGTACTCTATATCTTCCAAAATGGAAGTAACCGGATGTGACAGTTCTACCGAATTGAAGCGACGGGTGTTGCATGCAAGCAGGAGATGCTTACTCTTCCTGGGCACCTGGTCTCACTCTCATATCGGGAGTTCGCTTCTTTTCATATGGTGGAGGTTTTTGTTTCTGTTTGCTTTGGTTCCTGTTTTATCCTGATTTTGTATGCCTTCGGTTTCTGATTTTCTGAATTATCGATTTTGTACTGTAGACAGGGATATGGTCATTATCCATATTTGTCATTTTAACACTTTTTGGCCATATTATATTGTTTAGATTGAGGACCACTGACAAGTGTTAAGTGCTGAAAATTTATCTGTTTTTAAATGATGCTATAAAATTTGAAGACGTTAAACATCTGAAAAAGGTTTAGTCCGGATACATAGTAGTTGTACTTGATCAAACGTATTGCTTTTCCATGTGTAGTAAAGAACGATTTATATGTTTGGTTATCCATACGCTGACTGGCCACGTGTAGTTTGACCATGCTATAGTTCTTAAAGAAAACTTCAAAACAAATTTTAATGAAGACAGTCTCCATGCGGTATCAATTCGATAAGGACTTTTATTGAATCCATATGATGAAGCAAAGCAATTTGATCCATCTTGAAGGTACTTAAACAGCGCTATAATATATTGTGGTCATTCGTCAATTCGATCTGTATCTGTTTTTTTAATCAGCATGTACAAATATATATTTTGAGTGATATTCCAGAAAAGATATACAATCTTAGAAGCAATTAAATTAACAGTGCATGTTTTGATATTTTTTTTTACTTATGTGTGTGAACATCGACGGCGGGCGCGGCTAGCTAAACTTGGGATGCTTATACTCTCCTGGGTACCTGGTCCCACCTCTAGCTTGCTAGGGATCCGTCGATGCTCCATTGTGAGTGCTGTTGAGATTGTCGTCAGGATCTTCATTATCTCTATTATCATTCATATTTGGATAAACATCAAAGAAGTACCTAACAGTTATTCAGTCTATAAGTCGAGAAGGCAAGGCACAATCGTGAGAATTCCCATCGGAACGGTTGCGAACCCCGGAATGAACAACATTCCGAAAGTGAGACCAGGTGCCCAGGAAGAGTCAGCGTCTCCTGATTGCATGCAACACCCGTCGCAACAGCTCCATGGAAAATTGTCAAATTCGGTGATTGTCACGATGTACATTTTGATGTACAGATCAGGTAAGTAAGTCTTGTTTGGTGATGACGACAGCCATTCAATTACAATGCAGAATGTCACTGATCATTCTGGAAAGGGGGATCTGATATGCTTTTACAATATCCCCGTAGCGACCGAAGAACTTCCGCATTGATGATTTCAGCCGTTGTGTGATATAACCCTGAACAAGTAGCTTACTTGCAAGCCGTCTGGTTCTAATGATGAAATCTTCATATTTGGAACATGCACTGGCGTACCGTATCAGCTAAGAAACAAAAACACCATAAGTAGGAGAAGACGGAATCGTTGCTGCTCATGAAAGGGAAGTTAGTTATGTGGAAGCTGAAATCGTCACGCTTGTCATACAGTGAGGTGTTCAAATGGCCGTTTGCGTCGAAAGATAGAAGTATCCAAGTACGAAGCGGATTTGTCGCTCTCGGTTGTTTTCTTGATCTCTTGATCCATGGGGATAGATTTCATGTAGATGATCCTTAAAGTTCGGATTATTCATGGACAACAAGTCATCTATGTATCTGAAGGTAAAATTGAACTGAGATGCGAGGTAGCTCTCGCCAAGTCGAGAGCAAGGTGCCATATACATGACTGTAGATGTAATATAATATTTATGATCATTTCTCTGAAAGTAATTTCCTGAATATTATATGAATCGGCGATTATGCAATGGTTAGTGTCACTAATGTGCAAAGCGTAATTACGCCTTACCTGCAGAATTACTGGATTGAATGGGGAATATAAGGTTACGGAGGAAGAATTGAACAAATGTCTTTTCAAGGAATTATTTTCGTGAAAATAACGTTTCAGAGTTACAAGAATCAAAGACAAAGAGAAAGGTTAACTATATGTGATTCCTATTTAAAATTACACGAATCTCCGACAAATCTATCGACTTGAGAGATTAATTTACAATGCTTTTATTTGAAAAAAAAGGACGTTGCCAGAAACAATTGTGTTTACATAATACTTGAATGCCAGAGACAAATTCAAGGAGAAAGTAGTTGTAATTCATATCTATCATATTGGTTAATACGTGTGCCAAGTCTATTTTGTTAAACATCAATATTTATTTGGTCATTAAATGAATCAATGACAAAAGTACAGTTTCGTTTCGTAACACGTAGTAACTTTCATACTTTTTTGGCATATTACATTGTTTAGATTTAGGATCACTGATGAGGGTTATGTACCCGAAACGTGCATGTCTGGTCCACGTTGCCAATTTATCTGTTCTTAAATGATGCTATTCAATTTGAAGACGTTTACGCAATACAGAAGCAAATTGAACACGATATTTCAAATAAAACTGATTGAAAGCTGAGTGTTTGAGAATAATTTACGTTATATCGTACATTCGCATGTCCTCGGGAATAATGGTAAGAACGTTCGTTTATTAACTACTTTAAACTGAAAGTATGGTCAAAATTATTGGAGGGATGTTCCTAGTGTTTAAAACCCATTTCGTTTGACAATTCAGTCGATGTATTTTATAGGAAGATATAGGTTAGTTCTGCTTTTAAATGATGCTATTAGATTTGAAGACGTTTAACATTTGAACCACTTGGTGAGTGTCAATGCTGGTGGAACAGGAGTCCCCGAGGGCACATGTAGCCAAGTTCGACCAACTTCGGTTTTCAACGCATTTGAAAATTTCTGTTATAAAAAAAAATCTTGAAATTTCTAAAACATGGGTCCTGTAGCATCACATCCCACCCATCCTGCTACATTTTTCGGTACCTATTTTGACATAATTATTTTTACACTCTTTGGTCATATTACATTGTTTAGATTGAGAACCACTGACGAGTTTTAAGTACTTTAAACGTGCATGTCTGGTCCATGCTGCAAATTTATCTGCTTTTAAATGATGCTATTAGATTTGAAGACGTTTAACATCTTTGTTATTTATAGATATTGCTGGCAGGTGTTTGCTTTGTTAAGGTGTATCTCTGGGCTTTACCAGATTATTTAGAAAAATTCTGGCAAAACTACTTTCTTGGATGATCCATGTCTTGTTATCGATGTCCCTGTTTTCTTACTTGGTGCTTTTAACATTTTTTGTTTATGTCTTTGGTGCAAGCATCAAAAATTGTTTCATGTCTAGCCAATGCAATGTATGCAAATTATCCATTTCCTTTTGATTGTCGTTTTCTCATTGTCCAAGGCTTTTAATTGAAACGATAGAAACAACACTTCCATTATTTGCAATGAAATCTTGTTACGGGTATTCTTACATATCAGGTTTAATAATTTATTCTTTTTGACAGAAGATTGTATCCGAAATTTCAGGGGAAAATGTCAATAAAAAGGTAAAGAACAAGACAATATTAAGGCAATACCTCTTCTAACAGATATACTTTTTATAATTCTTTGTTTTGTTGCGGTCACATCACCATTCCATATTGCACATTGTGACTTTTTCAGCATCACTGATGATACATGAATTATTGAAATGCTAATATGGTGCACTGTAATTTTTATTATGGAAAATATAATTCAATATTAACGCTTTCAATATCAGTATTTCATTTTTTTCTTTTATTAAGATGAAGTTCACAACTTATTATATTGAATCACATAACGCATCTTACCGCAGGCTGTTTATACAAAGAATAATGATCTACCCTGTATCAAGTGTGGAATGTTTTGTAAGATGTCTTTCTTATTATTTAAGTAGAAGAAGAAGATAATGATATCTTAATATCTTTATAATATGAATTCTGACGTTTAACGAAACACTAGAAGCTTAGCGAAGTGATTTTCGATATACCGTATAAGCTAGCGAGTATTGGGGGTTATTATGTATATATCATGCTTCCAAATGACGAATGGGTCATATCAATAAATTCATTGATAAATAAATAATTTGAATAAATAAATCGATAACATGAATAAATAAATCTTTTTTTTTATTACCATGCAGACAATCAGTAAATTCCGAAAGCCGTCTCAAGATACTTCATGTTCTCTGTGCTACATTTTGTATTCAATACTGACAATAGCCACAATTGTGCAAGCTAGCGCTTTAAATCAGTAAAACGAACAGCACGTTCCAGCGAAATACACATCGATAAGAAACAAATGAAATGAACAGCACTTTGTCGCGAAATAAAGATCGTATAGAGATTTTAAATCGACAATAATAACCCTCGATTTTTTTTTTCAATCTTTGCATTTATGTTTAGTAAAATTTGACAGATCTTTTCTACGATTATCAAGAATCGTAGTGTGAGAACTGCCTAACACTTGTGCATTTCTTGTTAGCTAACGGTTGTGTACACGAAAAGTCACGGAATAAATCAGTTTCGCATGTCATCGCATGAATGAGCAATGTAGTAATTAGACGAAACATGGATTTAATTTATTTTCTTTTACATGATTCTTATATTACCTGTCCTCTCGGGTGATAACATACATGAGCTCGCTACAACCGGCAGAGCACGGGTTGCATTACGTACTTCCTCTTTTTATATCCATTTACATATTCATCTGTGTTGCTTGGACCCTGCGTTTTGCGGTCTTGTTTATGTGTGTTTATCTGACAATGAGGAGGTTGTTTTACACCAAAATTGTTCGTTTTTCGAGACCTCTGGGTTGTCGGAAAAATGGGAGGGTTGTGCGCACGTAATCCAGGATAACCACACCTTCTGCTATTTTCGTGGCAAGTCTAAGCCGTCCCAAGTCGGCACCGTTTGCCCATTGGTCTCGTTGGTTTATGTGTAGTCCTTTTGTTTGAAGATTCTGTGTTGTGCGTTGGTGTTCCTTGTCCTTTTGCGTCTCTTTCTGTGTGTGTCTGCTCTGTGTTATTGTACTGGGTGTTACGGGTTTTGCTGTGGGTGCTGCAATCTGGTGTTGTTGGAGATCCCCTTTGTTTTACTCTCTGACATATTGTAAAAAACCGAATCTGCACTATAGCTACATAAAACAGACTTATCTAAAAAGACTTTCTTATAAATACTGACAAAAAATTTCAAAATGGCGGAGCACATAAGGCAGAAGTTGAAGATTTTTGAAATCGTTTTTATGTATCTTTTCTTCCTTATTTTCCATCATTTGTCCACTTGTTTCGTATATATGCGTTACCATTAAAGCTTGCTCGCTTCGCTATTACGAGGTTATTTCCTATATTAAACCCTCACATTTCATTTCTCGCACCTACTACATGTATCACGTTTAAGGTGGGTCCCTAGTCATAGATTTAACAGATGAAATTTGTATTTTTGGGTTTTTTCCTAAACATAATGGTCCAAATGAGAAATACAACAAAGACGTAGATATGTAAATTTTTTTCATCAAAGATGCAGTACATTATAGAAAGGTGCCCCTGTACATTCGGAGTATCAAATATCCAGAATATGCATTTGAACTCTCCAAATTCAGTAATGATAATGATATGTTTATTTGTTTTGTCTTATTTTATAACAAAATGTCATATAGAAAACATGTTACACATGAAATTAATATTCAAACCTAAATCTGAATATGATGATGCTCCAAACACAAGGGTACCCCCTTATAATTTCATCACATTTTTATTACCAATTATATATACTAAATCCAACTTTTTTGCAGAAAAAACAGATGATTTTTTTTCATTTTGCAATATTTCATAAAATTATGTACGTAGATGAAGAAGCAAACACATACAGGTACACGGTTTTATAAATGATCAAGATATGGCTCCAAACATAAGGGTACCCCCATATAATTTCATTGCATTTTCAACTAAGAACATATAGTATATCCCTCTTTTTGCATAAAATACCAGATGAAAATTACTTATATTGCATTATTTCATACTATAATGTCTATAGATGGTTAAAAAAAATCACATACAGGTATACAGTTTTATAAATGATCAAGATATTGTTCCAAACATATGGGTTCCCCCTTGTATTTTCATCGCTTTTTCAATTAATTATATACCGGTATACTATATACATCTTTTTGCGTGAAATACCAGATGAAAATTATTTATATTGCATAATTTCATAAGATAATGTCTATAGATGCAGAAAGAACCACATACAGGTATACCATTTTATAAATGATCACGATATTGCCTCAAACATACTGCGTAGAAGGAAAAACCTATAACGGTTCGAGAAGGGACCCACCTTAAGACTATTGAGTATGTTTCCCCGTACTTCATTTCCTGCTAGATGGCCTAGAAGTGTTTTGAATTAGATTGACGCTGACTCTCCCCGTGCACCTGGTCTCACTTCGGAATGTTATTCATTCCGATGTTCGCAGCCGTTCCAAGGGACTTTCTAATGGTTTGCCTAGCCCTCTAGCTTTTGAGACTGAATAATTGATAGGTACTTCTTTGATGTTAAACTGCTTACGGGTGAAACGTTCCGCCAGGGGGAAAAATTGGGAAGGCATATTTTTTAAACTAGACCTCTGCCGAATTTATCGACAAAATATTCAATACTTAAAAACTAAAGTTAGTCTTTATAAGTCTTTTAACTTACCATTGAATTCTTTTTGATTTTTTTTTGTAGGCACACGCTTCAAAAATGAACATGTCTTGTGGTAAAGGTTTTTGTTTGTTTGCTTTGGTTCCTGTATTATCCTGATTTTGTATGCCTTCGGTTTATGGTTTTCTGAATTATCGATTTTGTGCTGTGTATAGGGATATGGTCATTATCCATATTTGTCATTGGAAATGAATATAATGGTCCTATTTTGCGAACTGGAAATTCCTTTACACACGAATCAGCTTGCAGCTGAAAATAATATCTTGATGTTTGACTAAATTTCGAAGGGTACTATTTTTACTAACTCAAAAATACACTGTTCAGGCAATATTTCATTAAGCTTGCTCTTGTTACAAAGATACCAAGAGAAGATTATTCACCATTAGAATCATGGCGACAGCCACCATTACTTGCATTGGAATTAGAAGGCAAATGTACAGTATTACTGCGCAACCTCCGAACATACGAAATACTCGTATAATGCGGGATAGATTGTTATTACATTCAAGAAACAGCTTTCACAAGCAGTAAACACATTCAAACATGTACTGTGCATTATATGCATATTTGTGCCAACTGGTTTTCATATTCAAACATTCCACACATTCGTTATGTTTAAGAGGTTTTATAGAGAGGGTTCATTTCTGAAGAGTCGAACATTGTCAATAATGGTTTTCTGTGTATTCTAAAAGTACAGAACCATTGCATCCCACTTGATAACATGATAACTATATGTATTCATCTTCTACATAATTCCCAGTTATCAAGCTTTCTCTTCTTTGAATAAAGGTTACATCCGACATTTTATAGAATGATGATAAGGCAAAAAAAGAAACCAAGTCAATGATCGCTAATTCAAATAAGATGATGGAAATACCATAGGAACTTAGTTAGTAGACATATAATTGAAAGAACAACTTTCGATTGTGACAAATGAGTACATGAATAATGATTACAAATATTGTTCGGCAGTATATTCCCATAGCGGTATCAACCAGATGTGGATTTTAAAGAATTCGAAGGAACGTTTAGAACATCTGAAATCACTCATCTTAGTAGAGTCAATTCGATCAAAGCCTTTGAGTTTTCGACACTTTACACTACAATCCCACATTCTAAATTGAAAGAAAGACTCGCACAAATTATAAGTAATGTGTGTACAAGCAAGAACGGCAAAATTATTGTTGTTAACTATGCTAAAACCTTTGTAAGAGAAAAGTCCGATTCTGAAAATAAGTACACTGAAACAGATATTATTCAGATGTTAAACTTTCTGATCGACAACATTTTTGTGGTGTTTCGAGGAAAGGTCTTCCAGCAAAATTTCGGATTTCCGTTGGAGACCAATTGTGCCCCACTCCTTGCCGACAATTTCCTGTACTCTTACGAAGCTGAATTCATTCAATCTTTGGTCTCTGAAGGGTAAAGATACTTAACTTCTGACTTCAACTTCATTTACAGATACATAGACGATGTGTTGTACATCAATAATCCAAATTCGCGGATTACCTCAGCAGAATCGATCCTTCGGAGCCCGAAGTCAAAGAAACTACAGAGACAATTCAGCATCCTATTTCGACATAATGTTGTCCTACGACACTGATGGTCACATGAACACCTCACTCTATGACAAACGTGGCTTTAATTTCAGCATCACAAACTTTCCTTTTCTGAGTAGCAACATCCCTTCATCGCCTGCTTATGGCGTGTTTATATCTCATATATCTATGAGAATAAACGTATATTCGGAGAACACTTAAACAGAATTTTTTCAATGCTCATCACGTTTTGATATGGTGCACGGACAGATACAAAATTTTCTGTGTAAGCGTTCTCCAGATATACGTCTATTCTTGACCAGAATAAATTACCATCATAAAATTAACAATAATGACCATATGATAGGCCTAAAATAAATTCATATAAAGTAGATTTAGACAATATTTACTTGGTTTAATCAAAGGGAATTTCCGTGGAACATATCATTTTTGTATCACGTGATACGCCACAGTGATATATATACTGAGCAAAAAAAAAGAAAGAACCCACTTATTCGAATATATTTTATATGGCATTTTCAATAAAACTTGGTGTAGGCTAGGTATCACACAAAAAAAGTAACACATATTATTATTCTTATTAAATAGATAAAGATATGCTTATGTGACCTTATTTGTGTGCATTAATGGTTGCTTTGAGATTAGAGAAACAGTGTAGGGCTAATGTAAAATTTGTTATTTTCAAAGAAGCATTTTTTGTTTTTGGTTTAAAACATGGAATTTTAGATTTTGTCATGTTTTTATGCATTTATGAGAAATTTTAATTGTACAACAATCAATGTTTACTGCTATCCATTAATTCGTAACTTTAAAACTGTTTGTGTCACATCCGCTTTAATGCAATTCATGCTTACAATATGCGATGTCATATTTTTGAACCCAGCGACATTATCGAATGACTCTCACTTGTTAATGAGAAACAATCTGTAAAGTTCAATGATCAAAATGTCAAATAAAGAGTCTTTTTCTGATTATGAAACAAATTTCCTCCGATAAAACTCACTCGCAATTTCTTGGAATTCGGCGAACTTTGAATGACGTCAAATAAGGACTAAAACGCATCATGCGTCGTAATGTCGCCATTATGAGACAGTAAGCGATAAGTATGCTGCATCCGATAGTGCATTGAATAAAAGATTTTTAAAACATACGGAATACGAGCGCATAGAAATCTTCGAAAAAAAGACAATTTATCCTCTAAAGAACCTCGAGGGCATATTGTTGTTTAACCCCTTTTAACTAACATTTCCGTGGCAACGAAAACTTAATTTGTAAAAAGAAAGTTTATTTTTGTCTCAGGACATCATATACACCTTCCACACCAAAAATCTCCAAAATTGGAGACATGATGTTTCCACGTGCTATTGAAATTATTTTGCTCCTTACAGAGAACTTCTATTAAAAACGACGATGAAACTGATGGGTCTGAGAACACTATTATTTGCATTTGGTATCAATTTGAGTGATAATCTAATATGAGATTATTTAATATGTGTACTAAGGATTTAATGAGGAAATACCATGCATTCGTTTTTGATGGGTATAATATACCACGAGTTCGCATCCTGAAAGATTCATCCTAAAGCCGGGCTTCTACTGTCGTGAATGCATAGGCGATAGAGCTACTATTAGGTGATTCTGTTAAATCTAATAGTAGCGGATTCTCCTCTCAATCGCGGGTATTCTTATCTCATCGTCACTTTGTCACTATCGTGTCATATTCTCCTGCATTCTCTTCTGTTCGCGGCACCGACACAATTGTTTCAAACTGTTTAAAACATTCGCGTCTGATTTTTATTCGCCTCAAACTCATGGTACATGCCGACGCATTCGCATTCTCTTCCATTCGTAGCCGGTTTTCCTCACATTCGCGTGCATTCCCAAGGTTGAGGAGAATGAGCTACGATAGAGCCCCGACTAGAAAAAATCTGGCCCATATTTGATGCGAATGCGCCAAGAATGTGCCGCAAATGAGAAAAAAAAAACCCAGCGCGAATCTGCCACGATCTTGACACGATACGGATACGATATTAGCAAGATAGTATTACATAGACACACGACAGTGACAAAAACAATTATCTCACAGTTGATGTTAAATTGTGCGGATCAATATTTTGAAATCTTTGACAATATATCCAAAGAGAAAACAATCTGAAAAGAGGTCAAAGTCAACCAAGGGTATTTATGCTTCTGGATATGACAAATGATTTTGGTTTTGTTCTTGTCACATTCTTGTCATGATCGCAGCGCTATCGGGTTAAAGTCGTGTCTCCATCTCCTGCATCGCAGCGCTATCATTGTCTTTCTATCGTGGCATATTCGTCTCTATTCTTACAACACTCGTATCGCTATCGTAGCGGACTCGTCGTACATTCGTGTTGCATTCGTGGCGATATCGTGTGTCTATCGCGCCAAGTAATACTTCACGAGGAGAGATAAGAATTGACACGATTGTTCATTCGCCCCTGATCGTAGCTAATTTTCCTCTACGTTCGCGATAGTGGAAGCCCGGCTTCAGTGAGGGGAAATGCCTTATGCATACATGATCATTTTCATGTAGGCTTACTACATTAGTATGACTTGTATTCATAATTAGTTTCCTTTGAGTAAATGCCAGAGCATCCTCTCTTTATGGATTATACGACATCACATGACTTACATACAAGACACAGTAATAACTTTGCAGATGAATGGCTTGGATGGCAAATGCTCGGGGAATAGTGTGGTTACAAAAGAAGCATTTTATTTGTTAAGGAACAAAACTCTTTTTCCAGGAATGGATATTTTCAAGAAAAAAATAGATATCGTTTAAGGAAGCAAGAACAAAAGACTATGATGAAATTTTCTTGACAAGTTTGATGAACAAAGCATTAAGGGATTTATTTGTGATTCTCTTTCAAAAATTCTGTTAAGATCAAGTGTTGTAAGAGGATTCATTTGATAGCTAGAGAACTTAATACATGTACCACCTATGTCTTCTATATTAAGCTTGCTCTAAAAGATATGTCGTCATGCTTTGCATGTCTTAACATCTTCGTGATTTTCAACAGATTGACATAAAACGGTGAAATAAATGGGTTCTTTAAAGAAAACAATTTGCTATGCTATGAATATCAATCTTGTCATTTCATTTATTAGCAGGAATGTGCAGAGTTCGACTATTTCATTTCGTCATTCTCAATACTCTGTTTTTCGAAATGGCAAATTACTTTTTTGTGCAAAAAAAACCCAACATCTTCATAACTTCTTTCAATGTTCAACATACATTTCCTCACTAATTTTAATTAAGCAAATTAGTAACATTATAAATTATGCATATATTTCATATAAATATAGATGTATTGAAATCTACAAAAAGTAGTAGTAAAATGTACAGATGTACGGAAAATACGAAATGGAGATAGAATTACAATATAAATTTTTTTGAAAGAATATGGTGTGATTTTATCTGTTTTTCAAGATTTTTTTTATGTCAGTAAATCTCATTGAATAGTAGCCAATGAAGGTTGTTAGGCGATTCTGCATTGTGTCTAACGACGATTGATTTTAGAAAAAGATATAAAAAGATAAAAATGGAACCAATAAACCTAATGTAACGAAGTTATTTGTTATAAGTCGTCTAGAAAAATGCCGTCGGGAAAAGGAATGAACATAAAAGACGTATATATTGCGCCATGAATAAAGAAATGTTCGTGATGATACCTAGTAAAATAGGAAAATGTATAAACATAAATAAAGGAGCTTATTTATCATGTTTATTGCCAATTGTTCTATTGTAATTGTGAAGGATACATGTATATGCTATCCAAAACAACTGGTAGCGATTGAAACAAAAATAACTTCGGTGTTCTAACCAAGCGTAATCACAATTAAAAAAATTGTCCTAAATAACAAAAGGCGTTTCACACCCCATTTTTAAGATTATATATGATCCGTTTTCAGATATAATATAATTTTTATCACTGTTTTCTCTTCATTCTTCTTTTGATATGTGTGTTGCCCTTGCACACTTTATATATAATTAACAGTGTTTTCTTTACAATTTAAGAAAATGTAGCTTAGTTCAGAAGTTGTTTTCGTATCAAACGATTTGTTACTGCAATGACATTTGCGTAATTAATGCCGTTTAAACACGTTTTTAGGGGCTTTTATCCTGAAGAATTGATCTCCTTAATGATACGGAAGTGGTCTAAGTCTTTACCTTCTTGAAGAAAATTTTAAACCAATTTTAATGCACAAGACACGCGTTGCAACCAGACAAATTGGGAAACGTTAACTCTCAGGATTTAGAAAAAAAAACCAAATTGACATAACAGCTATTGAATTACCAATTCATTTAATTGGAAAAACTCATTTGCATCAATTGTTTAAACTTTTCTTTTCTTCACGAAACCATTTGAAGCAACATGACAGAAATTGAAAAAAAAACATTGTACTGATTCATTCCATTTCTATTTAGCGCTAATTGACGAGTTTCAAATGTTCTGCTGTCACATAATTTTGCTTTCATCAACTTAAATTGGTATTCTGTGTCTCGCGATTTGCTTATTTCTCTGCACGTTTCAATTAATGGAACCAGCAATTTCGGAATTTTAACTCGATTATTCAAATTAGGGGAACAAAACCTAGAAATCGAATTAGTCAAATTGCCAGACCTTTCAATGAATAATATTGACCCCCTAATAAGTCAGTCACATCATGTCGTGATGATTGTCGTGGCTACTTACGAATAATTGTGGAAGTCAGCTCCTTCAAGAAGGTATGCAATTTCTTCATTGAACTTTATTTTTATATAGAAATTATTATTATGATTTCGATGATCGGAGTAAAAATGTCAAGCTTTGAAATAAACTGCATCACGAGAGAAGCACGTTACAATAGTACAGCTTGAGACGAAAAAGAGACACACGACATGCAAACATCAAACACAAAAGACTACACATAAACCGACGAGACCAATGGGCAACCGGTGCCGACTTTGGACGGCCATTTGTCACGCAAGTAGCAAATGTATTTGCAAAATAGATTTATTTCGAGAAATTATATGTCCAAGCGAGACTGTTAGATTTTATTCAATATAGATAGTAAAAGTCCCACTATATAAGGAAAGTCGAGGCAGGTGTACTTGTGGATCGTTTGCATCGAGCTCCTGTGCTTTCACATTACATGTATAAGCGGGTACCCTATTTACTCCAGGTTGGGAGAGTGAAATGTAACGGTATTGGAATCCGCTTTACTTGAAAAAAGTTAATACTGTCTAAATCTACTTTGTATGAATATAGAGGCCTAGGCCTATCATATGACCATTATTATCAATTACATATTGGTAATCTATTCTGGTCAAGAATAGACGTATATTGAGACAACATTAAAACAGAATATTTTGTATCTGTCCGTGCGCCATATCGTTACATGTGGTGAGCATCGATATTGTCTGCTTTAGTATTCTCTGAATATAACTGTATTATTGATCAGAATAGATGACAAATATGGACAAAACAATATCCCTATTAAGAAGCACAAAATCGTCTAACCAATGGCATACAAATGTTAAACGTCTTCAAATTCAATAGCATCATTTAAGACCAGATAAATTAACAGCATGGACCAGAAATGCACGTTTCGGTAACTAAACCCTCGTCAGTGATCCTCAATCTAAACAATGTAATATGGCCAAAAAGTGTTAAAATAATTATGTCCAAAAATGTACCAAAAGACGTAGCAGAATGGTAGGGATATGATACTACAGGACCCACGTTTTAGAAACTTCAAGAAAGTTTGTAACATAAAATTTCAAACGCGTTGAAGTTGATCGAACTTGGCTACATGTGCCCTCGGGGACTCTTGGTCCACTAGCAGTGACACTCACCAAGTAGTTCAAATATTAAACGTCTTAAAATTCAATAGCATCATATAAGACCAGGATAAAACCAGAACTAAGGCAAAGGAACAGAAATAAAACAAAATCTACCATATGAAGAGAAGCGAACTCCCTGCAAATAATATATAATAGATAAATAAGAAATATAAGCTTAAAGAAGCAAAGTGACGAGTTGCAAAACTTGAATGTAAGTATGAATAATTATGCAGACTTAATAATATATAAATTGTATAACTATATGGTCTCGACCTATTGGAATAAACATTACAGAAGTACCAATCAGTTATAGTCGAGAAGGCAAGGCAAAATCATTAGATTTTCCACAGGAACGGTTGCAAACTACATGTAGCACGTTTCAGATTGATACACATTCATTTATAATGCAGAAACGATTATCAATTACCTGAGTCCTATGAATTTGAACTTTGATCTTTTGGTCCCAAAATTAATAGGGGTCATCCTTGATTTCTAGCAAGTTTCCTGATCATAGGTGCAATACGGACTCTAATATATTTTTGAAAATAGTTTTCAATCATCTGAGTCCTATGAATTTGACCTTTTGACCTCAAAATCAATAGGGTTCATCCTTGACTCATGGGAAACATTTCCAGCAAATTTCGTGATCATAGGCGCAAAACAGGCTCTTGTATGGTCCGGAAACCGTTTTCAATAATCAGAGGCCTGTGACTTTGACCGTTTAACCCCAAGATCAATAGGGGTAATGCTTGATTCATGGGAACCTTTCTGGCAAGTTTGATGATTATAGGTGCAATACAGGCTCGAATATGGTTCGGAAATTATTTTCAATCATCAGAATTTTGTGACCGTGACCATTTGACCAGAAAATCAATAGGGGTCATCCTGAAACATTTCTAGCAAGTTTGTGCATAGGTGCAATACGGGCTCTCAATCATCTGAGTCCTATGACCTTGACATTTTAACCTCAAAATCAATAGGGTTCATCCTTGATTCATAAGAAACATTTCCAGCAAGTTTCATGATTATAGGCGCAAAACAGGCTCTTTTATGGTCCGGAAACCCTCTTCAATAATCAGAGTCCTGTGACCTTGACCTTTTGATTCCAAGATCAATAAGGTTAAAAGAGATCCTGATGATAATCTCAACAGCACTCGCAATAGAGCACATCATTAAGCATCGACGGATCCCTAGCAAGCTGGAGGTAGGACCAAGTACCCGGGAAGAGTAAGCGTCCCCTGTTTGGCTAGCTCGCCGTCGATGTTCACGCACGAAAGTGAATACAATATATAAATCACAAGCACTGTATGAGGTTGTATCTATATAGAAAGTGCTATGGCGACAATATCAGGGAAACTATTCAAAACATTTACTGAACAATGGTTCTAAGGAGGTTTCAACAAGGCCCTTCATGGAGTCCCGTCGTCACAGTCAGTCAGAGTGCAAGTCTGAAGAATGCGATTGTACAAGACTGAAGATTGGTTAAGTACCAAGCCTAGAAGTTCCAGTAAGCATTTCGTAAAATAAAAAAAGGGCCCTATGTTTTGTATAGTTTTCTTTTTTTAAATCATTCCGCTCATGCACTGGACTCTTGATATTGTTTCTAGGATTGTGTTGCTGTGTTACTTTTTGTTGTTGATCTGCTTGGGAGAAAAAGTTCAACCGTTTTCACTGTTAGGGTGAAGCAAAATTCCCCTGGATCTCTGACTCTTGAACTAAATTTTGTACTTCTTCTTTGGTGAGCCTTACATGTCAGTGAGTCGTTATTATGTTTTAGATCCCCTCCTTTGTTATTTATCTAAATGAGACTAAAATAGCAGAATGATAAATGTGTCTGTTAACTATAATCTAAAAGGGCGGAAACATACTAAACATTGAATAAAAGTGAGCTGAAGTACTTCGGCTTCTTTTTGTAAGTGAATAATGTTAAATTGAGTTTTAACTGTTTATGAGTAAGAGACAATTATAAAATCCTTCAAGGTACTTCAAAGACAATTATAAGATACTTCAAATTCAAGTCAAAATGTTAAACACATCATATCTTTACACTGTTCCCCTTTCTTTATAAATCATTAAATGTAATATTTAAAATATTTCTCACTTCAACTCTGACATGTTATGTTCGTTAATATTTAAAAGTTCAATTTAGTACAAGGTGGTGCATTGAGGCTGACTTCAACTTTTTCTGGTTCTTTTGAACAGTATCATTGATTATATGTACACAGTTAATGCATACGTTAAATTCAAAAAATAAAGAGGGCGCCACTGAAATGAATTTTGGATGGCTCCGCTGGAAGTATCACTGATGTGAATTAAATGTTGGTTTGGATTTTTCTTCATGAAGATATACAGTTGGAACACTTCCGTATTTTTGCACCAATGATGGAACTCAATATCCGCAATGTCTAGTGCCTTAAATGTCAAATACGGATAATGACCATATCCCTGTACACAGCAGAAGATCGATAATTCAGAAAATCAGAGACCGAAGGCATACAAAATCAGGATAAAACAGGAACCAAAGCAAACTAACAAAAACCTCCACCATATGAAAAGAAGCGAACTCCCGATATGGGAGTGAGACCAGGTGCCCAGGAAGAGTAAGCATCTCATGCTTGCATGCAACACCCGCCGTTTCAATTCAGTAGAACTGTCACTTCCGGTTACTTTCATTTTGGAAGACATAGAGTACAATCTTTGATTGGATGGTTCAAATGGTCTATGACAGAATGTCATCCACCAATCTGGAGAGTGGGACATCAAGTTCCCCATATCGACCGTAGAACGTCCTCAGTGACGATGTTAGCCGGTCACAAACATATCAAAATTGGTTTGAAATTTTCCAAGATAGTAAAGATTTCCGTATTATTATTTTCAAATTGTCCAAATTTTCCGACCACCTGTTAGAATTTTACAGAGACTTATCAACATATAAATCTTCCTGCTGAAAAGTGTTTATGGTATGACTTATTAGTAATGTTGAATAGCGTTTGCTTTTTGTATGTTTTATAGTATGAAGTGCAAAAATTGCTTGGTACGAATGTTCTAACTCTAACTTGAACTGTCAGTTCATTCACAGCACCTTCATTATTACTCTTGATTATATCACGTGATTATTTTGGCTACTCAACCACTCGTTATAGAGCAAAGGAGGGGATCTCCAACAACACCAGGTTGCAGCACCCACAGCAAAACACCCAATGCAAAAACACAAAGCAGACAAGCACAGAGAAGAGATGCATAAGGGACAAGGAAACGTCAACACACAACACAGAAACATCAAACACAACGGACTACACATAAACCAACGAGACCAACTGGGCAACAGGTGCCGACTTAGGACGGCCAACTGCCACGCAGATAACAGAAGGTGTGGTTATCCTGGATTACGTGCGCACAACCTTCCCGCTTTTCCGATTACCCAGAGGTCTCGAAGAACGTACAATTGTGGTGTAAAACAACCTCCTCCTCACTGTCAGATGACTACACACAAACAAGACCGCAAAACGCAGGGGCCCAAGCAACACAGATGAATATGTAAATGGATATCAAAAGAGGGCGTACGTAATACAGTCTGTGCTCTGCCGGCTGAGGCGAGCTCATGTATGTTATCACCCGAGGAGTCCGACTAACATTCAGAGAGGACAGGTGGTCGGGGCCCTGTCTTCTCCAAAGAGGTTTGGACAGGGCCCGTCATGGAGTCCCGTAGTCACAGTCGGTCAGAGTGCAAGGTTTAAGAATGCGCTGGTACAAGACTGTAGATTGGTCAAGTACCAAGCCTAGTGTCCGTCTGGTGACATTAGGATCATATCCATGGTATAAAAGGCGTTTTATGATTCTGACGCATTTTTTATCGTGATGTTGTCTATCTTTGATCCTTCTAATCTTGTTTAAAATTATGTCACCATAAAAGACAGGTTGTGAAATACCCAAAGTAATATACTTTGTTGCATTATAAATGTGCTCTACGAGTATCTTTACATGTACATCTGATTCAACCATGATTATTAGAGAAATCATGGGGTCTTACTTACACAAACGTGCTGCAGACAGGGAAAATATCTCGAGGAAGTCTGCGGATAATGAGCGAACTGGATGACCCGTCTTAAACGTTACCAACTTAGCAGGAATGCAAAATGACGCGATGGAAAGAAGTACAAGTTTCTATGATATTCATGTATTACTATTGATATTTGTGTTGTCCTTTTATAAGTACTTATATTAACTACTATTTATAAAATGGGAGTACGTGGCGAGCGGTAGCGAATCAGCAAATATTTTCTGAAATTCGACTTCAAATTACCAGAAATTTAGTCTTCACATAAAAGTTTGAGCCCAACAATATCTTATGACTTATCTCATGACCTTGAACCAAGGTCTAAGGATAATGTCACAATAGACACTTGACCTTCATCAAATATAATTTTTCAAAGGGTCGTCCATTTAGGGCAGTTTTTTTCTCTCCACCTGATTGTTTTATCGAAATAATTTTGCTGCTAGTAGTTCCTCTTGGTTACAAAATTTAGACAAACATTTTATCCTCGAATTAAAATATTCCCATGTATTTGTAACAAAGAATGCATTTTTGTGTACATGCTCTATCATAGTGTTGAATTCCGTCGTCATTGTGTCCTTCCGTCCGACATTTAGTTCCAAGCATTTTCTCAATGGAGATTCGATGGATCGAAATGATATTTGAAATAGAGATGTACATGTATCATGCTAAGACAAAGATGAACTACCGGCAGTACCGTATCTATGCACGTGGATCCAGAGGAGGGGGGTCGCGCTTTCCTATACAACCCATATACATTTCACCAGGGCACTAAGAGTAATGCAACTGAAAAAGACACGGATAGAGGATTTTATTCAAATTCTGAAAAAAGATTACTGGTTCGCTATCAATAGGCATTTGTTGTGTTTACATATTAGAACTGATAATCATAAACCAAGTACTGAGATGTGAAAATTCAATGTTTTAAACTGTTTGCTCAGTCATCTGTTTTATTTATGATTAGAAACACTACTGACAATCATTATTCATGGACTTTTTTAGCTCACCTGAGCTAAGCTCAAGTGAGGTATTGTCATAGCGCGCCGTCCGTCGTCGTCGTCGTCCGTCCGGCGTAAACTTTTAACATTTTTGACATCTCCTCTGCAACCGCTGCACAGAATTTCATGAAACTTTACAGGAAGCAAGTACTCAAGGTCCTCTACCAAGTTTGTGTTTTTGTGCCGATTGGTCAACAAATATGGCCGCCGAAGGATCTGATTGGCTGACACATTTTCGATATCTCCTCTGCAACCGCTGCACAGAATTTCATGAAACTTTACAGGAAGGAAGTACTCATGGTCATCTACCAAATTTGTGTTTTTCGTGCCGATCGGTAAAAAAATATGGCCGCCGAGGCCTCTGATTGGCTGACACATTTTTGACATCTCCTCTGCAACCGCTGCACAGAATTTCATGAAACTTTACAGGAAGGAAGTACTCACGGTCCTCTTCCAAGTTTGTGTTTTTCGTGCCGATCGTTCAACAAATATGTCCGCCAAAGGCTCTGATTGGCCGACACATTTTCGACATCTCTGCAACCACTGCATAGAATTTCATGAAATTTTACAGGAAGGAAGTACTCAAGGTCCTTCAACAAGTTTGTGTTTTTCGTGCCGATCGGTCCACAAATAAGGCCGCCGAGGGCTCTGATTGACTAACACATTTTCAACATCTTCTCTGCAACCGCTGCACAGAATTCCATGAAACTTTACAGGAAGAAAGTACTCAAGGTCCTCTACCAAGATTGTGTATTTTGTGCTGATCGGTCAACAAATATGGCCGCCGAGGCCTCTGATTGGCTGACACATTTTTGACATCTCCCCTGCAACCGCTGCACAGAATTTCATGAAACTTTACAGGAAGGAAGTATTCAAGGTCCTCTACCAAGTTTGTGTTTTTCGTGCCGATCGTTCAACAAATATGTCCGCCAAAGGCTCTGATTGGCCGACACATTTTCGACATCTTCTCTGCAACCACTGCATAGAATTTCATGAAACTTTAAAGGAAGGAAGTACTCTTGGTCCTCTACCAAGTTTGTGTTTTTCGTGCCGATCGTTCAACAAATATGTCCGCCAAAGGCTCTGATTGGCCGACACATTTTCGACATCTTCTCTGCAACCACTGCATAGAATTTTATGAAACTTTAAAGGAAGGAAGTACTCTCGGTCCTCTACCAAGTTTGTGTTTTTCGTGCCGATCGTTCAACAAAAATGTCCGCCAAAGGCTCTGATTGGCCGACACATTTTCGACATCTTCTCTGCAACCACTGCATAGAATTTCATGAAACTTTACAGGAAGGAAGTACTCAAGGTCCTCTACCAAGTTTGCGTTTTTTGTGCCGATTGGTCAACAAATATGGCTGCCGAGGGCTCTGATTGGCTGACACATTTTCGACATCTCCTCTGCAACCGCTGCACAGAATTTCATGAAACTTTACAGGAAGGAAGTATTCAAGGTCTTCCAACAAGTTTGTGTTTTTCGTGCCGATCGGTCAACAAATATGGCTGCCGAGGGCTCTGATTGGCTAACACATTTTCAACATCTTCTCTGCAAAAAAACACTGCACAGAATTCCATGAAACTTTACAGGAAGAAAGTACTCAAGGTCCTCTACCAAGATTGTGTATTTTGTGCTGATCGGTCAACAAATATGGCCGCCGAAGACTCTGATTGGCTGACACGTTTTCGAAATCTCCTCTGCAACCATTGCACATGTACATGTATTACCATGCAAGTGCCATAACAAAATTTCAAGGTGCGTGTATCCTGCCTGATCCATTGGAGTGAAAAGATGAGGTTAAAAAGAATAATTATACTTTACTTCAAATGTTAGTCTTGATAGAAACTTTTAGTCAAAATGAAATAAATTTAAAATGCATGTGTATAAAATTTGTAGAAGATGTAATGAGGGATCTTTGACTTGATTCATATAAAATTCGGATAAAATAGACGTGGTTGCTATGATGTTGCTATGATGTAAGACTGCTGCCATGGTAACATTATTGATTTCTAAGATCTTAATAAATAAATTGTTAATCATTATAGAGTAAAAAATGAAGAGAATGAATAAAATGCCTAAATCAATTAAAACAATGTTAATTTTCCTTTTATAAAGACTCCGTTTTACATATTTAAATATTGTTGCCATGGAAACGCATTGTCTTTTGCATAATAAAAATTCAAATATCTACATTTCTTGGTGCTTTGTGAAAATACTCAATATGTCTTAAAGAAAAATAACTATAAACATATTTTTGCAGTCATTTCATCTCAAATTCCAATAAAGTGAGATGGAATTTAATTGCTAAATATGCAAAACTTATCTATTTTTTGCTTTAAATTTTTGTATGAAATCATGAAATACCCACCTTTTTTTATTTTTCTATTTCCTTATCTAGGTATAAACTTTAAGTGTCAATATCAATTTTTCTATAAGTCAAGTGGCAACATTGTGCAAATATAGTCGTAAACAAGCTGAAATCATGGTTTTCATATATAGCAAAAAAAGTGTTTTTACGCGTATTTTGATCAAATTTCCCCCAAAAAACGAAATTGAGGAAAATTATTTTTCATGCTGAACAGACTCATTGAATCGTGACGCTTGTCATGCACGGAAGAAAAATATGAAAAAATATACCAGTTCAGAGAAATACACTCTAAAAAAATGTGAAATCCCATAATATTTTAGTTCTAAAGGGGGCATACAGAGCTACTGTCGTTACCATGGCAATTTTATTATTTTTTTATCAAAATCATGTTTGTATCATGTAACTACTATTTTGACATTGTTTGACAAAAATCTGAGGCCATTCGTTTCTGGCCCCCTATACAAATACTCTGGTGCTTACAGAGAATGACTTTTAAGTTGTCGTCAAAATTATAGAGGTTAAAATGTTGGCAAAGCAAAGATACATGACTTTGTTGCGGTATTTATAGCGAAACAACCAAATAAGAAAACACAGAGATGACAAGCACAACAAGAGACAACAAAGGGACAAGATAGATTAAACACTTAACATCAAACACAACGATAACCTAATAACAGACACTTCATTCTCAAGTAATCTCACAAAACAAACATTTAACACGCATAGTTTTGAAAACCTTAACTGCATGACATCTAATGTTGTGTACGGAATAGAGTGCTCACTTTGTGGATTGATTTATGTGGGCGAAACCAAAGGCCAGCTCCGAAAAAGAATGTCAGGACACCGGTCAAAAATAAATAATAAAGGAAGTCAACTCCTTTACCGACATTTTGACCAGGCGGATCATTCTGTTTTATCAATGAGAGTCAGAATCCTGGAGAAAATATATCACCCCACAAACAATCCCAATTTGAGCACACCTCTCCGTCGCAACAGAGAGGAGTTCTGGATAAAAAATCTTAACACTGCAGCGCCCTATGGGTGCAACGATAACATCAGCACTATAGGAAACTTAACAAGTCCCGGTTGTCAATCGGTAAATGTGACTAGCTTATTCAACAGATCACAAAGAAGACCTCGAAGTCATGGCATTCGAAAATATAATAGGCCTGAGATACATAGTTTCTCCTTCGATGACTTGGTTCCATTTTTGAATGAGCCTCTAGGCCTGCATTATATTCGTACCAAATTATACTCTGTTCCTTTACGGAAGTTACACGAAATCTACGATTATACGAAGGATCTCGCATATACCGATACACGTTCCCCAGAATACAGACTACAAGGAGTCATCTTGGACATTTCTCCTTTTCGTTTATTTCAAGCAGTTAGATCAGATAAATCAGAGGAGAAAACAAACCGCCCTTTCATTAAAGTAAGATTTGCAAACAAAGGTATTGATAACTTGAATCTTGGTCAAATTTTGAATCACAAAACTGTCACAGAAAAAATCCCACCATATTTCAAAAGAAAAGAAACTCCTTGTATTTCCTATAGCTACACACCAACAGTTGCATCTAAAATTTACAATTACAAACGATTCCTGCAGTGTATAGATTTAAGTAATCCCTCACTACATCCACTTCCCTGCGAATGTTCTTCATCGGATTTCAACTACTCTCCTTGTGGACACGTTACTACTGGTGACCTTAGTATAGTCAAGAACGACAAGTTGAGAGAATTGTTAAAAAAGGGTCCCAAATACAGAGAAAGTATGTCCTTTACATGGAACCAAAATGTCAAAATTATTATGGACTCTTGTGAGGAATATGCAAGACGTTGGGCAAAGAAAGAGGATGTACAGCTCGACACCCTTTCCGAATGGATAAAATCAATCAGAGGGTTACTTTTATCTAGAATTAACCGATTAAAATCAACTGTGAACACCAGATTCGTGTCTATATTTAAAGACCCTGATGTTATCACAGAACTTACCTACCTCCAAGAACATTATGTCATCACACCAGCGGACAAAGCCTCAAATAATTACACATTTACTTGCAAAAAGTACTATTTCGATAGTCTAGTTAAAGAGTTGGGTTTAAATTCGACACCTGGAAATCCCACTTACACCCCAACAAACCTTTCTGCCTCTGAAATAATAGATAACCACAAATCAGCTCTTGCTTCCTTTGGCTTCGACACTACCAATTTAGATTTAGATTTACCATACTTATACTGCATACCTAAAATGCATAAGAATCCGTACAAACAACGTTTCATCGCTGGTTCCTCAAAATGTTCTACCAAATCTGTATCGATCTTACTCACCAAAGTTTTATCTGAAATCAAATCTGGGCTACAAAAATATTGTTCGACAGTATATTCTCGCAGTGGTATCAACCAGATGTGGATTTTAAAGAATTCGAAGGAACTTTTAGAACATCTGAAATCCACTCATTTTAGTAGAGTCCATTCGATCAAAGCCTTTGATTTTTCGACACTTTACACTACAATTCCTCATTCTAAATTGAAAGAAAGACTCGCAAAAATTATAAGTAATGCGTTTACAAGTAAGAACGGTAATCGCAAATACAAATTTATTGTTGTTAACTATGACAAAACCTACTTTGTAAAAGAAAAATCAGATTCTGAAAATAAGTACACTGAAACAGACATTATTCAGATGTTAAGGTATCCATTGTACAAATAAATATCAAGTGTATTATATAGTTAGACTTACTTAGAGTCATGGCATATTTTTACCTGAATAAACATAATACAACATATATAATGGTTTCTTTCATCAAAGGTCAACATGCCGACCGTCACTCAAGCCACGGAAACTATCGAGACACTGCCGAAGATTACCGAGATAATTTCAACACTGTTTAAATGGACGAGACGTCCGCGAGATCTTCATTTGTACATTGGATACGTTAAACTTTCTGATCGACAACATTTTTGTGGCGTTTGGAGGAAAGGTCTTCCAGCAAATTGTCGGAATTCCAATGGGGACCAATTGTGCCCCACTCCTTGCCGACATTTTCCTTTACTCGTACGAAGCTGAATTCATTCAATCTTCGGTCTCTGAAGGGAAAAGATACTTAGCTTCTGACTTCAACTTCACTTACAGATACATAGACGATGTGTTGTCCATCAATAATCCAAAATTCGCGGATTACCTGAGCAGTATCTATCCTTCGGAACTTGAAGTCAAAGAAACTACAGAGACAAATAATTCAGCATCCTATTTGGACATAATGTTGTCCTACGACACTGATGGTCACATGAACACCTCACTCTATGACAAGCGTGACGACTTCAATTTCAGCATTACGAACTTTCCTTTTCTGAGTAGCAACATCCCTTCATCGCCTGCTTATGGCGTGTTCATATCTCAGTTGATACGCTATGCCAGAGCAAGTACCAAATATACGGATTTTGTTCTGAGAGCTAGGCGTCTTTCAGATAAGCTTCTCAGTCAGGGATATGTTTGTGACCGACTAACATCGTCACTGAGGAAGTTCTACGGTCGATATGGGGAACTCGTCATACACTATGATGTCCCACTATCCAGAATGGTGGATGATATTCTGTCATAGACCATTTGAACCATCCAACCAAAGATTGTACTCTATATCTTCCAAAATGGAAGTAACCGGATGTGACAGTTCTACCGAATTGAAGCGACGGGTGTTGCATGCAAGCAGGAGATGCTTACTCTTCCTGGGCACCTGGTCTCACTCTCATATCGGGAGTTCGCTTCTTTTCATATGGTGGAGGTTTTTGTTTTTGTTTGCTTTGGTTCCTGTTTTATCCTGATTTTGTATGCCTTCGGTTTCTGATTTTCTGAATTATCGATTTTGTACTGTAGACAGGGATATGGTCATTATCCATATTTGTCATTACAATTGTTAAACGTCTTTAAATTCGTTAGAATCATTAAAGATCAGATACGTAACTATACATTTGTAACATGGACCAGACATGGGTTTTCAAAGGGCTCAAAGCTACTGATAAATGCATTATTTACAAAATATCAACACATAATTTAGTGACGAACTTAACAAAGTATCAAATCACAAAATTTATTCAATCAATTCAAATGTTAAGAAACAGGGCCGATTTAGGGGCTTCGTAACCCTACCCCTTTGCAGCATGGACCAGACATGCACGTTTCGGGTACTTAACCCTCGTCAGTGATCCTCAATCTAAACAATACAATATAGCAAAAGAGTGTGAAATTCATTATGTCCAAAATGTACCGAAAGACGTAGCAGGATACTACACATTAACCAACGAGACCAATAGGCAACCGGTGCCGACTTAGGTACGTAAGACACATATTAGGAATTTATGTGAATGTACAGTCAAAGTAATGGACATACATCAGAGGATATATTTTTATCGATTCTGATATACATGTGGAGATTTATCATCTTCGTAAGGACTTCTTTTTGACATAGACTCAGAGAAGGAAGTGAGAGACCATTCAAAGGATCAAACAATTTCAGAAACATTTTTCCCGTTATTTTAATGGTGATATCAAGTGACAAAGTTCCCTCCGAATAAGTGTTTTTGATATTGATTATCGACTTACCAAAGAAAGAGATACATGTAAAAGAACAAAAGTAGATAAATGATTCATTTATGTATTCTTTAAAAAAGTAAAGATACAATCACCGATAATATGATCTTGTCATTAAAAAAAGTTTTTAATTGGAAGTTACAAACACGGCCTAATTATTGCCTGGTTTCTGTTTAGCCCTTTTGGTAACGTACTGGATATTTTTATAGGCTTTATGTATATTTCAAGATTATTATATTATTTTCTTTGCTAACTTTATCTTTTGGATCTTTTTCTAAACATTGGTTCATGCAAATTATTCATATTGGTATCGACTTTCGATTTTATTCTGTATCCGCGTTAGAATAAGTTATTTTTGTCATGTTTCAATACCAATTCTCTGTATGAACCAAAATAATTCCAATAGCACGTAGAAATGACATGTCACCAATTTTGGAGATTTTTGGTATGGAAGGTGTATATGATGTACCGAGACATATATTAGTTTATAAATTATAAAAGAAGTTTTCGTTTTTATGGAATCCATGTCTGAAATCATCTGTCTCTTCAACGCATTCGAAAATTTCTGTTACCTGTACCAAATTTCTTGAAATTTCTAAAACGTGGTCCTGTAGCATTATATTCCACCAATCTGCTACGTCTACATTTTTTAACATAATGATTTTCACACTCTTTGGACATATTACATTGTTTAGATTGAAGATCACTGACGAGGGTTAGGTACCCGAAACGTGCATGTCTGGTCCATGCTGCAAAGGGGTAGGGTCACGAAGCCTCTTAATCGGCCCTGTTTCTTAACATTTGAATTGATTGAATATATTTTGTGATTTGATACTTTGTTAAGTTCGTCACTAAATTATGTGTTGATATTTTGTAAATAATGCATTTTATCAGTAGCTTTGAGACCTTTGAAAACCCCAAACTTGGCAATTCTCTGTGAAATTACTGCAAAATCTACATGTTTCTTTAACATTAGCATTTGCCATATGCATTGAGAAACATTAAAAATTTACAAATGAAAGACAATCACTATATCTTCTTGTCAAAAAAGTTTATGTTTGTCGACGCATGTGGCCACATCAAAATTCTCCACCAAAGACACATTTTCGAGCATTTTTGACCATGTTTTGTCAATAACGTCAAAATGACGTCACTTGATGACGACATAAGACTTCCTATGGTGCTTCGGTTCAGTATGGCGGCCAAGAGCGATTTGCACGTGCGGCGGTAAACAGGAAAATGTGAGTCCGCAAACCGGCGACGCACTCTTTCTCGTCGAACGAAAAAAAAAGAAATATCCGGATTTTCACCACTTTGAAACAGTCATTTCTCGAAATGTTTAGTTTTTCACACGACAATATATCAATTTCTTTGATGAAAAAGATAAGATTCATAAGATAAATTAGTGTTGATGAGAGATAATTGAATTTTTCATCGAGAAAACCATCATTAAACTTGGCTCGGTTTTCCCGGGAAAAAATGATCAAATTTCTGGAAACTTCGAATTATGTACTAAAGAATGGTCCCTCACAGATTTGAATGGTTTTTTAAAAAAGTGAAATTCACATCGGCATCTTTGACAAATCAAAAAATAAAAAAATGTGTTTTTTCCATATTTTGAAGAAATCGACCTCCGAAAACAGCTGATCTCTCACCCTGCCCGACATGCGCATATCAGCATAAATCAAGTACACATGTCAAGGCACGTGTTGTTTACATGTGGATGTTTTTCTTCATTTCATGGATAAAAGCATTATTACTGTAAGAAAAAAGTGTGATAAATTTAAGAAGAGAATAAGTATTCATAAAAGAATATCAAATATACAATTTGAAAAGGATTTCTAACATATTTGATTCAACGATGTGTAGCTGTGCTGTGATAACACTGATGTCATAAGTAATCGCCGTGACGCACTTGTGTGCATTACATCATGGAATGTTTGTTGACACTACTGCGCTGTTCAGTATCGGGAGTTTCACTTTGTAATGTGAAATTAAAGGAAATCTTATTCATTCAGTCATTGATTATTCAACAAATTTCATCAGACAACGAGAGAATGCAGCAGTCGTGTAGCTTGTTCAAATACAGGTGCGTCTCTCTCTCTTTCTCTCTCTCTCCGTAGGTCTGTACTTACATTTTTATTTATTGCCGATTAATAATATCTTTAAAATATCGATATACAGTTTCTGTTATCCGTTCCTTTGATTTCTTTTCACAGCTTTAATTCATCTACCCTGTACATAGAACTTAGAGGCAGTACACAACAAAGCCAAAGGATTTATTTTCATGATTCCAGTCCAGAATCGCCTCCTTCTTCGTAAGTATAATGTACAACACGACATATAGCTTAATTAGCCTTAGGTTTCAACTGTAAAATTTACATTCTTATCTTAATGTACATTGAATGTGTACAGTACTGTACAGAAAATGCACATGTCTGTAAAATCATGTATCTGTTTATGGTACAGTAGCGCACTGTAACAATTAAACATAATTGAAGTAATGCAATTATGAAAAAATTATCAGAGAAAATGTTTCGGATACACAAAAAACCCTCATTTTTTGGAAATTGATAATATATGTCAAATATAATAAATCAATTTTGAAATTTTTTATTTATTGAAAAGTTAAATAATTAAATATAGATCTATGTTCTTTTTCAAATTGAAAGAAATTTATATTAATGCAGTATGTATTGATTTAGTTTAAACACATATTGGAATTAATTTTCTTTAAAATTCATCCATTCATTCATTCGTTTATTCATTCATTGTATATATCTTTTTCAATATTAAACAATTTTTTCATTTTGTATTCAGGTTCATGCCATGGTCGTCATATACTGGATTATATTCAGTCATGTGAAAGAAAAGTGCATTTCTGTGTAACAAAGAAGTATATTTCTTTCAAAGTGTTGGATTAACTTTAAACTACATTTTCCAGAATTTTGAATGTCATGTGAATGCATCATCATCTGCAGCCTGAATAGAGAACAACAGATTTTGCAGTGGAAATTAATTCCTTTTATTGGGCTGGGGGTAAGAGACAACAAAGTTAGTGATGAATAGTGAACTGTCAATTCAAATACATATTAAACATGATCATTGGGAACAATGTAAATGTCCAGTTTTCTATTCTTTTTCATTTCTGAATCAAATATACGTGAAACAAATCAGATAACTTGAAAATTTATGCTAAAGAAAATAAAAATGATATCTAAATAAAGATAAAAAGTATTTTCATTTTTGTGCTTATACATGTTTAGACATACAAAATGTAATTATGATTTGTATTTTCTAATGAATCGTCGAAAATTATACAAAACGTGGAAGAAATTGTAGAGCTACATGTGCAAAATGGTGCTTCTTTTGTGATCAGAGGAAATTCGGAAATTGCGCTATCGACGATGTGGAATGTAATGGAAAGCAGTCATTATTTTTCAAATCAACAGTTCAAATGAGCATATACTAATTGAAACCATCCAGCTTATATGTAGAATTCACCGGAAATTCCCTTTGAAAACGAAATCAATTATTGAGGCGATCAGCTGATCGTCGGTATCGAAACTTTGATGATAAAAAAGAGAGGGGTCAGTTTAGAAGAATTAGGTAAAAAAAAAAAAAGGTCCCTCACAGAATTTCACGAAATTTGAGTATGTTGTTTATGAATAATTTCTCTACAACATATGAAAAAAAAATGTGCTTTTCCGATTTTTTTCTGTAATCATGACATCTTTTCAAGACAGGTGTCTGAAAAATCTTATGGCCGTGGAGAGATCGTAAGTTCGTCAGTCAGATTTCACCTAATAGACGATACCAATGATGTACTTTATATCTGTTCAAGAAATTTTTAATCTTATAGAAAACAACCACGGTCAATATCAATTATGTAATCGCTCGATATCATTGAAATCAGCATTTTCATGCGACTAACTTTCGGACAAAAAGTGCCTAGTAACGGCGACGCTAGCTCGAACGCATATTCATGCGCAAGCCTTAGCAACAGTTGCCGCACGTGCAAATTGCTCTTGGCCGCCCTACTGCGTTGGAGATATGTTCCTCTCATTAAAAGCGGGAAAGATTCATTATATTTTATGTAATATATCAAGTATTTCTCATCAGGTTTAATATTAAGGAAAATTGCTGGGCCGTTTAAGGGGCTTCGTGACCCTACCCTTTTATATGTTTTTTTTTTTAATGATGCTATTAAATCTGAAGACGTTTAACATTTTAAGTATCTGGGGAACACTGATAATGAGGCATTTTCAAAAGGTTCGTTTCCATGGAAACAGATATTCTAGTAAACTGCAATTTCCTAATATTTTTCGTTGCATCTGCTATCGAACCCTATTTTTCGTCAATGCGCTCAAACTGTAGGTACATGTAATAGCCTGTTCTAAAGAGTTTTCTTTGTCTGCCGAATTATGCCAGTTAATTTTCAAGTCTAATCCTTGAACTACAAGAAAATAATTTAAAAACTTGAGTGGGACCTCTTCTAATTTTTAAACAAACGGGTATGAAAAAGGGCTACCATGGTGATATTCAGTTCAATACTATTACAAATTGAGAATTTCACTAGGCAAAATTTAGCGGACCCTTATATATTTTGATGCCTTTTTTATCAGCGAGTCTCATAGTACATTATTGTATAAAGTCAGCTTGAAAATTTTCAAGGTTACCGGTTCTAATGTCAAGGTCACTTGGACTGTGATTCACCAAATTTGAAAAAAGAAATTTGTGATTATTACTTCATAAGAATGAGAGGCAGTAATTCAGAAATCATGTGATATTGAGTAAAACAAACTGGATGTTGGATAAACCCCCCTTGTTTCTAGAAAAGTTGCAAAAATCTCAAAATCGATGAAGTCCTTGATATTTAGCTTGTATTTTATAAATACAAATACAAAAATATAAGATTATCATGATTTTTCTAAGAAGCTCAAGAAATGTTCTGAACTAAAAGTTGTAATGTTTTACCTCCTTATACTATGAACACATTATTCAAGTTTTTAGTAGTTTTTAGTAAAAAAAAGTTTTAAAGATGAAGTTGTTAATACCAATTTGAATTGACAATGGTATCAATGACAACCGGATTATTGGTGATATAAATAGACAGACATCGTTTCCATGCGAAATTGTTAGTGTTAAAAAATTGTCATTTTCGTATTAAGTGCATTAAACATTCCAAGGAGAGACAAAATCACAAAAAGGAACGACGTGCATTATTAGGTCTTCCGACTTCCGTCGGAAGACCTATTGTTTTCGTAACCGTGGAAAATTGGATCAGCGATTTCTCAAGAACCCTGTAAGCTAGGACAATGAAAGTTCTCCAACGTTACGTTTGGAGTAAAAGCTAGATTGGTCTTTTTTATTTTTGGTCTCTGTTATTTTTTTTATCATGTTTTTTAGTAGATTCAAATATTTGACGGGAGCGTCGAATTACTCAAAAGGACCGAAAATTTTCATGTTTTGCTATTTGTAAGCTTAAATATCTCGTATTTTGCTATCTACAATTTCCATTCTTTTTGAAAGTCGACAGCCATGCAAGATATGAAATGCTAGATGCACACTGTAACGATTTATTACGATGACGTCCTTCACCGTCCTTCATATTTCCAAATTCAGAAGTTCATAGGAGGAAGACACTTTTTTGCTTATAATAGTAAACAAAAATTAAGCTTATGAAGTTTCCTAAAAATTTCAATATTATTATTTTTTATCCATATATCTGTCTTATTTAGTCTTTCTGATTTTTCCTATCTCTTACTGTTGAAAAGATATGAGCATCGAAATTTTGAGTTGGGTATTTCGATACACCTTCACGCCAACAGATCGGGCGCACACTAAAATTGGTAGTCCGAGTCCGACTCGAGAAAAGCAGTGTTGAGATTTTCAAATTCCGATTTCACGGCAATGATGAATATGCATTTCATAAATACATTTCGATATACACAATTTGATTTTAAAACAGTTGATTAATTTAGAAGAGATCAGCTACAAACCAGAATTTACACACAAAAAGTGGTAGTTTGATTCCGATTTCTAACCTACAAACCTGTTTCTAAACTTCAATAGCTATATTTTGAACATCAAGTTTAATTTCTAATTCTAGCAAACGTTCGAACATAATTTTCGGTAGGTATATTTACAAATTGATGAACAATTTCTCCAACATTCTTCCCTCCCCTCGTTTTTCGAAAACAGTTCTGTTTATATTGAACGATGTCGCCATGATGGAAATTCAAAATAAACTTTGAAAAAAGGGAAGGGGGGGGGGTTCCAAATTTGAACCTGCACAGCGAGAACATCATGGTATTTATATATATATATTGAACGTAACTTGTTATTACCATTTCTCTTCTCAAGAAAATTGGTTCTACAGCTACGAGCTCGCCTTTTTTATGGGGGAAGGGGGCAGGAAGAATTTGCAAAAAAAAAAAAAAATCCCGGCTCTGAAAAATGCTGAAAAAAATATTCCGGCCCAAAGGGCCGGCAATTTTTTTTCCCGGACCATGCAAAAGTAAGGATACATTGCATGATATGGAAATTTTTGCTGGCCCTTTGTGCCAGACAATTTAAAGTCAAAAAATTAATTAATATAAATACAAACTGTTCACATAGCTGTATCTACCAGAGACCTAATACGCATAGGCACAAAAATCTAGAAAAGGTTCTATTTAAACATCATACAATCTGTCTGAAATTCGCTAATTGCAAAGAGACATCTGAAGGAACGGTTATTAACTCATACTCTGTAACAGCGGGGAGTTTAACTTACACAGGCATGCACAACATTTGACAATTTGTTTAAATCCGGCCCGAAGAACCGGCGAAAATTTTTCTCCGACTCTGGTAATGGCTGAAAAAAATGGCCTGCTCAGAAAATTGCTGAAAAAATTTTACCGGCTGGCAATAGAATTCCTGCCCCCCCCCCCCCCCCCCCCCCAAAAAAATCAAATTATTGCTCACCAACAATTATCGGTTTGAAAATTTAATGTTACTGCTATTTGAAAACTTAAATATATAATATAAATACATGTAATGTGACGTCCTTCATATTTCCAAACCAAAAATTGTATAGGAGGAAGACACTCTTGTTGCAACCGCAACAAGAAACCTTTCTAGTTTCTAATATATTTTGGTCCTTACAGAGAATTGATATATTAAATTCGATCGATCTGAATGATTGATTTGAGTGTAAATAGAAAAAAATTTATAGGCGTTCTGGATTTTTCCTTCTCAACGAAATGTGTGGGCTCCAATAAAACACTTTATACTAATTCTGTTAGTTCATGTGTTATAACGATGTTGATCTCATTAAAGATATTCTATCCGGTGTTTTCATTTCCTCGATAAATCAGGAATACCGATGCAAATAATGGACTAAATCGTGGTATTTTGTAATTGGTAAATGTTATGAATACATCAAACATTCTATCGCAAACCGCTGTATAAACACATTTCATTCGCCTGACAGACCTCATCGTTTCAAGTGGGACTCTGAATACCGTATCAAACTCAGAGCCATACGGTCTTATTCCACATTATTATATGCATCGCAATCAATAGAAATTGAATTTATATCTCCTCTCTGATCAAAAACATCCATTACAAGGGTTTGTCTGCGTAGGAGATCGGAAATGGATTATTTACATGTCCGTCATAAGGTTAATACTTGTCAAAACCTATAATCAGATTTCTTCGTTTGTTGAGATAACGCGATTAACATATGCATACGGATGTCACTCAAACCATAGTGCATGTGACATTTGACATATCTCCGTACAGATGAGAGAGTCCTCTTGATTTGATTACCGTCGAAGCAATAGAAAATATCAAAGATATCATTTTCCAATTTTACTGAACAGGCTTTTCCTTTAAGATTAATTTCACAAACTACCTTACGAAAATTTCCTTTGTTTTTGAGGATAAGCATTATTTTTCAATTTCTCATGACTTATTCATTTAAGTTGGTTTGACATATAGAAGTATTAATCTCGCATAGCTGGCTCCTTCTTTGCATCTTTGGTATACATTTTTGGTCATTTTAGAACTACCTCCATCAAATTATTAATCTTTGGATGTTCTCGATTTGTGCCTTTTATCAAGGAATCCATATACGAGCTACTAGTAACCACCACAAAATATTTCAAGTGTAAAACAGCTAACTACACGTTCATATGAAAGAAATACTTTGATTCCTCTCATGGATGAATCAATATACTTTTTAGTTTCTTCAATGTGAAGGATATGCATCCATATGTTTGTTCTCTCATAGTTTGGCTCTGTCGAAAGAAAATTGGATTTTCATTTATTACATACTTATATACTAAAGATTGGAATTCGTGTCAGAAACAACTTTTTTTCTAAACAGGTTTTCTAAAAGCATTCAATTTAACTCCGTTAAACAAGACAAAGCCCCGACATCTGAACGTTTTTCGAACTACTCGGCTAATTACATGCATGATCAAGCAGAGCAATGACTGTAGATCAAACGCTCGTTTCCTTTTGATATCTTTTTGCTGTTCTGTTTATTTCGTCATCCTTGGCCATATGCCATTGTTAAGATTGAGGATCACTGACGAGAATTTAATACCCGAAACGTGCATGTCTGGTCCATGCTGAAAATTTATTTGTCCTTAAATGATGCTATTGAATTTGAAGACTTTTAATCCTTGCACTGAGGAGGCTAAATAAACACAACAGTTTAATGCTCTTCCAGACCATTGGGTAATCGGGCAAATTGGTGGAAAAATTCTCAATATTTTGAAAAAAAAAATGTATTTGATGTGGCGCAACATCTATACCTAGAGATGATTTCATAACCTAACTGAAGAGGACATGTTTTGCAAGCATTAAAGTAGGTGTTGTAATATATAGAGAATAAGTATCTAAATTTCTGTTTTGTTGCGGGTATGCAACACACAGCAATTGTATTTGCACTTGCTGTGTGTTGCATATCCGTATCAAAACAGAAATTATTATATTTATTCTATATATATTGAAATCGCGTTTTCCAGGTAAAAAGGTCACCGCGGGTTCAGATTGCAGGTAAGACAGCCGTCGTAGCATGTTTCTGTAGAGCTCATGTATTGTAATTACAAGGGCGTTTACATGTAAAATGAAGCACTTTCCGTTCAATAGTTTCATCCAGAAGATTAGATTGGATGTGCGAATTTATAGACATAATTGTCATATGTGCTCATAATTATAAAATTCTCTTATTACGTATTTCCGAGAAATATGTTTTCCAGATGCCCTCATCGATATCTTGTAACAAAGAGCAAAACTTTTAAAAATTCGCTGTACGAGGGCTGATTGATATATTGTGAGCTTCGTATTAAAGGATTTGAATTTCATCATTATCATTTTGCATTATTTTTCTACCTAATCCCCCTCCGTATCTATACACTTTTGCCATCGGTGTTTATGGGTCTCAATACCACTTTTAAAGAAATCTTTATCTTGACTGTTCATGAAGCCATCAACTGCAAGTATGATGTCATCGGACTGAAAGTGGGTGCAAGAAATAGCTGCTTTCCGTTTTAGAAATAGATGAAAGTCTGATGGAGCAAGGTCAGATTAATAAGGCGGATGCTCCATCAAATTAAAGCCACAATCGTGAATGGCAACCGTAGCAATGAGACTTGTGAACATGAGCATTGTCCTAATGGAACAACACGCCTTTGGTGCCCTTTACGCGACAGCGCTTAAGTTTAATATTTTCCTGTAACTGTGTCAGAAGTGAAGCATAGTATGTGCCATTGATTATTTATCCTTTTTGGAGATAATATATCAGCAGAACACCTTCTGCATCCATCCCAGAAAACCGAGGCAATAACCTTCCCAGCTGAAGGAACAGTCTTTGCCTTCTTTGACCAGGGTGAGCCAGGGTGATTCCACTGTTCAGAATGGTTTCTGGGGTAAAAGGATTGATCTGTGTTTCATCCCAAACGTGGGTCCTGTAGCATCATAATTCACCCATCTTGCTACGTCTTTCGGTAATTTTTTGGACAAAAAAACTTTCACACGCTTTGGGCATATTATATTGTTTCGATTGAGGATCACTGACGAGGGTTATGTACACGAAACGAGCATGCCTGGTCCATGCTGCAAATGTATCTGTTCTTAAATGATGCTATTGAATCTGAAGACGTTTAACATAATGACAAATATTTGACGAAAATTGAAAGGATCTCCCTCAAAAAGGTTAAGATTAGCACGCAATAAAGTGCGCCTCTTGTGCTTCTGACCAATATATGCATCAAAATGGTTAAACACCTTAGGATGTCCATAATGATATTACACTGGGTAAAGATGTCCCTTCATATCCTACATTGAAAATGTGGGTGGCGGAATTTTGTTGTGCTTCTGACCAACTATCAGAAGTCTTGGTACCCAATGGGCCGAAAAGATTCTCATTTCAAGATTTTCAGTGAGAATGGAATGCATTCTTTCTTGTGAAATGCCTGTCTGTAATCAGTCTGTCAGTCATAACAATATCATGGGCTTTATTGATCATTCCTGGAGTTGCAACAGTGACAGGCCTTCCAGGACGGGGGTTATTATCAAGGCTCTGTCTGCTGCGCTGAAATTCCGCCACCCACATTTTCAATGTAGGATATGAAGGGACATCTTTACCCAGTGTAATATCATTATGGACATCCTAAGGTGTTTAACCATTTTGATGCATATATTGGATCATTTCCCCTTTCGCCGATTATGTCCATTTGGCAAAAGCAACTTGTCTTGTTTATTTTAGAGTGTTACCTCGTCGATTTAAATTGACAAAATAAGGCCAGTCCTTTGGCACAAAAGGTCAGACAATCGCATGACTTAAAAAGAACATCCCTGCATATCTCCTTCAATACGAGGTTCACAACATATCAGTCAGCCCTCGTAACGATTCATCCAAGAGGGTTTTAGTCTCTCTTCTTTTAAACGAAATAGAAGAGCAATGTAATTCTACAATTTACGACGACGATGAACAATGTTTCAACCATTGTGAATCATCTGTCTTGTCCGGAAAAGTAATACACGTAGGATGATAACGCTTTTCCGAATCAATTTGTAATTTCCTTAGTTTGTCTCTTGTTTCACATATCCAATAAGGTAAATGCATGATAACTATTTACCTAGAGGATGCTGTCATAAAAGTTGCATTGATCGAACAGAATATTCTAACAGCGCTTATATATGGTAATTGAGAGCCTCCTTAAATCCAAAATAAAAAAAAATCTTTCTAATTTCTGTATTAAAATTGTTTAGGGATAAAAGCTAAATCTAATGCAAATATGATGTAAGAAGAACACTACATCAAGTTCGCTGTTCCAAGTAGATCCACGTTATGAATCCATTAGAGATGGAAATTATTCCAATTATTAGCTCGCCAAGGAGTTCACGTATGCTGAATAGAAATCAGAGTGATGTTGATTTGATCCTGAATGAATGCTTGGGATTAGCTCTTTACCTACGAAGATGAATATGTGTAATGTATAGGGAAAAGAAATCGATATATATATTTGAACAGGAATCAACTGGACTTAATTAAATTTCATAAATCATATTTGGTTCTTCGAAATTACCACTGCCACGAGGATGTGCGCCTGTTGTAGGACGTATCGACACAAAGAAAATACATCTTTACGTTATGACTTTCAGTCTGGTAATCTAGACTCTTAAGTCGACCTAATGAAGAAATCTTACGCACAGATTCTGAATAACCTGGATGAATATTTGCATTTTTGTAATTGTCGACAAATCATATTTCAAAGAGGTATTCTATCCGTGAAAGAAAACAAAGGAGGGAATCGCAAACGAACACTAGGTTGCTGCACCCACAACAAAACTCCAAAATACCAAATACAAAAACACAGAGTAGACACGCACAGAAATAATACTCTATACCTTCTTGAAGAAAATTTCAAACCAACTTATTATGCACCAGACACGTGTTTCGATATTAAATTATCAGTGATGCTTCCAGCCAACGTGCTTTTCATAAGCCGCCAACATTCACTTTAGAAGCGTCATCTGGTTTTATTTTTAGAGTTTAAATTTGTGCATTTACTTTACAGAGAGTACGCTCCAAATTTCCTGTAGGATCGATTCAGTAGCATATCAAAATAAAATCTATGTTCAAAATAGCGTTGGAGGAATGGTGCTAAGATGTGAACCTACTGTAATTTCGACAATATTTTATTACCGTTTGACAGCTTTTCCGATTAGATTAAGAGGTCATGAATGATTACAGTTTTATTATTTTTTCGTTTAGAAGGTCACGTATGATTACAGTTTACCGGCAGTCAAGACTGCCGGTAAAGAAATGGATAATTTGATAAAGTAGTCGTATGTTATACATGTATGTAGCAAAGATATTCTATCAAAATAAAAAAAAAAAAAACTAAAACGTACAAAACCATTTTGAAACATATAAGAAACATTGATAGGCATCTCATAACGCTAGTCGAAAAAAAAAAAAATCGGGAAATAACACTATTAAATATTGACAAAACCCTGTACGTTGATCAGTTGTTTGGAATTTTTCATAACCTGTCTTTCGTTTGTCTTATCTGAACGACGCCTAGCTCTCAGAACAAAATGTTACTTGCTCTGGCTTACCGTATCAATTGAGATATGAATATGCCATAAGCAGGCGATGAAGGGGTGTTGCTATTCAGGAAAGGAAAGTTTGTATGATGCTGAAATTGAAGTCGTCACGTTTGTCACAGAGTGAGTTGTTCATGTGACCATCAGTGTCGTAGGACAGCATTGTGTTCAAATAGGATGGTGAATTATTTGTCACTGTAGTTTCTTTAACTTCAAGCTCCGAATGATAGATTCTGCAAAGGTTTTCCGCAGATTTTGGATTATTGATGGACAGAACATCGTCTATATATCTGTTAGCGAAGTTCAAGTCGGAAGCTACGGACCTTTTCCCTTCAGAGACCAAAGACTGAATGAATTCAGCTTCGTTAGAGTAAAGAAAATTGTTGGCAAGGAGTGGGGCACAATTGGTTCGCATTGGAATTCCGACAATTTGATTGAAGACCTTTCCTCCGAAAACCAATAATGTTATTGATCAGGAAGTTTAATATCTGAATAATATCTGTTTCAGTGTACTTATTTCTTTAATCGGATTTTCTTTTACAAAGTAAGAAGGTTTTGTCATAGTTAACAATAATAAATATATATTTGCGATTGTCGTTCTTGCTTTCAAACGCATTGCTTATTATTTTTGCAAGTCTTTCTTTCAAATTAGAATGTGGTATTTTGGTATTCTAAAACGGGGGTACTGTAGCATCATATCCAACTCATCCTGCTTCGTTTTCGGTGCATTTTTGGACGCAACTGTCACACTCTTTCCATATATCACATTGTTTAGATGGAGGATCACTGAGGAGGGTTAAGTAGCCGAAACGTGAATGTCTGGTCCATTCTTCAATTTATCTATTCTTAAATGATTCTATGGAATTGGAAGACGTTAAACATTGATTTCATTTCCATTGGGGATTAACTTTCGCTTCTTTAGAGAAAGGTTAAGTAAATTGTGTGTTTTTTTTAAATTGACATAAAAGTTTTTTGTAGAATCGATAATTATTGTAGATGTCACCGTATAATTAAAAGTGCTATAGATTTAACTCTATCCTCCTTGTTAGTCTGAAATTTTGTTTGACTTAAAATTTATTTTAACAATTAGATTTTAAAGGTGATTGATGTATTATTTCAATGTTCGCTGTGTTTCTATTTGTTATGGCAAATTCCACAAAGAATTATCATTTTTGGCCGTCTTCAGGATCAATCAGTTATAGTTCTATTTCGTTATCGAATTTATTCAGGGTGGCGCTACTTACTAATAATATAGTCATTCCGTCCGTGGCCAACAAGCGAAACTGTGGGTATCACTACTTAAAGATAGGATTTTGGATGGGCTTCCTTTTTGGCCCTTCCTGTATAGATACCATACTTGCAACGTCATGTATATGTAATATATGGAAATGATAACCGAAGACGCCTTTTATCAGCGCCACCTACAATGCATTCTACAAGACCTTCTGCACTTGCACTGGAGGTGGTTAATAGATCAGTTGTCTTTCGTATTTCTGTTAGGCTTGTGTCGTTACCTCCGTCTGTTTGTCTATTATTATATTACGTGGGGATGTTCAGTTTTTTTTTTCTTTTTTCAGAATTCGTTAGCCTTTCGATAGTGGTTTGAATATAATTTCGGCTTTTGTGTTTGACTTTAAGTGTTTTGAATATTTCCCCTGACATGGTCACCACAGCACTTTCTATATAGACAGAACTTCAGACGGTGTATGCATTTTAGATATTGTTTTTCATTTTTTTTGTGCGTGTACATCGATGGGGGTACGGCTAGACAAGAGGGGATGATTACTCCCGGGCACCTGGTCCCACCTCTAGCTTGCTAGGGGTCCGTCGATGCTCAATTTGGTGCTTTATTTTGAGTGCTGTTGAGATTATTGTCAGGATCTTCTTTAACTCATTTCATTCACTGATTTGTACTTTAACAACCTACATCCTTGTACCAACGCATTCGTAGGACATGCATTCTGACTGACTGTAACGACGGGACCCCATCATGAAGCCTGTCCAATCATCTATAGAAAAGACAGGTCCCCGACCACCTGTCCTTTCTGAATGTCAGTCGACTCCTCTGGTGATAACATGTATGAGCTCGCTACAACCGACAGAACGCATACTGTATTTCGTATACCCTTTGTTTTTATAACCATATTCATCTGTGAGTTAAATAAGATCCTAACGATAATCTCAACAGCACCAAATTGAGCATTGACGGACCCCTAGCAATTGTATATATTGAAATACAATGTATATGTTCTTGTGTGTTTCATGAGCCCCTGCGTTTTGCCGACTTGTATTTGTGGTCGTCTTACAGTGAGGATGTTATTTTACAATTTATTTTTACAAACAAATGCGTTTCGAGACCTTCTGGAAACGTGGAAGGGCCGTGCGCACGATAACAAAACCATTTGCTTCTGGCGTGGAAGATGGCTGTCCTTAGTCGGCACCGATTGCCAGTGAGATAAAGAAGATCCTTACGACAATATCAACAACACTCACAATAGAGTACCACACTAAGCATCGATGAACCCGTAGCAATTGTCAATATTGAAATATATGTTCTATAGTACCAATTTTGTTGTACTAGACACGTGTTTCGGATATTTTAATTTTCGTCAGAAGTACTTCATGCCAAACAGTATAATAAAGCCAAAGTGAATTTGGCCAAAAGTGAATAAAGCCAAAGCTAGAGGTTGGACCAGGGCGCCCTGGAGTAGTAAGCATCCCCTGTCTTGTTGGTCTCGTTGGTTTATGTGAAGTATTCTGTGTTTAATGTTTCTTTGTCCGTGTGTCTCTCTTGCGTCTCTTGTGGTTTTCTATTTTGTGTTTTTGCTTCTGGTGTTTTCTTGTGAGTGCTGCAATCGGGTCTGGTTGGAGATCCCCTCCTTTGTTTCAATTACTGTTTTTTCATGTATAAATCATATTTCTGTTTGTCTGCTTTCTTTGTTTGTGGGTCCATTCAATGTAATGATAAAGTAGTTTTGTCCTATGTTAATCGTTTTATGCGCCCGTCTGTCTGTCAGGTCTATTTTACAATCCTACATGTGATACCCTGGGGAATATGAGAAAACCGTCGTGGTCATGTCGCGCTTACTTTAATTCACTTACAATGTACTTCCTGTAGTTGGTTTCGCTGATTTATGTGAGGTCTTTTGTGTTATATATTTCTATAATGCGAGTTGCTTTTCCCTAATCCTTTTGTGTCTCTTCCTGTGGGTGTCTGCAGTATTTTTTTTTTTGGCATTGGGTGTTTTAGGGTTTTGCTGTAGGTGCTGCAATCGAGTGTTGTTATAGATCCCCTCCTTTCTTCCTTACACGTATATCGTGTTTTACAAGAAATATCAAAACCATGATAACTTTTATTTTTCAAAGAAGCCCGTACTGCGCAATATACATATATGTTAGGAATATATGTAGGCGTGATATATCCATCGATCGACATTTTTATGGTTCCATGTTTTGTAATAGGCGTTCCTGGGGAAAAAGATCTTTCCACATCTCCAATTTTATAATTCGTGACAAAGCAGCTTGGATTTTTATCACTTGGGAATCAATATTGTGTTTAAATATACGTGTTTGTATAGTTTTAATTTTCAAACATAGATCGTATTTCAAAAATTGTCCTATAGATTAGACTATCTCCGTGGGGTATCACGTGATACACAAATGATATGTTCCACAGGAATCCCCTTTGATTGAACTAAGTTAATACTGTCTAAATCTACTTTATATGAATTTATTTTAGGCATATCATATGGTCATTATTATCAATTATATGATGGTAATTTATTCTGGATCAAGAATAGACGGGTATTCGGAGAACACTTAAACAGAATTTTTTCAATGCTCGCCACATGTTATGATATGGTGCACGGACAGATACAAACTTTTCTGTTTAAGTGTTATCAAAATATACGTCTATTCTTGACCATGAATAAATTACCATCATATAATTTATAATAATGACCTTACGATAGGCTTTAAATAAATTCATATGAAGTAGATTTAGACAGTATTTACTTGGTTCAATCAAAGGGGATTCCCGTGGAACATATCATTTGTGTATCACGTGATACCCCACGGTGACTATACTTCATGACAAAACATATAAGTCTTGTCATTTTGAGGATAGGATATACATGGATTGTATTTCTCATTTTCTCTTTGACATTGATATACCTGCATTGTATTTCTCATTTTCTCCTTTTTTATTTTCTTTTCTACATCTATACGTGAGCAAAACATTTGAGCCCTATCATTTTTGTTTAAATGGGGAAAAACTAGGATAGGTATATTTGCTGATCTTAGATTTAAAATGTTCTCCTTGCTAGGACTAAGGTCTCCATCAGAGCAATAATAGAAGACATTATTTTCAATAAGTGTTGAATGTCCCAATTGATTCTATGCTGCATGCGTCAATAATTAATCTGATATTTTCATTCTTATTCATATGGAAAGACACAAAGAGAAAGCTTCGTATTTATTATCACAACTCTAGCTAATTGTTTCCAGTAAGTCGGCATTCCTATTACAAGACTCTGAAATACATGTAATAGAATGTCTTTCTCATTTATTGTGCAATGCAAAGTAAAACGATTACGTAGCTTCATACGTTTTGCTCTTTACTGAGATGAAATACTAATGTGAACAAATTAACATCAAAGAAGTACCCATACGTAATTCATTCTCAAAGTCGAGAAGGTAAGGCAAAACCATCAGAATTTCCACTGCCCTGGCGTACCATATTAGCTGAGAGAGAAAAAAAACGACATAAGCAGGAGAAGACGGATTGTTGCTACTCATAAAAGGGTAGTTAGTTATGTGGAAGCTGAAATCATACAGTGAGGTGTTCAAATTGCCGTTTGCGTCGAAAGATAAAAGTATATCCAAGTACGAAGCGCATCAATCGCTCTCATTCTCTCTCTTGTTTCCTTCATCTCTACTTCATGAGGATAGATTTCATGTAGATGATCCTTAAAATTCGGATTATTGATAGACAACACGTCATCTGTGTATCTGGAGGTAAAAGTGAACTGAGAGGCGACGTGCTCTTGCCCAGTCGAGAGCAAGATCTGGATGAAGTCAGCTTCGTATGAATATAGGAATATGTTTGCAAGCAGTGGGGCGCAATTGGTACCAATGGAAGTACCAACCATCTGCCGGAATATAGTTCCTCCAAACACCACAAAAGATGTCGTCAATGAAAAACTCGAGCATCCGTATGATATCTTCTGGATACTTTTGTTTGAATAAGAGCCTTCACGAAAAAAAGTAATAAACGATGCCCCCCCCCCCTACACACACAAATCCTTCAAGGAAAACACCTGTTACATGTGAGAGATAGCCGAAGCAAATATGCTTAAATTGAAAGGGAAAAATGCTTTTTCATTTTTCAAGCACATTCTATATTTTGAATCAAAAACTATTTTTCTCTTTAGAGAGATCGATCAGATTCAGCATAAAAAGATGGGAAAGGGCTCAGATATTTCACATCGACCTCGGTGATCTTCGCAACTATCCGTGATCGACGTCATATTAATCGAAGTGAAAACTGTAAACAAACAAGCATGCCTTTGATTAATTACTCCTCGTAGATTACTTATAGACTTTTTTTGTTTGTCAAAAAATAAGTCGATACATATGAAGCAGGGATTTGCGTTTGCAATATAAGAATTATCTAAATATGAAAGTTAAAGGGTGTTATTTTCTAAAAATATCCAATTGACTGTTTGTATATAATCATGACAGTTGAATGCATGAGTAATTGTAAACTACACACTTCGCTTATCCAAGCAAGTCAACCTTGAGTAAATCGCAATCTTAATAGGCAATTCATTCATAAAACTAAGATAACTAAGATACTCAGATTTGAATAGAGAAAGACGAAAATAGGAGACAGATTGTGAAAGAGCAAAACGAATAGAATACATAAGAAGCCACATGGATAGATGGAATTCGATGAAAAATTACTTAAATCTTGTCACAAACACGACGTAGCTGTTTTGTAGCTTGATCAGATTAGATATACATTGTAATCGGTCATAAATCGTTTAATACACGTAATTAGTTTATTACCATTTGATATGCTGTGTGTGAAACGAATATACAATGTATATTTCACCTCTCCTTGTTAAAATTTAACGGGATATCACACGCGTTTCAAAGGCCTCCCTTAGATGAGAATTTTGAAGAAATCTCCACGCTGAAGATTTCCGATTTTCGTAACTTTAAATTTCTTTATGTTTAGGCTTTGTAATAATCACTAAATCGGCAAGTCGGTCCAATAGCTCAGAGGTAGAGCTCTTGCCCTCCATACGGGAAGACCGTGGTTCGAGCCTGAGCGCAGGGGTAACATCCAGATTGTTATTCGTATGTAAATACAAATGGGTTTTTGTCTTTGCAAAGTAATGGTAAACCTAGAGTGACCAACAATAGTCACATTTTTGCTGAAACTGAACTTATTTGAGATTATCGTCAGGATCTTCTTTAACTTATTTGAAAATACTTTTTACCTACATATATATAGGTCGTATCTATTCAGAAATAAGTCAGGTGTAAGCAAAGTGTTTTAATGTAGAGAAACTTATAATACAGTTACCCATTTGGTAATATCATTACACATGTGCACATATTGTCGTGTTATCACACAAAATCTGTATTCGGCTCTATTTATTTACATATTAAGTCTTTGCGAATGAAGGAACACTGCTGTGATATTTCAAAAAGTTGGTTATATGAATTCGGATGTTTTTGTCTTTGGTCACATAGTAAAGAACAATAACTTGAATTGCACTTTTAATTTTTTACATGATAATTTACACATACAGTCAGATTTTGCAACATATGACGTGGTCATTGAATGATTTCTTTCTATAAGAATTTGCACAATATGATGAGGGAATCACATGTGAAGTTTCATTTGAAAATCTTGGGCTGAAAAAAAATATATTGCCAAGAATTGAGCATTTCCATTACAATCAATGGATGGCTACAAAGTCTGATCAGTTTCAAAATCTCAAAATTTTGGATGGTGACCTCCTTATATTGTCCCTTATATCTGAATTACATTACGAAATCAGAATTATGCTTTTTTTTTTCTGAAAATAAGTGTTGTATAACATGTAAACGTGTGATATCACCTTAACATCGAAATAGCTTACTACATTGGTACATCAAATCACTTAGTTCCCCTGAGCTCTCCCGCCTTCACATTAATATGCATGGCTTCAGTTCAAACTTACAACGCCTGTATCTCTCGAACGTTGGAGGTATCGGATTTGATACTTGGTGCACATATGAATAACCATAATATGAGGAAATGTATGTTAAGAAATATATATTACAAGTATCAATCCTTTTACAACCCGAAGGCACAACGCGCTGCTTTAATACGTTTATATGTAGTAGAAATTGAAAGAGAGGGTAACATTGCACGATTTCTGAAGGTCAAGACGTATAATATACATTATGTGTAATTTCACTCGGGAATACCATGATATTTTATGAGATGCCGGTAAGAACAATATAGACGTTTTTTATACAGTCCAAAAAAAAAAAAAACAACAACAAATCAAATATACAGAAGACCGTAGGTGACAGGTTGAACTATAATTTATCGGACAGTCACCACATAATTTGCAATAGAACAAAATAACACTGACTTACTGTTCTAGGGTGCTAAATCCCTCTTCACTTTAAATCTCTTTAATATTGCAGATGTCAAATTACAAAATGAAATAAAACAATTAATAGATTTCTCAGGCGGCGCCAAATAATTATAAAAGAGGCGACCACCACTTAGATAAAGTGGCGATTGAATATTACAGACAAATGGTCATTGTGCATTTTGTTTTACAGTATACTATCGAGACGCCACGTGTGACGTGACAATGTGTAATGTTTACATGAAAACGTTCGCTTGTTTTGCTAATTAACTTATGCAGAAATAGGAATTACAATCGCTTATGACTAATTGATAAGATTAAGCATAGTAACTGTGTATAGACACAATCAAGCTTTGGTTTTAATCCCAAAATAAGACAACAATTATTTTTCAAGCAATGACCCTTGTAAAAATATGCAATTTTCCCTTTTATTTGCTCGCAAGACGTAACAGCTAATAGTAATTCACAAATCGTTTAAAAGATCACCGAGTAATGTTTCACAGAGAATTGTCGCAAATTGCAACGTGTATCCAGATATCGCTTCACGAAGTAATAATCAAACAGATGTAGTTCAGGTTCAGTTTTAATAAGGAAGATGATTCTGCATATTCTCGATCAGAATGAAATTCAGATTTATTGTTCACAGCAATACGATCTATGTCTCAATCACTAGGCTTTCGGTATCGTATTGTAGGGTGATACATATGTCTGATAATGAACATAGAAAAACAAAACATTGAGGAAGTACATTTTCAGACGTTCCCAAACAAACCCAGACAAGAAGTTTGCCTGAAAGATGCTTTGCCGCAAAAGCAAAATTCTTATAGAGTGAACTTTCTTTAGTATATGATATCAAGCGAAAAAATGATACACAAAGACAACTAAAGTGGGTTTGATGTAGCTGAAAAAAAATTATATACGCAGTAATATATTTAAAGCGTAATTATTAGACATTCACATCGACCTACTTATTGCCCCCTGTAGAAATTTTCCTTCAGGACTCAGTATGACTTGACTGGTTCGTTAATACTCTGTATGTTTCTTATTTCAAAGAACTAATTGCAGATTTTGACAGTTTCCCATCCAGGGGAATTATGGGCATTCTTGAGTTAAAGAAGATCCTGACGATAATCTCAATAGTACTCAAAATAGAGCACCAAATTGAGCATCGACGGACCCCTAGCAAGCTAGAGGTGGGACCAGGTGCCCGGGAGGAGTAAGCATTCCCTGTTGGCTAGCCGCACCCGCCGTCGATGTTCATGCACGAAAATAAAAACAATATATAAAATACAAGCAGTGCACTGTCTGAGGTTATATCTAAATAGAAAGTGCTATGGCGACCATGCCAGGGAAAATATTCGAAACACTGTCAAACCCCTCATGGGGAACTTTTTTACGAGCTCCACACGGCAAAGGGCATTAAGTGTGACACAAATGAGATAAAGAAGATCCTGATGATAATCTCAACAGCACTCAGAATAGAGCACCAAATTGAGCATCGACGGACCCCTAGCAAGCTAGAGGTGGGACCAGGTGCGCGGGAGGAGTAAGCATCCCCTGTTGGCTAGCCGCACCCGCCGTCGATGTTCTTGAGTACCTTTCACATTAACCGTTTTCTTACCTATTTGGACGTTACCGGATTTGACACGTTTTTATTTGGCAATCATGGTGGGTATTGCATGCAGTCAGATCAGGCTCACTTCTCCAGGGTACCTTTTCCTGACTCGATCCGGGGGGTCGCGATAGCCTTGTTAATTGCGACATACACAACTTTCGATCTTTGAATCTGAATTAAATTTTTGTACGATTGGTACTTTTCTCCGGTATACTTTGAAGATAACGTTCAATGGAACGTGCTGAACGCAAAATATCTGGTCAAGCTGGAGGATTCTGAATATGTTATCATTTTAAAAATTGCCAACAGTCACCATTTTATCAGTTATAGTGTTTGTTTCTGTCATATTTCGTACTCAATGTAGTTGTATATATTTGTGGGGGATGACGCCGTAGGTCGAATCCTCTATATAATTACACAGATTAAGTGAGCTACCTTATCGTCAAAGGCACGTGACCGTTATACGGCGACGTAATTGGCTGAAAGAAGTAAGAGGCGTGATAATATATGTAACCTGTGAGCCAAGTCGGAGACGTCTATCCATAGGTCCTTTCGAATGACAATTATCTCGGTAAGGCGTTTTTTTTTGTATGCCCAGTGCCCTAGGTATCTATCTGCGAAGTCCCTTTGTAAACAAGGGCGAACACGACTTCGTTGCTGAAATAGAGACTTCGTTTCACCTTTTTATTTAAAACAATTTTTTAAAACATTCTTTCAATAAAATTGAGATATGCCCTTTTTGGAATTCGTAACTAAATCTACATCCATACATTCGTATCGTTCTATGGATACGCAAGCTTCTGGTTTCGAAAAAAATTCTAATCTTTTTATTAAAAATAATTTTCTTTCAAATACTTTTTTCAATACTTGTTGCATTGAGACAAAGTGATGTTAATGACAATATACAAGTAATCAAAAGAAAAGAAGAGAAAAAAGGTGAAATGAATGATTCATCACTATAGTTTTCAAAAGTGAATTTGTAAGAAAAAATTAGATCATTCAATCTTCAGAAATGATTTATCTTATTCTATCATAGATGGTTTTTGTTCTGAAATGATTAATGAACACTTTTGTTTTCGTACCTTTCAATTACAAAAATTTTTTATTCTTTTTTTATATGACTCTCGCCTTCGCATTGTAATGCATTGAATTATCTTCTTCAATTATTCTTGATCTAAATCCTCATATAATCTTCGGTAGATGAATAGAAGGCGGTATATTTGTAAGATTTCAAAGCAAATCAAAGACATGAAAATTTATCCATGAATCATAGAAACGACTTTTTATTCATAAGATATTTCATAAAGATCATAACCATATCAAAGACATTTCTCACATGTTGTTTTTATGTAAAACAATTGGGTGCTAAGGTGTTCATTTGCGTCATTAAATGGAAACGTACTCGCCTACGCTTATTCATCTGTTCTATTTTTTCTAATTTTTGTGAACTTTGAATTGAAAGAGTGAAGGTAAAATGAAAAGTATATAATTTTTGGTCTAAAACTTTAGTCTTTTGACAGTTTTCTTATTCTTTCTCAATCATGTCATAGCTGATAATGATTAAAGTCTTAACACTGGCATGACTATTGTCTTTCTTTAATTCGATAACTTCAACTTCATCTTCCACTAAAGCCCGATTTAAGTTGGGAACATAAACTTATCTTTTATTGTGGCGGACAAAGAGAATCTTATATGCTAATATTTGCCACTTGATTTTGAGTAAAGACGCACTGTTTTGCATATATCCTAAGGCTTATATTTTGATAACCATTTACATATTCTCCAGTGTAAAATCAAACACTAAATCAGGAATTCAAATGTCACAATTAAGAGGCATACACATTCTGAAAAATAAGAAAGACACAGAAATGGAGCAACTCAAGCATTTCATATCCGTTTATTTATTTTGTACTGAAAATTTTCCTATCGTCCATTTGTTGGTCTGCCTTCTTATGTTATACACTACTATGTTGTATGATTCGCCTCGCCTTCTACGGGTTTGATCCACCCGACATCTCTGTGGAGGGTCAGTTTCAAACCTAATAACCGTTTTATTTTGTCGAGGTCCAAAATCTCTGCTGTCGTGCTTGCAAACCTGCACGCCATTTTTTTTTTTTCGACTTCCTCTCACTGGCAAAGTCCGTATCCGAAACATTTTATTAAACAATTAGCAAGAAACATGGTTTATCACTTTATTAAAGAATACATTAAGGCAACATGGATCTTTTTTTTCGATAATTGCCGTTTCCAACTCCTCTCTTACAGACTAATTTATTTATTGAGCAATGGCGAATTTACTGTCTACAGATATTAAGACGGCGACGATTTACACCACGCAATCTGATTAGCTCTAACTAGTGCGAGGCAAAATAAATATGTAATACACTACTATGTTCTAAAAATTGATAGAGCATAGATCTAATCAAAACACCGAATTTGACTCATTTACCGATTTAAAGTATTCGATTATCATGGCGGGTATTGCAAGCAATCAGGAAATGCTATCTCTCTCCGAGCACCTGATTTCATCTTATTTATGGATAACTCTTGGTTCCTTTCAAGAATATCAATATTCTTGAGTATTTTTTATTCTATTTATTGATTGTTTTGTATGCCTATGGATTATATATTTGAGCCGAAATCATTGATATCCAGGTACACCGTATGTATCCCATTGGGGAGTTTCGTATCTCAGAGGTATGATATTCCCCGAGTGTTCACATGATGATCAAGTTCAAATCAGGGATATCAGAGCAGCTGAGTTACAAAAAGCGTTTCCTCAGAGTTTCATTGCTGTAATACGAAGATTCTCGTTGTCTCTGTCTGTATTTTTCCTCTTTTGTTTTCGTATTCTTCCTAAGTTCAGAGTTCACACTTCTACGTCGTCATGCTGGGACTATCCTTGTTCAATATATGTCTCTACTTTTTAATAACTGCAATTAGCACTCGTATGAAATCCTGTAATTTCTATTCACTGAATGCCAAAACTGATGAATTCTTAATTAGGAAAACGAAAAAAGAAGTTAAGACGTTGAATTAAAAACAGGAAAAGAAACGAACAGCAATTTATTTGTAGAACTTCAATTTATTTGTAGAACTTCAATTTATTTGAAGTGGATTCTTCAAGTTTGTGGAACGATAAACAATATTATATCTCGAAAGAAGATAATGCTCAAATCAGCATGAAGCACAAGACAATAGACATAAACCTTTGACTTCAGGGGAGGGCGCAGGAAAACTTTTATCAGCCGGAATATTTTTTGCATTATTCAAGCCGGATGTTTTTTTTTTCGGGCTATCCGTGCTGAATAATTGTATTCTGTTTTGATCTACCGGGCTATCCGGGCTGAATAATCTTACTCTGTTTTCATCTACAGCAAGAGCATAATCGGATTATTTTTTCCAGCTGGAATATTAAAAAAATGAGTCTGAATTATATTTCTGCATAGTCTTCCTGCAACCCTGCGAATAATGATACTTCCTCCCTTGAAACAACACTTTACAAATGTGCCAAACGAATTGCAAGCCCCGACGGTAAAACTGCGTTTCCAACAGTATATGCAACATATACCTGTCGGAACCACAAAACACAGTACGTTTATCCTCTAATTCTAAATACATGTACTGTATACGCCTAAACATTATCTCCCTTCATGAATAAAGAAAGGCGAAAAGGTAAAATACTGCGGTCAGAGAATAATTCTAAATACATGTACGATGAATTGACATAATGCTCACACGATTACTGAATATTCATCGTGGGTGCTTCAAACCATACATTTCTAATGAACATTACAGAAGTACCCATTCAGTTATTCAGTCTCATAGTCGAGAAGGCAAAAACAGTTGGACAAATAACTCCGGACTGGACATTTGTCCGGAGTTCAGCCCCTTGAAGCACTGTAGGTAGGTAGGTTTTGATTATCAGGTGTGGTAGTACTTACCAAGAGAAACTTATTCCACAAAAAAATTTTCACCTGTGCCACCAGGTAAGGCCACCAGAGGTAATCAAAAAAAAAATTCCCACGGGAATTCCCGTGGGAAAAATTTTCCCGTCATTTTCCTGTCAAAATCCCACAGGAAAAATTGGATTCCCGTGGGAAAAATTTTCCTGACTTTCATTTCAAGTAAAACACGGGAAAAATTTTCCCGTCACAGAAATTGACAGGAAAAATTTTCCCGTCAATGTATTAAGACTGGAAAAAAAATCCTGTGGGAAAATTTTTCCTGTCTTTTTAAATGACAGGAAAATTTTTCCCGTCTTTTGAAATGACAGGAAAATTTTTCACGTCTTTTGAAATGACAGGAAAAATTTTCCCGTTGTTTTTTCCTGTCATTTATTAAAAATGTTAACAATAATACTGTAAATTAAGATTCTCATAGTAAATAAATTATAAAGTATAAACAAAATACATGTATGTTTTATAATAAAAAGTGTATATAAAGTTTTTTGCAGGATAAATAGAAATAAGCCTAGCCATTAATTACTGAAAAACAAATGTTACCTGCCAAATGTTAGAATTCATGTTTTTAAGTTTTATTTGCTGTTGAATCATCTGTGTGTTTGCTTTTCCTAAAAAGTTTGGAAAATGTATATAAATATGGATGCACTACATGTAGGTGGGCGCTCGTCAAAGACACATATTGCATGTGTGTATGTGTGTATCATTGTACGCAACTTTAGAGAAAAAACTTGTTGATATTTATGTCAAAGTAATTCGCAGAAAGTCATGTGTTTTGCTTTAATTGGAAATATGTTGTCAGATTTGTCCTTAGAAAAATCTGATAAAATTCCTGCAGTTCTCTACATATACTGATATATTCAGAAAATCATATATTAGATATAGAAAAGGTCAAATTTATTTTGGAATATTCATACATTTTTCTTGTTTGAATTTATGAATAACTGTGAAATGGGCATATAATAGCGAGCGGAGCTCGCTGCAAAGGCCCGAAGGGCCTTTGCGAGCGAAGCTCGCCCTTATGGTAACGCGTATACACATATCTTATTAAGAAAATATGCTGAATCAAAGAATGAGAATGTACTACTATGATTTCAAAAACTTTCGTCCCCTCGCAGACAGAGTTGCTGCGGAGATGCTGGATGATGCCATTTAAATTTTTTTTTCGACTCCAAGTAGACGTATATGTTATACTCAATTTTTGTTTATTAGTTAAGTTCATTGAAAGTATTTTTCGTAAATCAGGTAACAATAAAGCATCAACAAGGTGGCGTAACCACGGGAAATCCGACATTTCCGGTTTTAAACGAGACGTTTCGCTCTGATTGCTTTTCTCGTCTCGGGTGGTTTCGTACTGTCAGAAGTCGGAATATGTTTGTTTTTTCTTTTGTTCTTAAGTAATTTATTTTCAGGTAGCCTAAACATTATTCTTACAAAATAAAAATGAATGATAAAGAACCATATTTTTAAAGAACCATATTTTAAGCCCCCCCCCCCCCCCTTAAAATGTTCATCTGCTGGACTAGATCAATTTTACAAATGCTTCCATGTTTCCACTCGCCAGCCTTATACTACATTTTTCTTTTTTGGCAATCATCAAACAGTAAGTTTTGTAAGATAAGATAAACCATCACAGTCAAAATAAAAAAGAAAGGTCTTTTTCTATTTTATATAATCATATCTATTTTCTCTCCGCTCGTACAAAAAGGCTTTGCCTCGATTCATATTAATGTGCAAAATAACATAATACTTCCAGTGATTGGGATAGGCAGTCAGGTGAATGTGACAATGGCCCCATATCCTGGAACATCAATGCGCCATTTGCAAAAAGAATGTGCCATTGTTGAAAATGAATGTGCCATGAGCAATTTGAAAAAAAAAAAAACCGAAATGGCAAAAATCATATACTAAGTATATAGATCTGCATAACCGGCCGCTACAAAAGTCTAGACAGACTTTTCTATAGGAAATACATGCAGGGTGACATGTTTGACCCAGACAGTCACAAAAGATTGTTTAAAGATTTGTTGCATACTTTGAGACTGAATTTATAAATCAAAATTATCTCCCCCCCCCCCCCCAAAAAAAAACGCACACGAACTCTGCTGTACATTCACATTGTTGTAAACTACAGTACATAACAAATCGAAAATTTATGACAAAACTTATCTTACATCATACATGTAATATGAAATGTGGGTTTTGTGAACATTTGCATGAACTGGTGATGTACATTTGTTCATACATGTATATAAAGGGAATGTTGCAATAGGAAACGATGGTGTTTGAATAAATGACACTTTCAAATTAGCGTGTGGTGTTACTGTGTATCAATTGATACAAAGAGTAAACAAATTAAATTTCATGCCGAAGTTTAAATTGTTGAAAGTCGGAAGTGATTATGGCAAAGTCATCACCACGTTGAATACAAGAACAGAAGGTTTACAGAATTTATTTAAGAATTGAATGCGCCACATTGGCGCACTCAGTGAAATTTTAATGTGCCATTTTAATATTGAATGTGACTATGGCGCAGGGCGCATGCTTATCCTAATCACTGTACTTCTACAAACCAGGACCTGATCATGTGCATATGTCAGAGGTAATTCGCTAAATTTTTTGAAGTTTTGCATTTGTATCATGCATCGCCTAAGAGTTATACTTACACGGTTGACTTTCTCATATTGAGATGCTTAATGACTACGACATATTACCTGTGCTAAAATAAACGTTTACAATCGACAAAAGGTAATATTTCATAGACATGTCACATTTTTAGATCTACTTTCGATTTCGTTGTCACAGCTATTTTTACCGCGCGCATGTGAGCACAGATTTTCAGTAAAAAAATGAAATAAATAAAACTGAAGAAGACACGTCACTGACGTAGGACAAGGGGGGGGGCATAAGTATGTTTGTGCCCCCCCCCACTTTTTGACGTAATTTTTGGTCATACAGATATAAAAAAAACTGCAAAATACCTTTAACTCAAACTATATAGAATATCATGACATGTATATGTTAATGATAGAGGACACAGACAGTATTTTCTGATTAGTCAATATTTTGCTTAAAAAAATTCCTGGCTCGCTACCGCTCGCCAGCCATTTATTCATGTACTTAAAATTTAGAATTGCACCAGAAATGTTAAAATTTGTGCATACAGAACATGAAAACCCAATATTTATTTTTTGATCTCTTCCTCTTCCTTTTCCTCTCCCCCCCCCCCCCCCTTTTTTTTTTTGCTTGTTAGAAATTTTGGGATGTTGTGTCCCTCCACTTTTTCAAGCAGAGCTACGCCATTGCACGTTATTTGTTTGTTGTTGATTTGCTTTGTTTCATTTTTTTTTTTTTCGATGCCCGGGGGAGGGATCTGAAGACCTGAGGTACGTGATTCGATTTTTCCCCCCTTCAGTATACTAAAAGGCTAGGAGTATGCAGTATTACAGTGCATCGACTGGCGAACACCGTTGAATTTTTAAAAGTCCTTTTTGAGTTTCAGAATATAAGCATTTTAAACAAGATTTCGTAGAAATTATCGATCCAATACTTTTTTAGACGCTAATTCCGGCTATTGATCATTTATTTATTTATTTATTTATTTTAGTTTAACATGCCTAAGGACAATTAAGTTAGAGGTATGTAACCCCCCTCTTTCCCCTCTTTGAGTCGGTCACAAACATTGAGTATGCAGATCTTTTACGGATATGATTCGAGCTCAAAAAAAAAAAAATCAAAAAACAACCAAAAAAAAAAAAAAAAAAAAAACCCTAAAAAACCCGACGACTCAGACTGTCGGTATGATTGTCATGTGTGTTTGTCTTTATTCCCTTTACGAATACATGTCTGTCATGCATATCTTTACTTTTTCTATCTTGCTTGTCTGTATATATCCTGTCCTATGACATATATTTGAAATGTTTAAGCATTTAGATATGCATTATAACACAGCAGTCAAAATGCATGTTTAAATGTTTTAACATTTCAAATATGTCATAGGACACTACTCTTACTATATCTTTTATACATTCTTTTTACACGAATGGATACTTTTGCTTTATATATATATCATGCCCGTTGTCTGTATTCAGTGTCATGCATGTACGTCTGTCGTGTCTGTCTGTCTGCATTTCTGGCATGGCTATATATTGTGTCCAAGCTTTCCATTGAACTTCGGGTAATAAAAGCTGAAAAACTAATAACCGTAACTTACATTAGTCTTGTGAAATATATGGATTTTGATTACCACGCCACAAATCTCGGGTAGATGTGATGAGATTGGAGTGCCCAATCCTCCCACCCCCCTCCCAACCCCCCCCCCCCGAGAAATTTGTGAAAAATGAAGCAAATTTTTGGCATCCGAAGCGCATTTAAATTTAAAATCAAACGGAATCAAGCCTATGATTCAGTGATAGAAAACGATCAGACAATACTAGTACATGTATTTAAAAACTTTACAAACAAGAAAAATATGTACAAACAAAAGACTCAAAAACGAAGAAATCTCTATCAAAACTAATCCCTATGTATACTGTTTTTGTAAGCAGATAAAAGAATATTATTAAAATAGATCAAATAGATACAAACAACCTAAAATACTTTATACTAGACACTAAAAAGGTACCATGGGCGGATCCAGGATTTTTTTTTCCAGGAGGGGTCCTAAAATTCATTGGTCCTAAATTTTTTGAAAAGCAAAAAAAAAAAAAAAGAAAAGAAAGGAAAAAAAAAAAGAAAAAGAAAGAAAAAGAAAAAAAAAGAAAAGAAAAAAGATTGAAATCTTGAATTTCCACCGCGTCGTTCTTGATTAATAATCAAATTGTATGTAAATAGTCTTCTGGCGAGCAGTAGCGAGCCAGCGAAAATTTGTCAGAGTTGGAATAAAAAGGACAGACAATAATACCATTTGCATCCTCTATTACTGTATTTTTTCAGTTAAGTGTCCTTGTTTATTGACAAAGGTGTACAATGTACAAGGGTTGCAAAGGTAAGCATCATTTGAAATTGAGATGTATATACAATAAAATCTGGCGAGCGTGAGCAAGCCCAGGAAATTTTTGAAATGTGGACCAAAAAATTAATAAAAATGAAAGATTTTAAATACAAATACATGTTATTTTTCAAATGTTATGACAGAAAAAGGGGAATCGGGACTTAGCTTATGAAATATGTATATTTATAAGCGTTATCAAACTATGCTTCGAAAATTCCAGGGACCCCCCCCCCCCCCCCCCCCCCCCTTCTGGATCCGCGCTTGGGTACAACCTACCACATAGTCAGCACAGATTTAATCCGGATAACACACCATTTGCTACTTCACTTGCATAGCAAAGGGCCGTCCTATGTCGGCACCAGTTACCCATTCTCGTTGGTTATGTATGATCTATTGGTCTTCGCATAAGCTCGGTCTTTAACCAGTAGAGCTACGAGGGCTGATTGATAAGTTGTGAGCCTCTCATCGAAGAATTTGAATTTTATCAGACATTTTTCATTATTTTTCTACATAATTATTCCCCAACAGTATCTATACACTTTTGCCATCGGTGTTTAAGGGCCTCAATACCATTTTAAAGAACCTTTATCTTGACTGGTCAGAAAGTCATCCACTGCAAGTATGACGTCATCATCGGACTGAAAGTGTGTGCCAGAAATAGCTGTTTCCAGTTTTTGGAATACATGAATGTCTGATGGAGCAAGATCAGGTGAATAAGTTGGATATTCAATCAAATTCAAATTCTGCATCCCAGAAAACCGAGAATTACAACGTATCAATCAGCCCTCGTACATACTAGTTCTAATACTTCACCCTTTTCACAAGGCATGTCAATGTATACAACTTTTTGGAAGTTATGCATTGTTTATTGTATCTTATCAATGTTGCGGATCTAAGCGAACGGTCATACCCCCCCCCCCCCGTGTCCTTTTTTTATCTGGCACAGTTTTATTATCATATTGTCCTATGACAAATTCAAAATATTGAAAATAATGACTATTGCACGATATATAATTAATCATTTGCGCAGTGATATTTTTTGTGGATGCGCAGTAAATTTTATTGCTGGAAAATGTTTTTTTTTTTTTTTTTATTTTTTTTTTCCATTCAGAATCAGATATAAATAAGCAATCATATATACGTTAGTTGCTGATTTTGAAATTTTTTTTTTTTTTGGCCTCTTTCACTCTCGCATTCACTCACTTTTACAAAATTGTGTGCTCTAGGAAAGTATCAACATGATTACAAATGAATGATATAGTAGATTTTATATCAAAGATGTATATCTCAAAACATTTAAGTTTTCAATATATTTGTGAGGGTTGAAAAAAAAAGGAAAAAAGAAAGAAAAAAGTGCAGATAAGGAAGATAATTCTTAAGATTATTAATTTTTTAAGAAGCGGATTACAAATAAACCCTTTGGCTTTAGAAGTCAGGATGTTCCATAAACATACTCCATTTTTCCGTGAAATAATTTAATTTGTTATTCGCTTTGTAAATATACTTTTCAACATCATAGTATGCTTTAATTTCTCTCTTAAATGCTACAAAAGTAGGTATACAGTTTTTGATTTTTTGTTTATAAATGAAATATTTTCCTAGTAAAATAAGTAAGTTTACTATAGAATTCTTATTGCTGGAAAATGTACCTCAAACATTATATATATAGTGTGTTCCCACATAACCATAATATAACCAAATAAAGGAACCCTGCGTGACACCATTTCGACTACAAACGGACAACTGCAAATCGCAGATGAACCCAATAGTCAAACAAAATAATTTCTATTGTAAATTCATTAGCATCTCAGCTCAGACTATTGTTTTGACAAGTACACAGGAGCGTACCTCGGTTTGTGAATTCAACCATGCATGAAATGACAATATGCTAAGCTATTGCATAATCTTACATAAAGAGGAGAGGGCCGGTGCCTAACACAATGGACAAGATGAGAGTGACGACCATACCATTTGAAGAAAGGAAAATGGAAAGCGGTAGGGGTGATGCATTAGCAGCAAAATAATTAAGAATAACTTGATGAATGTAAATAATATAAATTGTTTTGTGGTTATGTTAATTGTCACGTACGCTTAATTGAAAAAAAAACTTTAAAAAATCAACCAACACCTTCCCCTAGGAAAAAAAAAAACAATCAGCAAGAAAAGAAAAAAATAATTGATTCAGTAAACCGGCAAAAACTACCCAATTCCCCAACCAACCAACCAACCAACCCCCCCCCCCCCCCGGGCCAAAAGAAGATTAACAAGATTTATTTATCAATACTATTTGTAACTATATCTTTATTTATGTATTAAATGCTGCTCGATATTGAAAAGTCATACTAATAAAAAAAAATATATATATGTAACAAAACCGAAAAAAATGAAGCCTTAAGTGACGACAATTTCTTTATTTCGATTCTTGACTGCAGAATCAAACATTTTAGAGTCGGGCATGTCAAGAAAATAACTCGATCAAGATGTAAAGATCGAAGGACTTATTTATAAATATAGAATTTATAGAATTCATGATGTAAATAAAATCCGATTTTGTAATTATGTTTAGTTGTCATTCTGGGTATCTTGATTTTGTTCACAATAGTTTAACAATAATTAAATTGATAAAAAGTTAAAAACAAAAAAAAAAAAAAAAAAAAAAAAAAAAAAAAAAAAAAAAAAAAGGAACGAAAACAAAATTGCCCATAGTGCATAATTATGACACCAAACTAAACAATGTAGCTTCTCCCTGACCATTGCGTAATCTTACATAACACAGTAGCGTATAGCTGGATAGGGGTATATGCGAAAGAGTCCATTCCAGTAGAGGGGAGGGCTTTGGTGGTCAATGTTTTGATGCTTATCAGGCTTAAACTAATTTTTGAAATTGTTATTATTAACAAAACAAGCACATCTGACGACCATTCCATTCGCGAAAAGGAGAAAAAGGGGGGGGGGGGGGGTTCATTGCAGCAGAAAATAATTGGTACTGTTTGCCTGTTTCTCCCGATATCTTCATTTTGTTCAACGTGGTAAAATAATAATTTCTTACTACGAGTATGATTATGAAAAATGAACGACAGTCAAGGCTAAAGCAAATAAAATACAATGCAGCCTGTCTTCCTCTCTGAATACCCGGACGAGACGAAGGTATTCGTGAATATTGAGTAATCTTACATTATACAGTAGCAGGGCCTCGTAGCTTGACACAATTTTACGATCATGCAATCAATCCCAGAAACTGAAGGGAAGAGAGGGGGTCGTAACTAGTATGCATTTTCTGAGATGACCGAGTAGTCTGGATTATGATGTTCGACTCTCAATCGGGTGATCGGAGTTCAATCCATGGGGCCCTCATATATGTTGAAAATCATATCCGCTCGCTCGTCCCTCCCTAATACTTATCTCATGACGGCCAGACCGGGGGGGGGGGGGGGGGGGGTTACGGCAAGGGTATCCAGGTGTTGTTGCACCTTATAAAAGCCGTTGAAATACGGTCCATCCTGCACGCAGTATATAATTAAACACCCTCTTGCAGTGGGCATCGGAAATTGAGGAGAATTAAGGAGCGTATGAGGCATCCTAAAGCCCCCGTTCCACTGCAATCCCGCTGTACCTACGTTCATTCCCGACCTCGAAAATTGCCAGGTCGGGAGAGAACGGCTCTTAGTCGTATCTTGGTCTGGTACAGCGTATGTTGGTCCAAAATCGATCGGTATTAGAGCGGGCACGCTTCAGAGGTCGGGAAAAGTTTCCCGTATTCTTTCAACCGGTTGAAAGAATACGGGAAACTTTCCCGCTCTCTTTGTGGTCGTGAAATAGTCGGCGCTTGGTCGGGATAGTCGGGCGTACAACCTAGGTTAATCGTGTCTTGGTCGGGAAAGAGCGTGGCTTGAGCGTGGTCTGGTCGGCATTTAACTAAACCCCGCTCTCTTCACGCATAAGATACGCTTTAATTTCGCCCTGTTCCTGATCTTTACCCGTCTATTCTACGTTCTTACCACGATCTATCCACTACAGATTCAATGTTTGCTGATCTTACCAAGACCTTTTCTTGACCATCTAACGACCTTTTCACGCTCTATATGACCAAGTTACGACCAAACGACGCTTCAAATAGGATCTGTGCATATTTCATTCATTTTCTCGCACTGATATTGATTTGATCAAAATACTTATTACCAAAATGTCGCGCGCGGCGACGATTCTTAGCTATCCAATGCCACTTTTTTAAGTAAGGAATTTTTTTAATTTTGATGGCGACACTTTTGGGTAAGGCTTGTTCAAAACGAGAAATATAGGCTTCTTCTTGGTCGATACGATCATTGGATGAAAAATGAGATCAGTTTAAGTTAGAAATTATGTTTTGAGCGGGAATGCGTTGGGGACAGTCGGTAATAGATAGGAATTGCATCGGGAATAGATTGGGTTTTGGTCGGGAATAGATCGGAGTTTGATCGGATAGAACGGGACTTGGTCGGCAATATGATCGTGAGTAGGGCGGGTAAAGCGTGAGTAAGTCCGCAATGAAGCGTGAATCGGTCATAAATTGATCGGGAATCGGTCGGGAATAGAGCGTGATGTCAAGAAAAAAATGAAAAGGTCGGGAAAGTTTTACCCGCTCTTGTGAAAATTTCGGTCGGGAATGGTCGTAGGTACAGCGAGATTGCAGTGGAACGGTGGCTTAAAGTAAATGGGGAATCGTCTGACAAGAATAAACTGCAACAGGCAATTGGTCGAATATAAGAATAGAACAGTCAATTGATCCTACAGAGGGCTGCCCGGGTGCCCAAACAGAGAGAAACTGTCGAACACAACAACGTTGTACATAGGGCGGAATCGGGATCAATGAAATTTACATGTAAAATCTAATCATATTTTAAACACGAAAATCACTTCCTCAAATAAATAAGCCCAGAAAGACAACGCATCAGAATAAAAATAAACCAATCGGTATATCCCCCCCCCCCGAAAAAAAATTAAAGAGTAGATAAATAACAAAACAAGTCCATAGTAAGATTCCGTCTACACAACTATTAAAGTCTAGCCTAAATACTATAGAGTAGACCATAGTAATATACATGCAATGTAGCAGGGCGGGCTTTTCACACCTCGCCGCTGACGACGGGCACTTGGAGGAATGGAGGAAGAAAACAAGGGGGGGGGGGGTTAGGTCATGATAGCAGAAAGTAATTCCAGTTGGTTTTTGATATAAAAATTTGTTCGGTTGCTCCTTGTCCCCCCCCCCCCCCTACAAACGCAGCTATTGCGTTAATTCACTGGACTCTGACCTTTTTTAAAAATGTTATTGCGTAATCGTACATAACTTATGTGACGACCGGGTCACCTTGCGTGGAATTAAAGCAGGGGAGTGGGGTGGATGGGTTGTCTTTGTAGCAGAAACATTGTCTTGTTTTCTTACATTGTCTGGTTGCTTCATTGTACATGTATAATTCATTCTCATGGTAAAACCAAGTGAAAAAATGCAGCTTGCTTTATTAGTAGGGGATCCAGCGCCCCCTTGCCGGGGTCAAGGGGCGAAATTTGCCGATTGTTAGTGAAAGGGCCAAAATATGGGGTTTTGGGGAAACTTCTGGGTCAGTGCGGGGATCCGCCCCACCCCCTGATTCCGCCACAGGCCCACTGTTTATGAGCCTATGACATACAAATCTATATCTATGTGTGCCTTGGTATGCGGCCCAAGGGGCTTTGCTGGCATTGGGACTTTTGACGGGACGGGGACGTCTACTGTAATCTTTCCGACTTTTACGGCGTGGAATAAGATTTCGAACGAACGATACCATGAGATGAGATGAGCGACCAGCCATGTCGAGTGGACCGCCGGCGACCGATCGAAGTTGAAATATTTTGAAATCGTTTTGCAAATGCAGGATTGCTTTAGTCTATATCGTTAGAGTTAGGTTTTATTTATTGTAACGATCACATAGTTTTCGCGATAAAGCGATAAACATGATTCTCTTATTGTCTGAGTTTCCTCTGTTTTGCATCTGACATCTATTAACCCCCCCCCCCACCTTGCCACTAAAATACATTTAAACTTGCAACTTTCATCTTCTCGAAGTTCTTTTAAGGAAATGGAAAGTTAAAATTGTCTGAAACCAGTACTTGTGACTTTGATACCTGTACTGAAAACCAATGATTTGGATAGACATGATGAGATAGACTTACTGTCTGCGCAGCTCACTTCAGACAGTGGCAGATTCAGGGTGGTACGGAGGGGACGTCCACCCCCTGGCACTGACCCAAAATTTTCCAAAAAAACCTATATTTTGTATAGTAAGAATCGCTAAAATGTTCCCCTTGACCCCCCCTCCCTCCCCCCGGCAAAGGGGTAGCTGGAATCGCCACTGTCAGAAATCAGAATTTTGCAGTTATCTCCACCTTGTCGGCATATTTTGCGATTGAAATTTATATAGGGGATAGATCTCGAATTCTAATAACTAACGGTGTCATGCTAAAATATAACCATAGAAATCTCCCCATCTAAAATTATTTTCTTTCACTGTGAGCATAATATTGGTCACACAGACATATATTATACACCGTTAGTTATGAGAGTTTGAGATCTATCCCACTATATAAATTTTAATCTGAAAATATGCTGACAAAGTGGAGAAAACTTCAATTTTCCAATTTCTGAAGTGAGCTGCGCAGACATTAGCTATCACATTCAGTGTTATCACTCAACATTGAAGCAGAGTTATTTTTGAAAATCTGGTAAATGAAATTATGAAATCAGAGTCTGTCCGTCCATCAGTGCGTCAACATTTTGTTTAAAGTGTTGCGTTTTAAGTTTTTTAGCTCTAGTGGTCAATGACCATTCGAGCTTTTGCGATCACCCTGTGTCCAGCCGTCTGTGTCAGTTTGTCTGTCCGTCCGTTAAACTTTTCTCTGAATCTGTTAATATACAAAATAAATTCTTTTTGCATTATAATGGGCCTGTGGTCTAATTGTGCACCTGATATTTTGTTTGAGCCCCTGACCCCCAGGGTCTTGGAAAATGGGTGTGGTCATTTTCTTCTCTATAACTCTATGAATCTTGTGAGCACCAATTCTCAGAAAGTATAATTGATAGAAAGATAATTCTTTTAGCATTATTCTCAGTCTGTAGTCTAGTTGTGCATCTGATAATTTCTTAGAGCCCCTTACCCCCTGGGTCTTGGAAAAAGGGTGTGGTCATTTTCTTCTATGAAACTCTATGTAATCTTGTGAACACCAATTCTCAGAAAGTATAATTGATTGAAAGATAATTCTTTTAGCATTATTCTCAGTCTGTGGTCTTGTTGTGCACCTGATATTTTGTTTGAGCCCCTGACACCCAGGGTCTTAGAAAATGGGTGTGGTCATTTTCACCTATATAACTCTATGTAATCTTGTGCTTGCAACTCCTCTGACACTATAAATGATGGAGACTTAATTCTTTTTGCAATATGATAGGTCTGTGGTCTAGTTGTGCACCTGATATTTTGTTTGAGCCCCTGACCCCCAGGGTCTTAGGAAATGGGTGTGGTCATTTTCACCTATATAACTCTATGTAATCTTGTTATCGCAACTCCTCTGACACTATAAATGATGGAGACTTAATTCTTTTTGCAATATGATAGCTCTGTGGTTTAGTTGTGCACCTGACATTTTGTTTGAGCCCCTGACCCCAAGGGTCTTAGAAAATGGGTGTGGTCATTTTCACCTATATAACTCTATGTAATCTTGTGCTTGCAACTCCTCTGACACTATAAATGATGGAGACTTAATTCTTTTTGCAATATGATGGGTCTGTGGTCTAGTTGTGCACCTGATATTTTGTTTGAGTCCCTGACCCCCAGGGTCTTAGAAAATTGGTGTGGTCATTTTCACCTATATAACTCTATGTAATTTTGTGCTCTTAACTCCTCTGACACTATAAATGATGGAGACTTAATTCTTTTTGCAATATGATAGGTCTGTGGTCTAGTCGTACATCTGATATTTTGTTTGAGCTCCTGACCCCCAGGGTCTTAGAAAATGGGTGTGGTCATTTTCACCTATATAACTCTATGTAATCTTGTGCTCGCAACTCCTCTGACACTATAAATGATGGAGACTTAATTCTTTTTGCAATATGATGGGTCTGTGGTCTAGTTGTGCACCTGATATTTTGTTTGAGCCCCTGACCCCCAGGTTCTTAGAAAATGGGTGTGGCAAGGTCTTAGAAAATTGTGTGGTCATTTTCTCCTATATAACTTTATGTAATTTTGTGCTTGCAATTCCTCTGACACTATAAACATAATGAGACTCAATTCTTTTTGCAATATGATTGGTCTTGTTGTGCACCTGATATTTTGTTTAAGTCCCTGACACCTTAGGGTTTTAGAAAATGGGTGTGGTCATTTTCTCCTTTATAATTGTACTCTCAACTCTTTAAGCTATTAATTATGTAGAATTAATTCTTCATGCAATATTATGGATTTGTAGTTTTTTTGTGTCATTGATAGTCATTGATAGTTCATTTGAGTTATAAGCCCCTGGCCCCAAGGATCTTGGAAAATGGGTGTGGCATTCTTTTTTAAATACCTTATCTCAGATATTATGAATTTTATCAGTGATATTCTAGTTTAGTTTCAGTCTAATGGATATATTGTTTTGTTGTGCATTGCTACTTATAGTTAGAGTGCATGCTTCCAATGGTCTTTGGTTTAAAAAAATGAAAATCGATCTTTTAAAACAAAACAACCAGGAGAGCTACAGTCTCGTCAGAGACTTCTGGTTTGATGAAGACAGTACTGAAATGTATTTTTAGTCAATTTTATAAGAAAGGAGGCATAAAATTGTTTGACATATGATGCATCTGGCGAGCGTAGCGAAACAGCTAATTTCTTTCAATTCTTAATTTATGAGGGGAGGCTCAACACACAATGAAGGTAAAGGTCTCATAATTTTGGTCAAACAGATGGCAGGCAACATAGTCTAGTTTGATATACCATTTTCAATACTGAAATATATGTTCCAATTTATAGTACAAATTTTAGTGTACTAGACACGTTTTCAGATAATAAATCCTTGTCAATAGTATACTAGATATCATACAGCTTTATTATATCACACATGGACTGCCTACATGACAATGTGACCTTTGTCCTTGGCCTTGAAGTTTGACCTACTTAAATGAAAATACAATTTAGGGATATCTCAATCATTTTTACAGATGCTGATATTTAATAAATTATACCCCCATTTAAACAAAGTTTGGGGGAGACGGGTATATATGAAATACCCTGTCTGTCCATACGGTTAAGAAGTTCTTAAAGCAGATAACTCTTCAGGTATAAGTGATAGGGCTTTTTAAAATATTTCATACATATATTCATCATATCAATTACTACATTTTGATTCCAAGACATTTGACCTAGTGACCTTGACCTTGAACTTTTACATTTTAGTTATATTTTGGTCAAGAAGTTCTCAAAGCATATATTTTTAGTCCCTTACCAGCAACGCCGAAGGGTCTCTTCGTTTTCTCTCGGTCTGTCTGTCCATCTGCCGTCCGTCATGTCCGTCTGTCCAATTATCAGTTTTTAAGACTTTTTTTCTGCAACGGAGGGAGATATTCAGATGAAATTTGATACACAGCTTGGTCTTGGATAGTTACAGAGCAAGTTCGACTTTAGTCACGCTTGACCTATTTTTCGAGGAGTTATCCCCCTTGATGACTTACACAATTCAGTTTTTGTCTGTTTTCCAGACTTTTTTCCACAACAAATAGAGATATTCAGGTAAAATTTGATACTTAGCTAAGTCGTGGATAGTTACAGAGCAAGTTTAACTTTCGTCACGCTTGACCTCTTTTTCGAATCGATAAAGCAGATAAAACCACAGAACTGAGCTGCACAGACAGTGAGTTTAATTAAAACTCATGTTTAATTGAAGAGTAATTCATAGGCAGAGTTGCAGGACATAAATATATGCCGCCGGTAGGGGACTTTATTTTACTTATATCGCTCAGCGATCATAACATTTTTTCACATATAAGTGATAGTACTTTTAAATTTCATACATACATTCACCATAACAAGTACTAAATTTTGATAAAAGACATTTGACCTAGTGACCTTGACTTTGAACTTTGACCTTATACAATGTAGTAAATTTGTATTAAGAAGCTCTGTAAGCAAACATCTCTTCAAGTATAAGTGATAGGGCTTTAATATTTCATACACACATCATAACAAGTAATACTCCAAGACATTTGAATTAATGACCTTGACATTTAAACTACTTTTAAACTATAAGGGTTAGGGCTTTGATATTTAATCAAAGATTCAGGGGCATATAGTTTTTGTCCTGTCAGTTTGTCTGTCAGTTTGTCTTTCTGTCTGCAAAATCTTTAACCTTGCCATAACTTTTGAATGGTAAGGGATAGGTCTTTGATATTTCACATGTGTATTCCTTATGACAAGACCTTTCCATGGATACCAAAATTTTTGACCTTGTGACCTTGACCTTGGAGTTTGACCTACTTTTGAAAAACTTTAACATAGGGCATAACTTTTGAATGGAAAGTGATAGGGCTTTGATATTTCATATGTGTATTCCTTGTGACAAGTCCTTTCCATTGATATCAATATTTTTGACCTTGTGAACTTGACCTTGACTTTTGACATACTTTTCAAAAACTTTAACATTGGGTATAACTTTTGAATGGTAAGTGATAGGGCGTTGATGTTTCTCATGTGTATTCCTTATGACAAAAACTTTCCATTGATGCCAATATTTTTTACCCTCTGACTTTAATCTTTCACCCACTTAACAGAAAATTATGTTTATACTAACAAAGATGCTGACGGGGGAATTCATGTTTCACAAACACAGGTTTCATTGTGCATGTAATGTAATGGAAACTCCAAAGAGGTCCGGCATAGGACACTTAAATTCCTTATGGTATGCTGGCATGCCTTCTCCTTAAATCAAAATTATGCCTTCAACATGTTCAATGTCAAGGTCACTGTACTTGATGGAAAAAAACATTGTTAAACCCAATAACTGCTTTCCTTTTGCATGGATTTTAATAATACTTTGAAGAGCAAAGGGTGAGCCATTACACTGAAGCAAGGTCAAATGCTAAAATTATATTGAGTTTAATTAGCCCCCCCCCCCCCCCCCCAAAAAAAAAGCAAAGTCTTGTCCAGTCTTATTTCACATGTAGATTCCTTTTGACAACATTTTCGTGAATAAGGTAAACTACACTTAAACTTACACTTTGCAATATTGAGCAGTTAAGGGTTTATTGAATTAAGATGTTTTATAATATGAACATGATAAAACACTGAACTATGAAAGTATATTGCTTGAACAAGTGAGGTCTTATCATGCTTATTATGTACTGTTAGCTGCTCTCTTGGTTTATTTAGACAGATTTATTGACACTTAGAAACATGTCAATATTCCTGTTTGTTAGTAATACATATCCCTGCAGCTGACAAGAATTTCTCGGAAGACTTTAGTTGACTTCTCTTCAGTAAATAATTTCACCAAACTTCTCAGAAAGAAGTGACTTGATTTTGTTTCTCAACAAGAACTGTTTATCATAGCTGTTGCCAAGGGTTCTGATTGGCTTGCACTTTTGACTCCTCAGTCCTGATGTTGACTTTTATTTGAATCCAGAAACAACCTTTTCCTGGTAACTGCCAAATTTATATGGAAAAAAATGTGCACTGAGAGCTTATTAACTATACTTACCTAAAGATAAAAATTACTCTCGTACCATGTTTTAGTTTTTAATTTGATTGCTCATTTTGAATGTCTGAATGTTATAAGACTATACAAATCCTGCATTTACGAAGTACGTATATTCAAATTTCTAAAATGAACAAGGAACACCAAGAACAAACAGATAGTAGACTTGTTATGATTTCACTTGTTTAATCTAATTAGATTTAATAAATTGCAAGTGACATCATTTCAAAGTTGTATCAACAAAGGCATACTCCATCATGTCCATAAACTTCAAGTGCAAGGTAAGCTAGCTTTTTAATACAAAGTTTGCATATTTGAAAAAAAAAAATCACCATAAATTAGTTTTTTTTACACGTTACAGTAGCATATTTTAGCAGTGTAGAATTCACACTCCGAATGTAATTTTTAAAATGAGGACTTCGAAATTCATGTGAAAAAAATGTTACTGTGTGGTTGTTGATAACTGCTCAATTCTATATAAATGTTTCGACATGCTCAGTATGATCACAGATATTTAGGAATACTTATTTTCATTTTTATTTAATTTTAAAATTCAACTACCTGTACATGAACCATAACAATGTCTCAACTTCTACTTTTTGCTTAGATTTTAAGGAGAAGGCAGTTATAGCTAATAATCACTAGTTTTTGTTTTCATCTATGAAGCATAGTGGATTTTTATGTTTTTTCCATTCTTAAAATACTATAATTCATAGCTTTTAATAATATACTGATATACAAGTATTATGACTTACAGATTTGATATCCACAGAATCTTAATTTACAGTATTATTTTTCACATGTTTAATAATTGACAGGAAAAAATGACGGGAAAATTTTTCCCGTCATTTAAAAGAGACGGGAAAAATTTTCCTGTCTTTTAAGAAGACGGGAAAAATTTTCCCACAGGATTTTTTTTCCCGTCTTAATACAATGACGGGAAATTTTTTCCTGTCAATTTCTATGACGGGAAAATTTTTCCCGTATTTTACTTGAAATGAAAGTCAGGAAAATTTTTCCCACGGGAATCCAATTTTTCCCGTGGGATTTTGACGGGAAAATGACGGGAAAATTTTTCCCACGGGAATTCCCGTGGGAAATTTTTTAAAAATTACCTCTGGTGGCCTTACCTGGTGGCACAGGTGAAAATTTTTTTGTGGAACAAGTTTCTCTTGGTAAGTACTACCACACCTGATAATCAAAACCTACCTACCTACAGTGCTTTAGGGGGCTGAACTCCGGACAAATGTCCAGTCCGGAGTTATTTGTCTAACTGTTCAAAGCAAAATCATTAGAATTTTTACAGGAACGGTTGCGAACCTCGGAATGAACAAAATTCCGAAGTGAGACCAAACAAAGCAAACTTTTTGATCGATTTCTTTCCTTTTCAATTCAACACTTCCAATACTTAGTTTGTCAAGGATGATTTTTTCGAAATTTTGTATTGTGTTTTTTTAATGTGTTACTCAATGGACTTCTTAATATTGAAGTAAATGTTCTATATTCTAATTCATTATGTTTGTTTCAAGCATTCTAATTGGTCCACAGCATTTCCACAAGCATGTATAACGAAGATATACATGCCGCAAACCGATTCACTTGACATACTTTAAAATGTATTCCTACATGTACGTAAATTTGCAAGTTACAAGCTTCCGAGCACTGTGCACATATGACGTCATAATTATCCGTGATATTTAGATCAATTAACGTCATCGTGAGACGTACAGCCATAGTTATGGGTATGTAAACAGCGTTCTAAACGTTCATGTGTAAACAAGATAACAAGTAAGTTCTTTTGACAACTTACACGCTTATAAGGGTTCAGACTTTGCTTTCTTGCCATTGTGATCAACATGAAGCACTTTATGCATTTTAGAATTTGGTGTGAAGTTATTTCTGTTGGTCGTTTCTCGTCCTCCATAGCAACGTCACCTCTAAAGTGACAGGTGAGGTCCTCTGATGGGATTACAGAGTTGAAATATGTCACATAAATTGGAATAGGGATAAACGTACTGTGTTTTATGGTTCTGACAGTTAAATGTTGAATATACTGTTGGAAACATACGTTACACGTATACTTGGCCCCGACGGTATAACTGCGTTTCCAATTGAATATCCAACATATAGCCAAATTCTGTCAATTTCGGTTGATCGTTTCTTCAACACATTCGAAAATTTCTGTTCTCAAAATTTCTTGAAATTTCTAAAACGTTGGCCATATTATATTTGTACATTGTTTAGATTGAGGATCACTGACGAAGCTTAAATAACCGAAACGTCAATGTCTGGCCTATCCTGCAAATTTATCTGTTCTACAAAGATGCTTTTGAATTTGAAGACGTTTAACATATATATGTCGGAACCACAAACACCGCACGTTTATCCCCTATGTATTAATGTTAGTGCACGATATACGCATTTCAATAAATAATGGCCCTTGGTTGTTTCTTCAGCCGAATACTATATAACAGAGAAATGTGTAATACTTATTAGTCCAACAAAAAATATTATGTACGTCATATCAAGTTTATAATCCACATATCTATAAGTATTACACGAAATGCACTCCGGCGATAATTTGTGTCATACGACAGAAAGGTACTCACATTCGAAGCTGAATTATTGCTCTCTGTGGTTACCTCGATTCTCGTTAGACTAGGAATTAATACAGCCTGGGCAGTCCGTGAAAATGGAAATGAAATAAACATAATCTATGGATCAGTGTGTAAAATTCAAGTTGCTGATTACGTCTCACCAATACAAAGAGAGCGTTGTATGGTACAATATGTTATATATATTCATTTCACAAATCATTGCCCATGAGAAAAATATGATCAAATCCGTTTGTTAACCATATATGAAAACAGGAAAAATATATTTGTTATTGACATTAAAAGTATACTTATTTCATTGGCATTGCCTTTCTTTGTAAATTGGATTGGAAGAAAAAACATACAAATATACAGACTCATAAAACATGGTTTCTATTTGGAATTGAAACGCATCATTAATTATTGCAAAAGCTTTCTTTCCTTAAGGAGCTGATAAGATAAGGGCCGTAAGGGCCCTGAATCTCGTGCCGTATGTCTTCCCCATGACGATTTGTAGGCAGAAATAATAATAATAATTGAAATATGATGTATTTGAAGACTTTTTATATGTTTTGCATTTCAGTGAAGTACTCGAGAGATAAAAAAAAAGAAGGTCGAAAGAAGTAGGTGTATTCGGTTAGGTAAGGTGATAAAGTCGACAAAAACGTAATAAAGTTAATAATATTTTACCTATTTAAATTGATATAAATTAACTAAATGGCATCATATATCACAAATAGATTTCGAAAGTTA